>JAQHUG010000042.1:9790992-9810557 GCA_028555095.1 Dicrostonyx torquatus | reverse complement strand
TGTGTGTGTGTATGTGTGTGCATGTGCGTGTGCATGCCGCATAACAGAGTAGGTACTAGTCAATAACAAAAATGTGCATCTGGGGATTTTATTTCTGGAATCCACATTTCCACACAAGTCACTCTGCATTTAATCCTTTCCCCCTCCTTATTCGTGTTGTTCTGTTTCTATTTAATTCATTTAATGGTTTTGACTAGTATTTGCTTTTCAATACTTTTCTATCCTTTTTTTGAATTCCTTCTGATTACTGTCTATTTCTTCAATGCTTTTCTTTGTTTCTCTTCTTTAGCAATTTTTCAGACTACCTCAGATTTATCCAACAAAGCCAGTTTAAATGTCATTTTCTGCCACTGAATTCATGTACTATCTTTTTTTTTTTAATGCAGTGAAGAGAGCTGAGGATTCTAATTTATAAATCCCTCCCAGGATTGCTAGTGTTGTAGTCAAAAAGAAAGCACAATATAGATTGATGGGTAGGGTTCAGGCGATAGGGAAGCTGCATGGGGCCAAGTGTGGGGCTGAAAGAAAGGTGTTTATGTATACGCAACTCTTAATAAATATTCCTACCGCATTTTTAAAAGTGTCTAACTTACTTTTGAAATCTAAGAGGTATTAACATGTAAAGAGGGTAACCTGGGATTTGGGTAGTTAGGAGAGATTGAACCCTGAAGAGACTTAGGTGCCTGTGGCTGAAAGCATAAAGAATGAGGATATGAGGAAAACATGGTGAGTGCAGGAAACAATAGGAGATTTGCTTCCAAGCAAGCCTGGATTAGGCTGTGTTTACAGCTGAGAATGTCAACAAGGAAACCCAGTCCAGTGCACACAGCAAGGGCACAACAGCATGTTTTTGTTACACTGACTGAAAACTATGCATAAAAATTGGAAGATTATTTGGTATTTAAAGACAAATATGAACTCAGTTACAAACCTCTAAAAATGCATTTAATTTTACAGCTCCTCTTAGGGCTGGCATCTTGTAGCAGGTATTTGCACTTTCACTGGCTATGCCTAATTTTTAACCTATCAGCCTTCATACCTAGTCAGCTAAGTAAACAGCTACGCAGGTCAGACAAGAAAGACAGCACAATGTTCCTAGAATGTTCTATGCCCAGGAGGGGGAGGCTGATTCTGACGGCATGGATTATAAATGTTTTCAAGTAATTAAAACCTGACTTTCTATACTTGATGTATGCTGTTTCCAAATGTCTAATTGTTTGCACAACTTTAAAATAAAGGGGGTGGGGCATGGCAACTTTACTGAGCCAGAGGGAGTTGTTTGCAATGGTTCAAATTATGTTTAGATTCATGGAAGGGTGTTTGAAAGCACTCTGAGGCAGCTATAAAGGATATTTTCTCGGATGATTAAATGCAAATATTGTTTAAAAATTCTTAAGAAAATGATTTAAGAATAAGCAGGAAATAAGAAAAGAGGGGGTGGGGAGCATGAAGGTGAAGGAGGGGATTGTTTGGGAGCGAGTTCTCCTGCCGTGACCCCATGTTGATTGCCATCATCTGAAGAGTCTTTGTTCTGCTGGAACGTGCTGGCAGGAAGATGAGGTGCTCAGACTCTGGTGGATGCCTGGCCAAGAAGTGTCAGGGTGCGCTTTATCATGCCCCTGCCCTTTTACAGCCCAGCAGGCTCTGCATCTTCCTCCAAGATGCCCAAGGCTTCGCAATGACTATGTAAAGATCCATGAGCAAATGCAGAAGACCAACCTGACCTGTGCCTCCTAGTGTTTGATACTGAAACCAGCCCCTCAAGAGCTACACCACAGACCAGCTGGAAACCACAGTTCTGATACATTCTTTTCCTCTGAAACTCCATCAGTTTGAATATTTTAGCTTTATATATGTATGTATTTATACTTATTTCAGTTCTGGCCCTTCTGTAGCTGACCATCAGGCTTTTCTGCATGTTACAAAGTGGTGGGGGAATTTGGAGAGATCACAGGCTCTTGTGGTTTAAATAGTTCAACGCTAAGAGGAAGTGACTAATTCTCTTCAGCTGAGGTCTCTGAAGGCGATGTTGGAGCATCTCTTCTCCGTGGGGTTTCTGCTGCAGTTAAGGGGCCTGGGTGCAAGGCTCCTCTTTATTACCAGCATTCTGCTTTTGCTCTAACATGAGTTTGGAACCGAGGAAGGAAAGCCTGGAGTTGGAGGAAGTTTCAGGAGCATCAGGGAATTCTCTTTCCCCAGGGGTTTCATTCATCTATTTGCTAACATTAATGTTTTATAAAGGCAAGAGTTTGTTCTCATTTCTGAGTTTAGATCCAACTTAAAGAGATTCTGGACTGGGATTGCATTTAGGATTGGCAAGGAAGAAAAGTACATTTAAAGACTTCTAGAGGCTTCTTGGACATCAATTTCACAACAACCTTGTGATGAGTTAAATATAAATGAATCAGAAACATAAGGACCAAATTTCTTCTGAAATTTGCATGTTTTTTTTTCAAATTAAAGCAAAGACATTCTTGGCAAGAAGTATTTAGGGACAAGTTCAAGTCTCTCTGTGATGAGTTAGAGTCATCCTTTAGAGACGCCAAATGCTGCCAGACTTTATCTTCTCTCTTATCTTCTTTCTCTCTTCTCTCCTCTACCCATTTCTTGAGATTTGTATAAACTGCAAAGCTTTGGGTTGGTCACCAGCCCAGTGCACAGGCTCTTTCGTGGTTTCCTGAACTGCCTGATTTGACTAGGACAGTGCTTTGGGGCTGGGAATGGGGGCACACGCTCAGACTTGCCTGGAGTGAGATGGCTTCTATTTGAACCCTGTTCATGTGACCGATATCTTGCAGTGAGCTTGTGCACTTAAGATTTTTCAATACTATTATGAAGAATACAGCTAATTAGTGAGAAGCGTGTGCTCTGAAATCAGGTAAGGATGCAGCACTAAAGAGCAGTCAGCTCCCTCTTGGGCATGGTCTTGCTTGCTCTGGCAAAGGCGAAGCCTTTGTAAGATTCTGTAGTGTCATTTATTTAGGCACACAGATGTTACCATGACAAGCATTCACAATGGTTTATACTGGACTGAAAATGAATTACAGAGGAAATAATCTGAAAATTATCAGGCAATTGATTTTTGACAAGTGGAAAGTGTCCTCAAAGGTAAGGGTAATGTTGGCAGTGTTTGGGGATTTGTAGATGTCTCTTTTCTTGTATAGAGGCTTCTCAGTCAGGAATTTGTTTAAGTCATATAGTGGGTCCATTTGTCACAGTAAGGGCTCTACCTGCCTGGCAGCATCTTATTAATTATACTAGGAGACTGGCCTCCCACTCTACCAGACCTAGCACATGCACCCAGAAAGATAAGCATTGTGAAATGGGCCAGTTCTTTCCTAAGGGTGTGAACACAGTATTTAGCTCATGGCAGGCACTCAATATGATGTTGCGAGATGAATTACACTTAGCATTTTATGCCTGGTGGCTAATTTTAAAGGCATCAGAAAGAAGACTGAGAGTGAATGGTCTAAGAAGAAAGTAAGGCAGAGTCCCAAAGAGTGAGATGATCCTAAAAGTCTGGGGTACAGTCTTAGTGGACAGTGAGGAACCCCAGAAGGGGGCAGAGGTGAGGACTACCTTATGTAGCTTGTTGGTCATGTGGATGGCTTCTTCTAAAAGGTTTCAGAAAACAGAGAGAAAATGATGATGATGACGATGAGCAAAACCCCAAGATTGGAAAGAGGTTGTGCCACGGAGGGAGAGCCAGTGAATGTCACATGACCTCTGTCCCACTGCTCTGCCCTCTCATCAATTCAATCAGCAGTTTACTGATCCTCCTTGGTGGTCCAGAGATGGGGAGGCAAATGAGGTAAGACTAAGGAAACATGTAGTATAGAAGACTCAGAGAACCTTCTGTAGCTACGACCCCGAAGCTGACTGTCTCAGATGATACTGGAAAGGGTATGGACTGCTCGAATTTGAGGCAGGCCTCTGAGCTCCATCCAGTGCCTGCCTCACAGCACCTCCTTCAGGGCCCTTGGCCTCTCAGCCTCCCACATGCCCCTCAAAAGGAGCTGGAGGTTAGACCTGCTTCAGGAGTTGGGCGTGGGATGCTACATCTGATTTTATCTGACTTTGCTTGCGATACAGTACGCAATAGTAAAAAGGTCTTCAAAATGCTAGAAGAAGAGGGTGGAGGAGAAGGAGGAGGAGGAAGAGGAGAAGGAGGAGGAGGAGGAGGAGGAAGAGGAGAAGAAGGAGGAGGAGGAGGGGCTTAGCAAGATCTAATATATACCCAGTATTTTCCTTCCTATAGTGTTTTGTAGGGTTAAAGTTGTGCTAGCCATGTGAGAACATGCAAATGCATAATACCTTTGACATTGTCTTGTCCCATAAGGCTGTCATATTACATATATTTAATATATAATATATTTTATTTAGAGATAGCTGGAGTGTAAGTAAATCACATTTGTTTGAAATTTGTGTTTAGTGCTTGAAGGAGGAAACCTTGGCTTTGGCATCTCTGAGAAACCTAGGAGCTCTGCCTGCCATCAGGTGACTTGGAGAAACAAACAAGCAAAGAACACCAAGCTGAAGAACAATATCTCAACCACTGCTAGGACAAAGCTTGGGAAATGTGAAAACAGCTACACAGCAGCAAACAAGCTGTTCTTCCCCCAGGACCTTCTTTTCTCCATTACTCACTCCCGACTTCAGCTCCCCGAGGTTTATCTGTGTTAGACACTGGGTGGGTAGGTTGTTCGGATGTTCTTTCTACACGTAACTGCTGTTACCTGACCCCTCTTCTGTCATGACCTCTCTCCACGTACATTCTTCTGAGAAGGCTGAGGGGGAAATTAAATGCACGTGTCTTTTTGGCTCTGCAGTGGCTCTCTGAAACACCAAGTTCTCTACGCGCCTCATCAAGCATGGAGGAGTAGTGTAGGAGGCAGAGCAGTACCTTCATATCTGAGACCTCGGCCCTTTCCCAGCCACGATTCCCACAAAGAAAACTGAGGTATGGTGAATGGGGCTTGGAGAGCTGCTGTCTGCAGTATTTCTCGGTGATGGACGTGTTGGCAAGATTACTGAGAACATGTGTTTGGTTCATTTTTGTCTCTCTGGTGCTTTACTTGGTACCTAACACATAGGCAGTACACAACGTTTTGTTAATGAATGAACAAAGAGTCTAAAGCTATAGGCCTTTACTTTATTTTGATTTTGACCTCTTTCTTTCAGGTTGTATTTTTAGGATTCATCTGTAGCATGTATAGTATTGATGCTATTTTATTAAACGGATCTAACACATTTTGTTCATTAGTTCATAAGCATTTTTATTTTTATTCTTCTTTTAAAATAAATGTATTTATTTATCTATTTATTATGTATTTAACATCCCTGTCACAGTTTCCAGTTTCTCTTCCCTCCTCTTTTCTCAGTCTCTACACCGACCCCTCTGCTGCTCTCATCCACTCCTCTTTTGTTTCTGTTTAGGAAAGGGCAGGTTTCCCTTGAGTATCAACAAAACATGTCGTATCAATTTGCAGTAAGACTAAGCACCTCCCCGTGTATTAAGGCTGGGCAAGGCGACCCAATAAGAGGAACAGGGTTTCAAAAGCCAGAAAAAGAGTTAGAGACATCCCCTGTTCCTGCTGTTAGAAGTCCCACAAGAGGACCAAGCTATACAACTATCACATATATGCAGAGGGCCTAGGTCAGTTCCACGCAGGCTCCCTGGTTGTCAGTTCATTCTCGGTGAGCGCCTATGAGTCCAGTTTAGTTGATTATGTGAGTTTTCTTGTTGTGTCCTTGACCCCTCTGGCTCCTACCATCCTGTCCTTCCCCCCTTCTGCAGGGTTCCCCAAACTCTGCCTAATGTTTGGCTGTGGGTCTGCATCTGTTTCCATCAGTTGCTGGATGACACCTCTGTGATGACAATTGGGCTAGGCACCAATCTGGTCACAGGAGATAGCCAGAGTCCACTATTACTAGAAGTCTTAGTTGAGGTCATCCTTATAGATTCCCGGGAGATTCCCTTGTGCCAGGTTTTTACCTAACCCCAAAATGTCCCCCCTCTTCAGTAGTCTCTCTCAGTATGCCCCCCACAACCTGATCACTCCTGTTCTGATTTCCACCTGCACTCAGTCCACTCAGGAAATCTCTTCTATTTCCCCTTCCCAGTGAGATCCAGGAGTCCACTCTAAGAGCCCTCCTTGTTACCTAGTTTTTCTGAATCTATGAATTGTAGCATAGTTTTCCTTTATTTTACAGCTAATATCCATTTATGAGTGAGTACATACCATGTTTGTTTTTCTGGGCCTACTTTTCCTCACTCAGAATTATTATTATTATTATTGCTAGTTCCATCCATTTGCCTTCAAATTCCCTGGTGTTCATTTTTTTAACAGCTGTGTAATGATATTTCATTGTGTAAATGTGTCACATTTTCTTTATCAATTCCTTGCTTTAGGAACATCTAGGATGTTTCTAGGTTTGGGTTATTACAAGTAAAGCTGCTATGAACATTGTTGGGCAAGTATCCTTGTGGTATGATTGAGCATCCTTTGGGTATATGCCCAAGAGTGGTATGTATATCTGGGTCTTGTAGATTGATTCTCAGTTTTCTAAGAAATGGCCACATTGACTGTTTGCACTCTTACCACACAGGGCTTTTGTAACTGAGTCTTTAAATATGCTCTTACATTTTCATGAAATTTAAAATTACTGTTATAACGTATTTTTGCCAACTTATAATGGTAGCTTAGCACTATGCCACTGCTGAATTGAAAAGAAACATTTTTAGAGAAAAATGTAGCTACCACCATAGCTAAAAATGATCCACAGCGCCAAGTTTGTCCAATGATACTGAAGAGGCATATTCTTAACCCAGTGTAGTACTGAGAAAAAGCTGTTCTTCTGTGTTTGAGGGGTACTGGGAACACTGAGACTTACACGTGCTAGCCAGGCACTACATCACTGATATATTACCACTTCTCTAAAGTCTTTTTATAACCAAACCCATAAGCCATAGTCTTCTTCCCCAGATATTGTTTTATTAATCTGGGTTCTCAGGTACTCAGGTGTCAAGACGGGATTAAATGTACAATAATTTTATTAAGGGAAATGTTCATGTAAGAACATAGGAAAGGACTGGGAGATCTGGAACAGCTCCGGATCTTGAAGCAAGTATGACTGTGAGCAAAGAACAGAAGGGTTGGATGGTGGGCTACTCTCCTGCTGTGCCCTGTAGTCTCAGCATACCTCCCCCAGTTCCAAGTGCCCTGGGCGTGGGAGATGAGCTGCTCTTACCAGTTAGGCAGTCTGCAGATATATGCTCATGGTAGCATCTGGGCACCTGGTTCCTTTGCTATACACAAAAGTAGCGCTATGTACGTTAGCATCTCTTTTTTTCACACATGAAGTCAGATTCATTGACAGTGCTGTGTACCGCTACATAAGGTTCAGACTTGGACACACAGTTTCTCAATATTGATGATATTGATGGGACTTCAAAGTAGACAAGAACTATTTTTTTTCTAGCTCTTTCTTTCTACCTCATAACTGAACGTCTGATTTTCAGATCCCATAATAAAGATTTATTTCCTAATATTCTTTGTAGTAGGTGTGGATGTGACTTGCCTTTGACCAACAAAAGAGGAAATATGTATAACCCACAGGAATTTCATTTCATACTTTGGAGGATGTTTTATACCTTCTTTCCTGTTGGCTGGAATACAGATGTGATCATTGGGGTTTGAGCAACTGTATTGGACCCTGAAGTAGAAAACTCATTCTGAAAATGTTCTATAGTGGTATATTATTTGTGTTTTAATAAATACAGCTTGCCTGAAGATCAGAGTGCAAACCAACCACAATAGTCAGCCATACAAGACAGATAGTGGTGGCACACACACCTTTAATCCAAGCAGTCATGCTACTTAGCCAGCAGTGGTGGTGCACGCCTCTAATCCCAGCTCTAGAGAGGAATGGAAGATGGAAGAGACAGGTCTCAGTCTCAGTCTGTGGATTCATGGAGGCATGATTGCCCATTTTGGTCTGAGGCAGATGTAAGTGCTACAATGTACGATGTACAAGGAGCCTGGACCCTGATGCTAGCTCCTGACTGCCCACCTCAAGACATTCTTTATGAGTTAGTGAAGTGAGCTTGTAGTTTGTTTGAATCACTCTTGGTTTTGACTTCCTTTCATTCAGAAGTAAACCCAATTTTACCAGCACAAGAAGTGTTTTTCTGAAATTGTGCCCAGGGAGACAGAATATGGCATGCTCCTTATGACATAGATGATAAACAACTGAGATTGTGCCCAGTTCTCCCAACTTATAGATTGGGTGCCTAGGAATTAAATTTGAAGTTTAATTAGGTTTGAGACCTGTGTACCTCAGTTCTATAGACACTTCCAAAGGTTTCAGGAGAGGCCTTCTTTCTTGACCTAAATGCCTATATCATTCAAATAAAAACATATTTGTTCTACCCCTTTGATAGAATTTCCAAATTATTTCTATAAGTCAGTGATATAGATAGATATATTATATATTTTTTTGTTAATTTCCTTAGGGTTTTAGAGTCAAATTGGCTCATTGTATAACTTTCATTTTAATCTTGGTTGTAGAAAATGGAGAAAATTCTAAAATGTTCCTTGGAAAAAATAATTTAACTTCTCTGTATAACGTTCAACTCAAATCCATGTTTATATGAATACATGGCACTCGATTTGATAATTGTGATTGAACATAGTGAAGTTGTAGAAATTTTATTATGAAACAGTTGTTGTCTCACAGGTCTGAAAAGTGAATGAATTACAAGTCACGTGGTTGTGATCTCCCTTTAACTAAAAACTTTGCATCCTCGGACCAATCTCGGTGAGGAAAGATTCAGAGTTGCAAGGCAGTGATTACATTTCCCCTTTAATATATTTATATGCAATAAAGGTATGTCTGAATTGCCTACTATAAAGGTATGTCTGAATTGCCTACTGAAAACAAAATCATATTATACACGACCTTGATTGTTGCATTCCATTTCACTCCAAACATAATAATGAATATCTATAATGTTATATAAATTGAGAGACTCACATGTAATTATTTCTTTAAAAATCTCTTTGAATGAGTAGGCACTAACAATTTGAGTAGCAAGTCCCAGGGGTGGGGAGTAGACAAAGGCATAATAGCTCCAGAGCTTAGGTGTCCAATGCTGTAGAGAAACTAGGTTTCTCAAGATTGAACTTGTAGGATGCTTAGAATAAAGCATTCCAGAAGGGACAGTGCTATTTCAGGCAGCTCTGGGTGTTATGCAGAGTGCCAGGTTCTCTTTATGGCAAACAGAGTCAAACTGACCTCTAAGCTGGGTATGTCAGTGGAGGTCATGTGATATTAGTGGGTACAGTCATAAATCATGGGCTCAAGCCTCAGTTTGGGCACCAACTGCCAATGAGACTTTCTCTGAATACCACTTTCCTTCTTGGTAAATTAAAGGTTTTGTTTTGATTTTTCAAATGAGCGTTTACCTTCCAACTTGAATTTTCTAAACTTGACTCTTCTTTATTTTACTGAGTGGAAATGTGGGACCCAGACATGAGTTTGTTCACAGAGCTGTGATTGTGATGCATTTGTGCTGAGAATATCCTACACGAGGGAACTATGAATTGAAGAGAAGCTGACATCACATTTGGGCTGGGGACTGACTTGTAAACCAGAGGAATCCAGGGTTGCAGGATTACACTCCCTGCCTCTGTGAAGATCTTGAGTCACAAATGCTATACGGGCACCATTCAGATGAAATCTGAAACAATTATTAGATATTTTCTAACTACCCTGGGATTTATAATTGTGTTTGACAAAACACATGGTTGACATCACGTTCTTCAGTTTTTGACCAGATGTTGGGTGTCATATGAGCCCAGCAAAGGCGGTCTATGCTTCACAAAGGGAACTGCAAGTGACGAAAAATAATCAGTTCCTTCAGTTGCCACAAAGAATGTTAAATAAAAAAAAAACAGATTATTGATGCAGGCTTGACATTGCCATGGGTGAGTTTAGCCAAACTGAACTGCATTTTAATGGTACAACTAGGTAGTTTTTAGCTAGGTGCCTTCCCTTTACTGGTCATAATAACAGTCTGCATTTTGTTTTTCTGAAAACATACCTCACTCCCTTCATATTTAGCAATATATGTTTATAATGCTTTCAACAAATGAGAGAAAACCCAGTCCAAACTAGTGTAGGCAAAAGGGGAATTCATTGGTTATGTTATTTGAAAAGTCCTCCTGAGGATCTGCAGCAGATGAAGCCCAAGGGAAAGGTTTAGTCTCTGTCCCTAGCCCCTGGTTTTTCTCAGCCTCTCTTCACAATTCTGCCCCTTTTGTCTTTAACCCTCTTCTCTGGCTCTGTGGGTAGGGATTTCATAGCATGTCTGCCTAAAGCCCCTGCAGGAACTCATACTTATTCATAACTAGAATGCCCACTGCTTCCCATGCTTTCCAGGTATGACACATAACTCTATGTCACTCAAGACAGGGAACGGTGATGTTCTCAGGGAGTTAGGGCTGAGCCTTGAGCCATCTCACAGTGCAGTGAGGTCAGTCGGATCTGCATGGCCCTGGCTGCAGCATGCCCCTCAGATCATCACCTAACCCCAGGTAGCAGCATAGACCCTGAATATTTGCATGGCCTTCAGTGATATCAGGAGTCATGGATATCAATTCAGATCCTGTGGCAAGGTCATGGACCCAGACATGGCCCCTCACTGCAGCATGGGCTCTGATGTCACTATGGCCCCAGATGGCAACGTAGCCCATCCAGATTAGAATGGCTCTGGTAGAAGTGTGGCTCTTGGAGACCAACATGGACTCAGGTGTTTGATTAGACCCTGGTCATCCCACTGCCTTCAGTGGTTACTAAAGCCATGGACATTGACACAGACACTGGCTGCAGGGCCATGGGCTCAGATATGGACCCTGTAGCAGTGCAGGCCCGAATGTCATCATGTCCCCTCAGTGGCAGCACAGGCCACTAAGATCAACATGGCCCCGGTGGCAGCATGGCCCTTGAACATCAAAATGGCTACAGGTGGTGGCCCTTATCCCTGGCATCCCTGTGGTCTTGTTGGCAACGTGAGTCACGGACATCAACATAGACCTCGGCTGTCAATGACCCAGATGGGCATCAAGCAAGCTGCCAACCTCAGCCCGTTCCTCACAGCCCTCACTTCTTCAGTGCTGTCTTTTACCACGGACCATGAACCATACCTCCTTGTTTACTTTCCCATTTCACCACCATATACTTGCCCATCGTATTGGTACCAACTACCCGATGCCACAAGGGGCTGGGTGGGCATGTAGATGCTTCAGGCAGGCTGAACTGTGAGGACCCAGGCTGCCCCCTGGGTGTCTTTTGCCTGCCTGAACCATATCAAATTAACTTCTTTCTATTTTAGGACATTTTAAAATAACTTCCTCACAAGGACTCTTCCTGTCCCAAAGTGGACATCACCCCTGCCCTACAGTGTTAGGAGCTGCTTAGCAACCAGCTCTCTGTGGAAACGTTCTCCTATCATCTGCCAGTGTGAGGTCATTAGGCAATCCTCCTAGAAGTCAAGATCACATCCAAAGAAAATTTCATTCCTGTTTCCTAAAAGTGTTAGTTTGCTAATCTGTCATTTCCCTGATCTGGGCAAAATGCCATTGTATTATCCATGAGCAAAACACTATGGTTCTTGAAGATTTTGTTTAAATATTACTCACTGTGTTTTCGCATTTTCAAATGTTGCCATCCCCATTGAAGCGAACAAGCTGGAACTGGTATTGATCAGTATAATGATTTCATTTTAATTTACATTCCTCCTTCTAATGAGGAAGAAGACCTGATAGGGTTCTGGTGAACTTTTTGATTCTGCATTATAACAAAGAAACAATCACTTGTGAGATATATGCACCTTTTCACTTGGGAAACATCTTCCATTATTTCTGGAGTTTGCTGATAGTACAACTGAATATTAAGAATCTTAATGAAAGGCCACTTTTGGCTGGGAAGGTTCTTTTCTATAGTAGGAAAAGATTGCGGCAGAAACAGAGTAAGATTAAAAGCCACTGTGGTCTTTGGGTCTATAGGAGGCTGCCTATTGAAGAAGGTAGAAGGACACATTTATCAAGATATTCAAAGACAAACTTTCCTGCTTTGAGACCCCATGTATCATTTTCTTGCTTTGTTAAAACTGACGTTTTTTTTTTTTTACCCCTCAAAATGACAAGTGAAGTCAGGAAAGTTCGGATCTGCTTCCTATCCACTTCTAGTCATTAATGAAAGGTCTTAAGGGAATCTGGTGACATTTTATTTTCTATTCATTTTTATCCTTCCTTTTTCTGTGTATTTCTTTTTTCTTTGGTATGAGTTTATAAAATTTTTTTCTATAAAACAATCTACTTCTTAAGGGTAAAAAGAATAATTCATGCCAATTTGGGTTTACAAAGTATTTGGGAATGCATGAAACTCCATTTTAACTCCAAGAGTTAACAGTTGAGCAAAGGTTAGGGATTCAGACATGCCCTTGTGCCCATTCTTGGCTAAATACATCACATTTGCTTCAAATGGATTATAGTACTCTATAATCTGAAACTTACCATAATTGATATGCTTGCATTTCACCTCAGGCCTGTTCACAAGCAACCACCTTTTTCTCGTTCTGTATTCAGAGGAACACAAAATATTCTTTTGGCTTCCTATTGTTTCCCACAGGAATCACTATTTTAGCATGATGATGGTCAATTGACCTTTAACTTGAAACTCAACTTCATGCTTGATCAAATGGAGGTTTTCAGTAAATGTTGGATGACTTGGTGGGTGGTGGACAACTGACCAAATAAATGAATAAATGGTGCAGTCTGAAATGACAATGATAGGATGATGTGCTGTTTCCTCTGTATAGAACTGTACAATTAGAATTCTTTACAGTAAATGGAAGTGATGTTTCCTATATATATTTAAAAGTCCATAATAGATATTACAACTGAGATAATGCTTAAACACGTGAAGAAGATTCAACCTCTCTGGCCTCACAAGTTCTAGTGTCAGCTATCATGAGGTTCTTCTGAGTTTGTCCTTGGTTTGTTTCTGGCCCTTGCAGGGCATTTGCATCCATTAGAAACCTGTTTCCTTGACCAAGTTGGCTTCAGTTTCCCCTTAGATTCTCTATTCAATGTATACTTCCTCAGCGACTTCTTTGACTACCGAAGGTAACAATAGCTATGACAATAATAATGACCAGCAGTTAACAAGGATATACTATATGAGACGCTGCTATGAACACCCAGTTTATCTCATAGTTCCTTACAATCTAGACTTTTATGTTGTAGGTTGTGAATCTCCATATGCATGTAATTGAACGTACTGAATGTGGAGAGGAACAAAAATTGGCAACAGTTAAGGTTTCTGAAGGTACAATGACTAAAAAATAATTGAAAATAAAATGCATAATGAATCTGAAGCAGTTTGGCAGTGCTGGCCAGTGTTGCATCTCATGGATTCACTGTAGCCTTGGCTTGGAACATATAACACGCATGCTTTGCACTGAATTTTGAGTACTAATGATTGCTACCTCAAATACTATGGCTCAAAGAAGAGTCTACTGTGTGTTATGAACATCAGTGTTTTCCTGTACCTACCTTATTCATATAAAACAAAGACTTCTGATATTCTCACCAGCATTTCTTGGAACATATGTATCAAAGCAGCATGTCTTTAAATTGTGCTATATTAGGATGTTTGAGCTGAGAAATTTCTGTTTGAATTGCTGACTTGCATTTTGTAAAAAGCTATTGTTAGGTGGTATGGTAGTTTGAACGTAATTGTATCCCATAATCTCGTAGGGAGAGATACTATTAGGAGGTATGCCTTTTTTGGAATGGGTATGGCCTTGCTGGAGGAGAAAGTGTTTCACTATGGGGGCAAACTTTTCTATGCTCAGGATGCCACCCAGTGTCTCAGTCAACTTCCTGTTGCTGGCAAGCTGTAGGACTCTCAGCTGTCTCTACAGTATTACATCTTCCTGTATGCTGCCATGCTCCCCACTGTGACAATGGACTGAATCTCTGAACTGTAAGCCACCCCAATTAAATGGTGTCTCTTCACAGCAATAAAACCCTAACTAAGACAGAAGTTGGTACCAGGGACTGGGGTATTATTGTGAAAGGCCTGGACATGTTTTTCTCTGGAGTAATGTGGACTTTGGGAGTTTGGGTTGGGAAAGCAGTAGAATGCATTAGGTGCTGTTTAAAGGGCCACACTTGTAGGATCATGGAAGACAGTGGTGTTGAATGTGATTTGATGAGCTGTGGGGATCAACAGGTTTCAGAGGAGAAGAATGTTATTATATGGCCTTGATAGTTTTCTTGTGATATTTTGGTGAACAAAGTGGCTGCTTTTTTGTCCTTGTCCAAAGAGTCTGCCTGAAGCTAAAGTGAAGAGTCTTGGATTAATTCCATTGACAAAGGAAATCTCAAAACAGCCTAGTATAGACTCTGTCATGTGGTAACTAGTGTTCGTGCGTATAATGATTAATAATGAAAAGGAGCAAGCTGAGCAGGGTAAATTATAAAATGTAAATTTTGAGGAGAAAAAGAACACCAGGAAGTAGAATGGAGCAAAATCCTGTTTTTAAGGAGATAAACAGATGAAGAAATGGAATAAAGGGAGTGGTGACCTCAGGGCCAGATCCCACCCAACTAAATTTCCAATTTACAGAAAGAATCTAAAGAAAAGCTTCGAGGCAGGTATGGTGGTGCACACCTTTAATCCCAGCACTGGGGAGACAGAGCCTGGCAGATCTCTGAGTTTCAGGCCAGCCTGATCTAGAGATCCAGTTTCAGGACAGTGAAGGACAGAAAGCTCCTGAAGATGTAACTGACCGAGGGGGTCACATTCCAGTTACAGCAAGCTGCAGAGCTTGGCAGCTTCAGCCATGTGGTTCTGGCTTTAGAGTTAAGGAAAGAAGAAATGGGTTATAGACTTTGCCCCTGTGCCTTAGAATGTTTCTGAGACCAAGCATGTGTCAGGGTGTCCCTGAATGGAGGCCTGAAGAGGCCATTGTGAGAAGCTTTGAGTTTGAAGCCTGGATTTCCCTGGAGAACCCACGATGTTAGAGATGCCAGAGTTGTGGGATGCCTGTTGAGGAGAGCTGCTGACAGGGATGGGACCAGCCCAAGAGAAAGACATGTGCTGCAGTCACCAAAGCTGAATGGAGGTGGAGATCTGAAGAGCATTTTGACATCAGACATGGAGATGCAGAGTTTGGAGTTTGACCAGCTGGTTTTTGGTCTTGCTTTGGTCCAGTATTTCCTTATTGTGCTTCCTTCCCTGTGTTTTGGAATGGTAATGTTTATCCTATGCCACATTTTATGTTGGAAGCATATGATCTTCTTTTGATTTTGATTTTACATGGGATTACACTTAAGAGATTGCATGAGTCTCAGAAGAGAGTTTGAACTTTAGACTTTAAAACATTGTTGAACTATGATAGACTATGGGAACTTTTGAAGTTGGACCAAATGCATTTTGCATTATGATATTGTTGCATGTTTATGAAGGCCAGGGAGTGGAATGTGGTAGTTTGAATGTAATTGAACCATAATCTCATAGGGAGTGACACTCATAGGAGATATTGTAATGGTCTGTCCTGTCCCTTTAAGAGATAAGCCCTGCCTGTCCCCCTTTCCCCCACCACAGTCCCCTGAGGCAAGCAGATCTTCCACCTGCTTCCAGCCTGCAAGACCTTCCTTTCCATCTCTCTCCTGAAGAGGCAGCTTCTGCCTCTCTCCCTTCTCCCTACTTCTACCCTTCCCCTCTATCTCTCTCTCTGTTTTTCTCTCTCTCTCTCTCTCTCTCTCTCTCTCTCTCTCTCTCTCTCTCTCTTTCTCTCTCTCTCTCTCTCTTTGTTGGAGTGGGTATAGCTTTGTTGGCAAACTTTAAGGTTTCCTATCTCAGAATACTGCCCAGTGTCTCTGTTGACTTCCAGTTGCCTGCAATATGTAGGACTCTCAGCTGTCTCTCCTGTATCACACCTGCCAGCATGCTGCCATGTTCCCCGCTATGGTAATAATGGACTGCATCTCTGAAAGCCATTCTAATGAAATGATTTCTTTATACATTTTGCTGTGGTCATGGTGTCTTTTCACAGCAATACAATTTCTAAGAGTTTCTGAAATAGCCCTAAAAATACTTCTGCCATTTTGTCCTCTGTCTTGGTAACTTTTCCTGTTTCTCTGACAAAAGTAACTTAAGGAAAGAAGGGTTCGTTTTGTCTCACAGTTACAGGTATAACCAGTCCATCATGACCATCATGACAGGGAAGTCAAGGTAACAGGTTCTTGCATCCAATGGTCACATTGCAGCAACAGTCAGGCAGAAGAGAACAGCATGCTCAGCTCACTGCATCTGCTTTACCATCCAGGATCTATACCCAGGAATGTTCCCATACCCAGATAAGATTCATTTCTCCTATCAGGCAACCTAATCTAGGTAATTCCTCATAGACCTCTCAGTGGCTAATCTTAATTTATACACTCCTTTGTAAGTTTGTCTAGAGCAGCAGTTCTTAGCCTGTGGGTTATAACTCCTTTGAGGAGGTCATATATCAGATATCCTGCATATCAGGTATTTACATTATGATTCCAAACAGTAGCAAAATTACAGTTACAAAGTCATGACAAAATAATTTTATGGTTGGGGGAGTCAATGCAACATGTGGAACTATATTAAAGGTCACAACATCAGGAAGGTTGAGAACTATTGGTCTAGAGGCTTGTTTCCTAGGTGACTCTAGAGCCTGCCAAAATGGCAATTAACACCAACTATCACATACCACATTAGTATGCAAAGTCACATTCTCAGCATTCATGGCTGTAAAGTCAAAACTTTTATAAACTCTGAAAAATGTTGAAGATACCCTTCATCTTAAAGCATCAGACATTCAACCAGACTGAATTCTGTATGTGAAAGTAAATAAGCATGTTAGTGGAAACATTTTCCTTTGTCTTCAATTAAATAGTTATGTGTGCAGTGAAGAAGTATTCTAAAATAAATGCCTCAAGGTTTATTATCATTAAGAGTTTGATTTCTATACCTATTCTACAGGCCTGTTAAGCAGAGTTGTATAAAACTTTCTCAGGCAAAAAAGAATTTGAGGGGGGTATTTTTAATCAGTCCCACTCTAAGGCAACCCTCGGAAGCAGGACATCATTGACTGCATTTTAAAATAAGGAAAGGAAGCTCAAGGAAGTTTGATAGTTTACCCAAGGCCATGAAGTTCAAAAATGCTAAGCCACTAGCCATGTGTTCTCTTCACAGGTCTTACCACATACTCAATTCAACATTTGTTTCTATGAGTTATTTGTCAATAGCTTTGTATTCAAAAAATGCCATTATCTCAGAAAGGTTATGAGAACCCCAGTTGTTTACATACTGGCAGTTGCAGATTAGAAGATGAGTGAATCATTGCCAATTTTTGTTTGATTTGATCATTTAGGTCATGATTTATTAAGGCAGGATTTTTTTATTTCTAAATAACTCTCAAGGGGAATTTTATTAGCACATATAATTGTTAGCACATGTAATTATTAACATATAGTCTCCTAGCTGCTGAGCCATCTCCCTGGCTAGAACATATAAGCTTTAACAAGAGTTCATTTTCTCATGTGACCCTCCAGAATGATGGAAAAGTTGCATTGGTGATGCTAAGACAGATTTTCTTCCAGAGACACAATGACTGAATACACACTGCCTCCTGCCCTGAAGTATGGGGTTTCAGTCCCAGCAGCCCTAGTATCTGTTGGTGACATAGCACACAGTGGTCTGTAATCCTGAAACACTATGTTTTATCATTTAAGAAAATCCTCTCCAGTGTTTACTCTTTGGCCTAGTAGCAATATTGTGTCATTCTCCAGAAATGTTTCTTTTGTTTCCAAAGCCAACTTTAGCTTAGAGAATTGTTATCAGTAGTTTGCCAACAAGTTCAATTGTGTGCTTGAACAATAAAAGAGGGAAAACTGTAAAAATTCAATTTAAATCTGTTAAGTCAAGCCTTTTAGGTTTGGTTGGCTGCCAAAAGACACCAGAAGAGAGTCTCAAAGCTAATGGTTGAGGAGATTGGAAATTGGTGTTTATTGAAGATTTGTGGAAAGCTATTTCTTCATCAAGACGTCAAAGATGAACAGAGTAAAGTATTTGCCATTCATTTTTTTTTCTTCTCATTTATCTGTGAGTGCCACTCATTTATCTGTGAGTGCTATTTGGACCCAATTCCTCTTCATGGTGTTGTGATAATATTCCTTTGTCAAAAATTAATGTTGAAAGTCCTGCCTAACAGAACCCTTGCTTTCAAGGTGGGAAGCAATGGACATATGGGAACAGGACAGCACCAAACTAGGCTAAAGTTACAAACTATTTGTGTTGTCATTTTCATTTTAAAAGTTAGATGTTACTACTTCCTGACAAGGCACTGACAAATTCTTTGTGTCTGTTCTGTATCTGCCATCTTCTGTATGTAAGGTCTATGGTCAACTACAGTTTAGTATCATTGTGCGGATGCTCTAGGCACAAACCTTTTTCTGCACCACTGGCAGCTAATTATTTGGATGAGTTGGGTTTTCTTTTAGCACTTTACTGTTTATTGCTTAAAAGCTAGAGTATAATAAGTTTTCAAATTTATTATATACTTAAACTTTGGATTGGATAGATAGCTCTTTGCCCTTAGAAGTCTTGTGACCTTGAGTTCCTCATGCCAGAAGCTGTTTGAGGCCATTCTGGGCTCATCACTTTCACATCTGTCTCTATAGCTGCTAACTTCTCAGCCACCTTCCTACCAGTGGTGAACTGAAGTGGGTGAATACGTGTGAATGGCATCGATTTGGGCCAACATGGAGGTGGCGTTTTGGTTTGTTCTGTTCTGTTTTTAATAGATTGTCCTCTAGTGCCACCACTGCTACCAGGGGAAGGCATTTTCTTTTGTGCTACAATTCAGACTAATTTGATTTGATAAATCAAAGGCATAGTTCATCATGGTGTTAATAAAGCTTAAACAACCTTGATGTTTTCATTACCTTGTAAAATATTTCTCAGGTAAAGGTGTGATTCCCAGGGAATCTGACTATACTGTTTAAATAACTCTCAGAGACCAATATTTATGTAACAGAATAGTTTATAGGCAGTCCTGTCATCTCAGATTCCAGGCTGGGAGCAGCTGAACTAATGGAAAAAAGGGGGTCTTTGCTTATTCTTTTTTGTATTACAAACTATGGAAAAGGACCACTTCTAGACACTTTGGTCTGTGTAAGTAAGGGGAGAATATCACTAGAATGCAGGAAAACAGGGTTTATTTGATCTTATAACTCTCAGGTCTGGTGTAGGAGGTCCTTTTGTACTGGGAAGAAGGCAGTGTGGCGGATGCCATGGTTCTCCTTTCCGAGACTGATGCTGGTTAGAAGCTTTCCCGATAAGCCATGACCTCATGGTGAACACAGATTAATAGAAATGGGTTAGATCAAGAGTGAGAGTTGGCCAAGAGGAGGCTAGATATAATGGGCCAGGCAGTAATTTAATTAATAAAATTCCCGTGT
>JAQHUG010000042.1:9765043-9790773 GCA_028555095.1 Dicrostonyx torquatus | reverse complement strand
ATTTAGTCAGGAGATCTTGTCTTTTTCTACTACCCATGTAGATTAGATCTATGTATGTCTGTCTCTCTTAGGGTCCTCATTGTTGTCTAGAATGCAGGAAAACAGGGAATCTGGAATTTTGATTTGTGGGCTGTTTTTTTGTTTTTGTTTTTTGCTTTATGTTTAAAAACCACTTATGAGTGAGTACATGTGATAAATGTCTTTCTGGTTCTAAATGCCCCTTGACTGAAGAATGGATAAGGAAAATGTGGTACATTTGCACAATGGAGTATTACACAGCAGAAAAAATAATGACATCTTGAATTATGCAGGCAAATGGATGGAGCTAGACTACATATTCTATACCAAGGAAGTGAAATTGAAGAGTAAAACTGAAGAGGTGTAGACATCTGACTGAGGTGAGACGGAGTCATAAAGTGACTACTAGAAGCTTCCCATGTTGTCTGCTTCCTCCTAACACCGGTAACATGCTAGAGGAGCCAGCTGCAGAGTTAGAAGAATCTGTGTGAAGCAGACAGAGTTGTTTTTTCTTTGGCACTCCCATGATCTCTAGAATCATTCATGCTTGAGATGAAATTCCAGCTCCCTCACTTTTACCTGTGGAAATTTGGATTTAGTCTATAAGTTCTCTCATCCCAAGTTTCCCAACCACAATGAGAATAACTACCCATGCTGTTATTTATTTATTTATAATTGCCAACTTTCCACAAAAAAAGAATCATTTGTGAAGTGAGGACCTTAATTGAAGGATTGTCTCCATCAGATTGCCTCCAGGCAAATCTGTGGGTCAGTTTCTGGATTAATGATTGATGTAGGAGGGCCTAACCTCATACTGTTGGTGATACTACCCCTGGCCAGGTAGTCCTGCGTTCTATCAAAAAAGTGGACTGAGCAAGCCTTAGAGAGCAAGCCACTATGCAGTAATCCTCTGGCTCGGCTTTAGTTCCTGCTCCATGTGCTGTCTTGAGCTCCTGCCTTGACTTCCTTCATGATGAGGTGCTGTCTTGGAAGTGCATGATCAAACAAAACCTTTCCTCATCCTAAAATCTCAAATATTGTGTTCTTACCCTACTTTTACAGCAGATAAAATGGAACAAGTCATGCTTCTGATCCTGCCTTTCTTCCTAGATGTTACAGTGAGATTAATGACTACCAAAACAGCAGATGAGCTTAGCATCACACTTAATGTTCTGCAAATAAAAGTCACTACATAGTTAAAACAAGTAAAAAAAAAATCCTTACGTTATAACTCAGCCATCACTTTGGCAAGGACTCAGATTTGTTTAGACTTAGAACCCTTGACAGTCATTCATCACTTGCAATGGCTTTACGTGGTCATTGTCCTCAACCCAGTAATGATTATGACTCATGGTGGGGGAAAGCTCTTCAACTGCAGGCTAAGTTATAACTATAACCATTTGTAGAGCACTTCTCCACCAAGGGACAAATGAACAGAGACGGGGAGAGTTATTCCACAAGGCTTCCATTCACAAAGCTAAAAAGTAGATATTTTACTACAGTACTGGTTAGATGCCAGACAAACAGAAACAAAAAATAAACACAAGGTTTCTTAGGCAAACAAGCCCTGTCTGGTTAGCATATGCTCTGCAGAGAAACAACTGTCACTCTTGTATTTTCTATGCAAGGGGAAGCTTCCATACCATGCACTGTACAGAAACCTTGCTAGCTAAGGAAAGGAAAGGAATGTGGCCATCGAAGAACACATTTTCAACAAGCTGAGCAAACATGGCTTTGACGTCAGCGAGGGAGTGTGTACATGGGTAACAAAGAAGACGTGAACACATGGGGAATTTTGTGGTACCTGGGTGATTGCCCAGAGCACTAAATCCTGGAGCTGAGAATCCCTTTGAAGAGTCTTCACAACGCCTGGGACTTTCAAAGATGTCACCATAACTCAAAAACCCTCCAAATGTCACTTTACCTTGTTCTTCTGCCTCCCCATTGTGTGGGTTGTCTCTATTGAGACTACAGCACAGCCCAACCATTGCCTGGGGGAAAGAGTGGGCTGCTGCAGCTGCACACATCTGGATCACCTGCTGCTCACCCAGCAGGCTTCAGCTTCCCAAGTTGGTGGTGTCCATATGACATTTCAGGGAGGGTAGCTCCCTCTCTGAGATAACTGAATCATTCAGAATGAGGGATTTTACTATTGATTAAAATGATCTGTAGTTTTCAAAGTGTTTAGCCAACCCCATTGCTTCTCTTCAGGTTCTTCCCTACTGTCTATGTGAGTAATAGAGTCTTCGACTCTAACCCTTGGGACATTGTAAAGTGGAGACTACCTAGCTCAGTGTATTGGGAGAACTGAGAACATCTTTTGTGTTCTCCTGAAGTTTAAGAATCTTAGACAAAGGGCAACTTTGGTTCTGACTCCAATTGAGCTTTCCCTCTTTGAGTTTTATACAGTTTCTCAGCATACAGAGAGAAATCCAATATGTGCATGGTGACTTTCAATGCTGTCCTAGCCTATTCCATTCTCTTGTTTTTAATCATTAAACACAAGTATACAGTGACATTGCACATCTGTTTCTGTTCTGGGGAGATGATCACCAAGGATAGGGGTGATTGAGAGCTACATTAGGTGAAGCAATTACAAAGAAATGTTAAAAAGTGGAAGTGTACCATTTCCACATATTTTTTTCCTCCTAATACAGCCAGCATTTAGGAAAGGAGGATGTGAGGCTTAGTGGTGGGACTGTGGGGGGAGGTGGCATCAGCAATCTATTAAAGTTAAGCAAAGGCACACTTTGCAATAACCTGGCTATAAAGACTGCCTGCAAGAAGAGGTGTCTATGAGTGATGGCAAAACCCACTGGCATGTGATGGCTGTCTGCCCCTGTAACTCTGTATAAATGATTGACTATGTTTTGTCTTTAGAAAACACTCTGGTATTTTAATTGCAATTTGGCATTACATTCTTCTGTGTGGGATTCTAGGTATCTAAGAGACTCCAGGTACATTAAATCACCAGACTTATTTCAAAAGAGTGGTTTGAGCACCAGGAGAAACTTGCATATTAAGGTTCGAACTAATGGACACATGATTTCCAGTTTGAAAAATAAGCATGTGTTGGGAATCGCATGAGCTGAAGTTCTCCACGCAAAGCTAAATTGCCCTTTCGTGTGTTGAGTGTGCATATTTAGAAGTCTGGGGATTTACAATCAGCAAGAGGACTATAATGTTCTTTTTCTTCTGATTTGGTGTGTGTAAATTTGTAGTGCAAGTGTTTCATTTCTCTAGACATTTGCATTTAATTTGCTGCTTAATGTGAAAAGAGAAAAAAACTCAAGGTAAGGAAATGATGCTGCAGAACGAAAGCATTACTTTTGGGTAGCACATGGAGGTTTTCAGCTGCGTGCTGGAAGAGGACTGGTAGCTAGCCAAGGGGATGTGTGTTCTCTTCAGAACATTCTCAGAGTTTCCAAGCAGCCAAACGAAATCCCAGCTATGTTTTAGAAAATAATCGCTTGATACATTTTATTATTTATAAAATAAAGCTCATTTTATTATTTGGAAGTACAGTCCATTACTTTTTACCTCAGTGCTTTTGATTTCCTTTTGAAATTATTGATCTAAAAGGTGGTTTTCTTCATGTAGTAACAATGTGTATAGCTTTTCTCCATCCCTTTTGTAGATTTCTTTTTCTTTAAGAAATGGTTGTTATCATATACTTAATATTTGTGTCCTCCCCACCCCACAGGGCATGTTAAAATCCTATCCCCCAACATGGTGATGTGAAAGGTGGGTATCTGGTTCGGAATAAGGTCACATGGGTTGGGGAGGGGGGAACTTGGGAATGGGACCAGTGCCCTGCAAAGGCCACTCTAGAGAGCTTTTGTGCCTTTTTTCCATATCACACAGAGATAAGAGAAGGTGTTTGTAGTCTAAAGAGAGTCCTCACCAGAGCCCCATCCTGCTGGCACCCTGGGCTCAGACTTTCAGTGTCCAGAACATTAAGAAAACAAAGCCCATTGTTCATAAGGCTATGACGTCAATTAAATACTAATAGACACAGTAGTAATAGTAGTAGACACAATAAATGTTATGCCACAAGAAAGAGAGAATTTATATCATGAAAATAAATGGGCATTAGGTTACCCTGACAGGGTCAGAGTGACATAAGGGCTCTCTGTAAAAAGATTTGGAATGTTTTATCAATTAGAGATTTGACTCCCTAAGAAAAAATTCAGTTTTGGGGGTCATCTTCTTGAAGCTCATCTGGCAGCCGCCCAGAGAAGAGAAATCATGGCATTTCGTACCATGGACACTTGGGATGAACCTCACCAGGCTGTGAGAGTCTGTAGGCTGTCCTTGGGCCTCCTCTGATCTTCACTAATCCCTGTAGGGGTTCCCCCAGACATGCTCCGCACATGACACTCTGTCGTGGGGTGAGACTGAAGCCAGGGAGGAAAAGGACACATCTTGTTTTTCTGCTTACAGAACCCAACTCTTTGGTCTTCAAAGGTCTTAGCCTCGTGGAGCTGTAGGCTGTTGTTTTTCATTTATTCCCCAAAAGAATGTGGAGGGGGGGGCTAGTACAAATACCCCCTACTTCAGCATTGTTTGATTTTTAAAAATTTAATAAAAACATCTCCTCGCAGATGGTTGGAACAATTATGTTCTTCACAAAAGCTTTTGCAGATGACACCCGAAGTTAAGAAAATAATCCTCTCAATTAGTGTGTGGCCAGTGCACCTGTGAGCTGGAGTCATCCCAGGAAACAGATCAGCGAGCAGCGATGAGAACAATCGGGGATTCATTTACTCAGCCTTTTTCTACCGCCACATCCACACAGATGTTAATCTGAAGGGTCATGTGCTGAAAGGGCTGCCTGCCGATAATTCCAGGAGCACAAGGCACAGGAGTTGAGACCAAAGACGCCATCAACTTCTAACTTTCTGCCCTCACCATTATCTCTCCTGGTTCCTGCGACCACTTTGCTTCCCGTTTTTTTTTTTTGTTTTGTTTTTTGCTGAGGGCCACAGCCACAGGGGCGCTATTGCTGTACAGACTGCATACAGTAATAAGGCAAGTTCTGGATCGCAGTGTGTGAGGATTCCACTTGCTGCTGTGGTTTCAACACTTCTAACAGTTCTCTCCCTCTCTTTTTCTTTTCTTTTTTATAAACTTTTTCTAATAAGAAATTAATCTTTCTTAAACTCTGATATGCAGGTCATTGGTTCTTTTTATTTATTTGTTTGTTTATTTATTCTTTATGTCTTTCACATCAAGTATCTCAAATCCATTCATCTCCCTGTCTCTGTGTATCTGCCCTCTGCCCCTACCCTCTGCCCTTGTAACCTCCCCCCACCAAAAATTAAATAAAATAAAATTTAAGGGAAAAGAAAAGGAAGAGAGAGAGAGAAAGCAGGATGGGGCAGGGGAGGATCTTGTCATAGAAGCCATAGTATGACATTGTGAACCACACAGAATACTCTGTAGTCCATATATCTTTACTTGCAAGTATTCAATGCAAAGAGCCATTGGTATGGTGTGAGGCCTATGATTTCTCTTATATCATTGATGCTGGGTTCTCACTGGGGTTTTTCTTGACTATCCTGTTGTTGCCCTATAGCATGGAAATCTTGCAACTTTGGATCTCTTCATGTGTTCCAGCAGATCATAGATGTTGAGGTGAGCCAGCTCATAGCCTTGGTTCTGAGCCTGGGTAGTTATAGGGTCAGCCTGACAACAGTTCTCCTGCGTCTTCACCACCATTGTGAGATTTCCAGTGTTGCCCTGGCAAGTTCACTCTGTACCACAAGGAGCAAGTTGCAATACCAGTTCTACTTTCAGGCCTTCAGGGTTGACCCACCCACACTTGCACCACCAGAGCCAATTCTATCATGTTGCCAGGCAAGGTGCAGGGCCTGCTCTCCTGAGTGTGTAGCTGGTGAGGAATAGGGACAGCTCTCCTGCTCTTACCAGCTCAGGGCCAGTTCTTCCAATGGCCTCAGGTAATGAGGGTCAGAGAGTATCTCTCCTTTGCCCACACCACCATAGTAGGGAGACAACTTGTTTCCCGGCCACCCGGCAGCTCAGGCCTGAAATAATCATACAGAAACTATATTATTTAAATCACTGCTTGGCCAATTACTTAAGCATATTGCTAGCTAGCTCTTACATCTAGAATTAACCTATCTCCATTATTTTATAGTTTACCCTGAGGCTCATGGCCTACCAGCTAGTTTTCAGCATGTCTGTCTCTGGTGGTGGCTCCATGGCTTCTCTCCTGACTCTGCCTTCTTCCTCCCAGCATTCAGTTTAGTTCTCCTCCCTCCCCCGCCAGCTAAATTCTGCCTTGCTATAGGTCCAAAGAAGTTTCCTTATTAACCAATGGTATTCACAGCATACAGAGGGTAATCCCACATCACATCAACATATGACAGATGAGGGGCAGGACCAGATCTCCCATGTTCAGATTCTCTGGGCTGGCTCAACTGTACCTCTGCCAATAGGGTCAGCTCCACTGTGCTGCCCAGGAGAGGTGCAGGACCTGCTTTCCCAAGGGCTGAAGCTGGTGACAAGGAACAGCTCTCCTGCTTTCATGACCACAGGGCCAGCTCTCCCACCTGTCACAGGTGGTGAGGGTTAGCGGGGTGGGGGCAGACAAAGGTTCTTATACAGTGAGTTATCACTACCCTGAGAATTCATTCTTCACAAACACTTAATGATTCTTTGTGTCCATAGTGCTTGGTATTAGGCTGCCCATGTAAACAACCTTCTGACTTGGAAATGACTGTATTTTTGCTGTGACCAGTGTCTTTCTCTGCTTTAGTGGTAGAATACACTGTCCCCTCCCAAACCCATGTTATCTTTAATTGCTGCTGTAGCAGTCTGAAGAGATGGAACATTTTAATGTGATGTCAGACCCTGAGCACTCTGCTTTTACTACTGAGATTTATTCGCTTAAAAAAGTGGGAACTCACCCCTTTCTGCCTCCTTGCCCCCCAATCCCCATCTTCTGTCATTTAACACAGAGCACACCCATCTCCAGTGGGCCCAACACCCAATTTACCATCTTGAAATCAGAGTTGCAAAACTTACTGTTGTCTTCATCTTTGACATCTCAGCTTTCAGAACTGTCAACAGTACCCTTCTGCTCATTTACAACTATGTAGGCTATGGTGTTCTGTTACAGTAACACAACAGAACTAAGGTAGGAAGTAAATGGAGTTTCACTTCATGTGTCACACTGTATTTCTGTGTAATAAACTACCCCAAATGTGTTGATCACAAATTAATGCTGATACATTTGGGTAGCTGAGCAGTTCTGTTGAGCTAGGCCAGCTGGCCTAGGCAGAGCGCCCTCATTCAACTGTGATCATCCAGGGATCAGTGGATTGACTTAAAATTAATCTCTTGTGTCCAAAGACTGTTTGGCTATTATTTGGAGCAACAAGATCAACTGAGCCACAATGTTAGAAGACTAGCTTGATCTCATAGAGTCACAATAGATTGATTTTGAAGGAATCCAGAAGCAGAACAGAGGGCCGACTGAGGCATAGTTACAACTGATGACACAAGGTTCCTTCGGCTTTGTTTTTCTAGCTAAAGCAAGTTAAAGGCTATGCCAGGTTAGAGGAGTAAATGACTGGCTTAAAGAAAAGGATCTGGGGCCTGGACGTACTTAAGAGCACAGTGTGTACTGTTCTTATAGAGGACCCAAGGTTAGTAACCAGCGCTCATGGAGGGTGGCTCACCACCACCTGTAACTCCAGCTGCAGGGTCTGATACCCTCTTCTGACTTCTGTGAGCATCTGTACTCATTGTACATACCCACACAAAGAAAAGGTAATAAACCTAAAGAATAAAGAGAAGGAACTTAGGGGTCCATGGCAGAAACAAGTGTAGGGCAGACCAAAAGTTGGTACTTTCATGACCATCTTCCTTTTATTCTTTAGTATGCTTTTTAAAGTTAAACGTATTTTTCTACCGTATTGTTAAGAAACTTTCTCAAGAGTTGGCTTTCCCTGAAAATCACTTGGGTCTTAACAATCTCTAAGTACACCACAATCTCTAAGGCAACACTGTAGATAGGCAGGCCTCCTGTACTCAGAACAGAAGGGCGTTCTGCCGAAGACCTATCAAGTCCTTTAGTGTGTGACTGTGTCTGTCAGTGGCTTCTTCACTGCTCACTCATAATAGAACACTTCTTTTCCTTTTCCCAGTTTTTTATTTTTATTGAAAATAGATTTTTCTCTCGTACAATACATCCCAACCACAGCTTCCTTACCCTCCACTCCTTCTAGCTCCCTACCACTTCCCCTCTCTCCCCGATCCTCTCCCCCTCTATTGTTTCTTCTTTTCTTAAAGGATCACATGTGTTCCAAGACATGGTTTGTATGAAATGTTGTTTCAAGATGTGTTTCCAGCTTCCCATGTTCACCTATGTAGGCCCTGACAGTCACCAACCTTCTAGAACAAATGGATAGGAGGAAGAAAGAAGGATGAAGTAGGGCGGGGCCATTTTCACTCTTCAAAACTTTTCAAGTTTCCTTGTGAGGAGGGGCTCCAGAAACCAGTGCCTCTGTGTATATGGCATCTTTATAATTATCAGTCTCTTCAGGGATCCCCTAATAAGAAGTCTCAGACCCTGCACTCCCACATGGCTTGCCCAATACTACACCGCCAGCAAATGTCACCACTAGATATTACGGCTTAAACTAATTTATAGAATGGGCACTAAATAAGTTAAGGAATTTCTTCTCTTTCACAGGATGAAAGTGTTTCTGTCTTCATTTTAGCAATTAGAGTAACTTAGTGGTGGTGATGTTTGTGACATCGGGCAAAGTATTTTCTTATTTTGCCTTTGGTTCCCTTATTAGCAGGACACTTACACTGATGAAATCATCATTATTACAGGAACTTATTCATCACTTACTGCAGGCTGAGTAGGTTACCAACCACTTTCAGTCATGAGATCATTCAGCAAATATTGCTTCCCTGATGATGGAGCAGCGGTTTGGTCCAGGAGCTAGTTCACAGAGAAAGTCCCTATTCCTACAGAACAGCCATTTTTTTTTAAAGCATGGGCAATGTCTAAGAATAAAGAAATAACTAAGAAAATGTGAATAGCCACGGATACAATCATGAGCTTGATAGTCTTCATTACGGATAGAAATATACCTGACACAGCCCTACATTTTATTGAATTATAGATACATACATTGAATCAGCAAACATGGCTGTGATGCAGGGCTACTTATAGACCAGAAGTTTGGAAAAAGCCACAAGAAAGTGATGGTTAAACGGACTTTGAATGCAAAGAAGCCAGTAGGAAAGCATAGAGAGGTCGCAGGGAAATGAGCCTAAGATAATGGCCCCAAACATACATGAGAAATTGAGAGTGAGTGAGTGAAACAGTGCACAGTTAGGTGGTGCTCAGATGAAGCTGGAACGAAGGCTCAGGGACTGATCATATGGGACTTTGAGAAACAAGAAAAGCTTCTGTCTTATTCTGACTTCCTGGAAAGCTGTCCTAAAGGTTTTAGGCAGAGCGATGGTAGAATCTAATTTACCTCTGAGTGTATTGATGCTTTATTGTAGAATAAGCAGATACACAGAGGGAAATAAAGCTGAGAGATTAGGCCCTGGGTGTCTGCAGTAGTTTAGGTAAGAGATGTTGCTGGGAGGCAGCAGAGACACAAAACACATGTGGTAAAAAGTAGTTTGGCAAGCAGAATAGAAAGGTTCTGGTTAGGATGCCTTAGCTGTATGGAGTTAAAGCTCGGAAGAAAGCAACAGTCCCAAGATTTGAGACAATTAGGGAAAGGAAACAATGTATTTGTGGAAGTAGGTAGATGAGAAAGGAGAGTGCCTGCTTTAGGGATGTTAGGATTACTTAGAAGAGTGTAGGTGGCACAGCAACCACCATGCTCCTTGGAAATAGGACCTTGCTATCATCCATGAAGAGATGCAGCCTAATTCCTTTTCAATAATATAGGGTATCTTGAGAGGCTCACTAACCCGAGAAGGCTGTAGAAGTGGTACTGGACGGCTTCCAAGGCTGTGTTGAAGGAGCCTGAAGAAGAAAGAGTATTTACTGGATGAGCTCTCTTACAGCCCAGTTGCTAAACTTTAAGAAGTTCGAGTCGTTGGGCCTTGTGTAAGTGTCCTGGTTAACATCTCTAGCCAAGCAGACTATTTTAGACATTCAGCCTAGACACTAATCATGAGAGTGAAGATGTGTTCAGATAAAACTAACCCCAGGCATTCAAGACACCCAGCACTGTCTTATCAATCAAGGCTACAGACCCCTCAGAATAGACTCAGCGATGCTCTGCACTGTCCATCTTCCAAGCCTACCAAAATCCCTGCCTATGATGTGTTGGTGACAGTTTTATGCCACTGTTTGGAGTGTTTCATTATTCATAAATAGAAAAGAAGTCTGAGATGATTCCCCTACATGCACAGGGAAATGTGAGCCGTTTCTTAGTTATGAAAGTCTAGATTTCGAGACCTCAATACTCAGCAGCACATATACATGTTTACAGTCAAGCCAAGAGGAAGGAGTCAGGGAAATGTGTATAATACGTGTAGAAATCTTGCATCCCAGACACTGAGGAACGTTCCCTTGGTTCAGCGTTATGCTGATATATTTTTAAACAACTTATCAGTGGTATTATATATGATCATATTAGTTTCATTATAAAGAACAGAGATAACTACATAAAGTTTCCATTTCACCATCTTCCAACCTCAGGTAACCTTATGAATCTTTGTTCTTTTCAGGTTGGATTCCCTTTAGTGATATGTGTGAATGACTTAGGGTATGACTTGTGCATAATCAATGCGTCTTTCACCATGCCTCTGTTTGCATTTGGTTGAAGCGTTAAAGGACTAACAGACTTGGAGGGGGCAAAGGTTTATTTGGCTTATACTTCCAAGTAGCAGTGCATTAGTGTGAGAAGTCGGGTAGGAATTCAGACCTGAATCCTAGAGGCAGAGACCACAGAGGCATTCTGCTTACTGGCTTGCTTCTCTTGCTTGTTCAGCTAGCTTTCTTACATAACCCTGGAGCACTTGTCTATAGGAGGCAGTGTTCATAGAGAAATGAGACCTCCTACATCAGTTAGCAGTTCCGGAAATGCCCCACAGATGTGCCCACAGGCCGATCTGATGGGGGGAATTCCCCAATCTTTCAGATAACTCTGGGAAGTGTCAAGTTGACAACTGACAATAACTAGGAGACCCTCATATACTCACAATAAAAAAATATGGTTTTATTAAAGAGTGTCCTTGAAGGGTGAAAAATAATAGTTTACTTAGCTCAACCATGGACTAAGACAGGTGGCTAATGGAAGGCATTGCTACTGTGTCTTCTTAAGGAAATTACTAGCTGATGGCTTGGGTTACGGCCCTAAATATCTAATTTTTTCATGGAACATTATTATTTTTTTACTCAAAGTAATGAGTGACATATGCACTTATTTATATTTGTGCTATATATGCATTTTTTAAAAAATAAATTAAGTGAAACAGTCACATGAAGGTGACCTACTGAATCGTATCTGTTTCTGCTTTCATATTCAAGTTTTGGAAATTTCAGACTGGATAACTTGCAGTACTTAAAAACATTAACAGGCTGAGGAGAAAATTAAGAGGCCTTTTTGATGAGATTGGTGGTAATATATACAGTTGGGATTTGCTTTTGGCTGTAAAATGAAATATTTCAACATTTGGAAGATCTGTATATTTCATTTTCCTCTGACCAATGAGTGAAGCTATGAAATCACGCCTGGGTAATATATCTACTCAATAGATTTTAATGCCACAGAATCATTGTATTTACTTAGCTTCAGATTTTCTATTGTAACTCAAAAATTTTAAACTACCTCATCATGTTTTGTTGCAGTACCAACAGGAATGGTCACAATTCCTGCCTCCCCCCTCCCCAATATTAAACAACCTCTGCTCTTTCCAGCTCTATTTGTGTGAGTTTGAATTTTTTTTAAATAAAAGATTTATTTATTTGTTTATTTATTTATTTATTTATTATGTATACAATGTTCTGCTTGCATGTATGTCTGCAGGCCAAAAGAGGGCACCAGATCTCATTACAGATGGTAGTGAGCCACCATAGGGTTGCTGGGAATTGAACTCAGGATCTCTGGAAGAACAACCAGTGCTTTTAACCTTTGAACCATCTCTCCAGCCGCTGAGTTTGAATTTTTTATATGTTTCAATCAAATGGTCAACCAATCAATAAAAGGTCAAAAGCAGAAGCAAACATAGAAGCACAGTTTCTTTTTTGTTTGTTTGTTTGATTAGGGCCAGTTTAAAAGAAAGTTATAAAAGTGCAAACATTTGGGCAACTCCTTTGGTAATAGTTAAAAGTTTTATAATGTCCTGAGACAGAATCTCGAAGAACCTTTAAGAGTTACACCAAGTTAGACTCAGGAGGCTTATGCTTTATTTGATTCTCAGGAATGTTTAGAGTCAGAACACTCACTAGAGCAGGGTGAGAGTTGTAAGGACATCAGAATATGTCCGTAATGTTTGTGATTTGAAGACTCTCATAGCAACGTCCATCCCTCCCAGAATTTATGTTAAAGCCCAGTAGATGTCATCAGGAATAGTGACAATAGAAAAGCGCAATTTCTGTGTCACTTTGATTATGTGTCAGTTTGGCTTTTCTGCCATCTTATTTATGACTCAAAGAAATGTACTGAACAAAAATTAAGTAACCTATTAGAAAAAGGCCCAACCTCTCTGTCTTCTAGGAATCAGAAATTGGCTGAGGAACGGCTCACTTTTTCCTGCTTGTCGCACTCAGGAGCTCAGAGCAGTGTCCCACCAATGGAGTTGGAGGGCTAATTTGGTCCCACGGCCTCCTCTTTCCTCAACCCTAGCTCTATCTTTCTCCACTCAGAGGCTTCATCTCATGACTAAGCTATTGCCCTCCCCATCGTTGGCAGCACAACTATGACTATCAGATCAACTTCATCTTTAGGGGATCTCTCTCCCAGTTTCTACTTTACCCATATCTACCCCAACTTCTGGGGAAATTCACTTAATATTACTTTATGTTAACATTATGTTTGGAGCACCAAATAATGTTACTGACTGTGTAAATCCTTCATTTGAATCAGATGAAAATTGTGGAGATTTGGAACAAGTCTATGCCTTAAAGACGTGGTATATTTCTGGATTTTGTGACACTTCTGTGCTGCTTTTTAAGTCCACCCATACCAGCTCACCTGTCCCCCAAGAATGAAACCCTCATGGGTGATGACGGTCCTCAGTAGGAAACCCCTTTCTGGAATCTTTGGAATAGCCAGGGATAGAAATCTCCTCTGACTGTGATTATAGCTCACAGACTTCGGCTGAGTAGGGCAAGGTATGTTTTTCCCTTTGGAGGAGTATGTTCTACAGGTAGACTTCTGTCTTAGTTAGGGTTTCTATTGCTGTGAAAAGACACTACGACAGCGGCAACTCTTGTAAATGAAAACATTTAATTGGAGAGGGGCTGGTTTACAGTCTCAGAGGTTCAGTTCATTATCATCACGGCATGGAACGTGGTGGTGTGCAGGCAATGTGCAGGTTACACCTTGATCAGAAGGCAGCAGGAAGTTGATTGAGACACTGGGTGGTATCCTGAGCATAGGAAGCCTCAAAGCCTGCCCCATAGTGACATATTTCCCCCAACAAGGCCATACCCACTCCAACAAAGCCACACCTCCTAACAGTGCCTATAAGATTACAAGGATCAATTACATTCAAACTATCACAGCTACCCATAAAGGAAGACCAGAGACCTGCTGTGGGTGTGCTTAGCTGCCTGACACAATTCTTAGTGGAAGCTCTTTCACATGTCTGTGTTTATTTTCCTAAGGGTCAGAGCTGGGCCTTCACTAAGAACCTGGCCAACCCTAGGACATAAGATCAGCATGACAAAATCAGTTGGCATGATTCCATGTTTATATGTATTGACATGTGTTTCTGTGTGTTAACTATGAGTGCTCAGCATCACTGCCAGAGCATCAGGCAAAACACAAACAAAATTATCTCATCTTTGAAGTTTTCCCCATTATTCACAAACTTATGGGCATATCCGCTAATTCTTCACATCTGAAATCTAGGCGATGGTCCTAGGGTCTTCCACAGTGGAAATATCATTATTAATTCAAGACAGATTATGCCTCCAAAACACCATCATTTGTCTCTCATTTAATCTCTTCTTATAGCATTATGATTAGAATAGATAACCTGTCCTGGGAGCTGCCGCAGAGCGCCAGGCTTCACTCCATACATTTAGAGGGGATTGTGTGCCTTCAGAGCAAAGGCTGAAATGAATGACAGGCAGTTTTCAACAGGAGTAAAAATCACCAGCTAAATCACAAAGCTCCAGCCAAGGACCTTGATGACAAGTGAACTTAAATAAAACACGAGCAGTGTGTAACACTATAATATGTTTACAGTGAGCTAGCCCAGACAGCTGACAATTAGCTGTTGTTCAAACAGCAGCTTGGCAGTAGGCAGCTATAACCAAGACAGAGTAGGCCAAGTTAAAAGTACTAGTCCGCCCCTTGGACCTTTTGGAGAGGCTTTCCTGATGGGAGGGAAAGATAAAGGAAGACCCTGGGCCTGGTGTCTTCGGACTGCCTGTAGGTCTGGATTTTGACCCCTTGTTGATTTTTGCTTTCACATTCTTCCTTGCAGTGGTAATCTTGTTTACACTGTACAGTCCCAAAACAAATGTCTGTGTGCTGCTTCCCGGCCTACCACCCACGGAACCTACAAAAGCTGAAAACAAATAGATGCAGATGTGTACTACTCGAGTAAGTTAAAAAATATGTTTTCATTATCTGCCTAGATTTTTACACTTAAAATAGCTTTAGTTTGAGTCCTCTTCAGCCTCCGCTTTTCCCTGAATTGGAAAGCGATCTTTCAGAGAAGAAAGACAAGAATTATATAAGAAAACAAATTCTTCAAATGAACTTAAATAAAATTCCCATATAAAAAGGAACCGAGAAACTGAGAAGAGAGAGCTTGAAGATTCCTTGACTTTTTGGTGTCTGTTTCTTTACCTGGTAAATAAGATTGAACCAGATACTGTAAAGATAGAAAATACAGTCAATTTGCTTCTGGCCTCTATCTATAAAATAGTGTGTGTGTATGTGTGTGTGTGTGTGTGTGTGTGTGTGCATGCGCATATGTGTGTATGCACGCATGTGTGTGTGCGTGCGTGTGTGTGATGGGTTCTGATCACTGCAGAGTATTATTTTTTAATTATTTTTATTTTTTATTAACTCTTCACTCATACAATACATCCTGACTTACAGCCCTCTTCTCTCCCCTCCTCCCAGCTCCCTCTCATCTCCCCACTTCCCCATATCCACTTCTATTACATTTCCCTTGAGAAAACAGCAGGCCTCCCATGATATCAATTGAACATGGCATAAAAATGCAATAAAATTAGGCAGAAACCCTCATATCAAGGCTGGACAAGGCAACACAATATGAAAAAAAAGGTCTCACAAGCAAACAAAAAGAGTCAGAAACATCCCCACTCCCATTATTAAGAGTCCAACAAAACCTCCAAGCTAAGGAATCAAAGCACATATGCAGAGGGCCTGTCGCAGACCCATGCAGGCTATGAGGCTGCCCTTAGTCTCTGTGAACCCCTGTAATTCCTGCTCAGTTGATTCTGTGGGCTGTGTTCTCCTGGTGTCCTTGATCCTCTAGCTCCTGCAATCCTTCCTTCCCCTCTTACACAGCACCCCCCACCCCGGAGCTCCACCTAATGCTTGTCTGTGGATCTCTGTAGCTGCCCCTATCAGCTGCGGGAGGAAGCCTCTCCGGTGATGAATGGGCTAGGCTCTGATCTACGAGTATAGCTGAATGTCATTACGAATCATTTCACTGACTACTTTTTCTTGGTTAATTTTAGTTCTCTGAGCCATCCAGCTTCTGGATCCTGGCCATCCAGGCACTGTTAGGCAAGAACTCCCTCTTAAGATGTGGGTCTCAGGTTAGACCAGTCAGTCATTGGTTGGCTGCTCCCACAAGCTGAGCCACCATTGCCCCAGCCCATCATGGAGGCAGAACGGGTTGTAGCTGCGTTAGTGTTCCACTCCCTCCTAGCCTGATTACAGAGGATGACTGGTTCAGGCTCCATATCTTCCATTACTAGGAGTCCTCACTAGGGTTTCCAGGAAGTATCCACTGCACTAGGTTTCTACATCACCCCTTAAATGCACACCTATTTCAGTCATTGTACCCCAAAATCCATCTGTGCCTCTCTCCCTCACCTAATCCTCCTGTTCCCAACCTCATCCACCCTAGTCCACCCACAGAATCTCTTATATTTCCTCTTCCCAGGGAGATCCATGCATTCCCCCCAGACCTCTCCTCTTTATCTCACTTCTTTGGGTCTACAGACTGTAGTGTTATTATTCTTCACTTAGCAGATATTAGCTGCTATAAGTGATACATATCATGTTTGCCTCTCTCGGTCTGGGTTACCTCTCTCAGGATTAATTTTTTCTATTTCCATCCATTTGCCTGCCAATTTCCTGATGTCTTTTTTTTCTAACAGCTGAATAATACTCTATTATGTAAATAAAACACATTTTCTTTATCCATTCTTTGGTAGAGGAACTTTTAGGTTGCTTTCAGTTCTGACTATTATGAATGAAGCCCCAATGATCATAGTTGAGCATGTGTTCTTGTTTATAAGATGGAGCATCCTTTGGGTATGTGCCCAGGAGTAGTATAGCTGGATCCTGAGGTAGATTAATTCACAGTTTTCTGACAAACCACCGTATTGATTTCCATTGTGACTGTACAAGCTTGCACTCCCACTAGCATTGGAGGAGTGTCTCACTTGCTAACATCCTTGCCAGTATGTACTGTCATATGTGTTGCTGATCTTAGCCATTCTGACAGGTGTAAGATGGAATCTCAAAGTAATTTTAATTTGCTAAGAATCTTGAACATTTCAATAACTATTCTCAGCCATTTGAGATTCCTCTAATGAGAATTCTCTGTTTAGGTCTGTACCCCATTTTTAACTTGGATTATCTGGTTTGTTGATGTCTAGTTTCTTGAGTTCTTTGTATATTTTGAATATTAGCCCCCTACCAGATGTGGAGTTGGTGAAAATCTTTTCCCATTCTGTCAGTTGCTGTTTTGTAATATTAACAGTGTCCTTTGCCTTATAAAAGCCTTCTAGTTTCATGAGGTCTCATTTATTAATTGTTGATCTTATTGTCTATGCTGTTAGTGTTCCAGTCAGGAAATTGTCTTCTGTGCCAGTGCATTCAAGGCTATTCTCCACTTTCTATTCTATCAGGTTCAGCGTGTCTGGTTTTACGTTGAGAACTTTCAAACAGTTAAAGGAAATTAATAAAAGTGTTCAAGACTTTCAAATGTTCAAGTATTTCAAATGGAAATAGAAGCAATAAAGAAGATGCAAAGTATTCTTTTGGTTGAGCATGAGATTCATTTTGCTTAATCATATTCTTAGTAATTGACAGCTTGGTTTTCTTTCATTAATCTAGAGAACATCATCATAAATGTCTCCTTGCACGTCTTCATGAGAGTGACCATAGAGCATGAGTTCAGGAGCAGAATTAAAGAATCTTTTGAGGGCATGAGTGAACCTCCTGCTGTATGATTGCTCACCAACGTGTGTTCAGACATCCACTCTTAGCCTGTGATGCTTCCTATTTCTATGCACATTGACATTACTTGCCTTCATTTGTCAAAGTCTAAGACCTCTTGAAACTGATTGTTATAGTTATTTTCATTTCCTCACTTCCCTTTGCCTCCTACACAGTGAGGTGAGCTATGCTTTGGGGCAGCAGACATTTATTTTTTTTATCTTGACTTACGTGTGTTACTAGCAAACATCACCCTCACTGAAGCTGAAGGACCCTTGTGTTCTTTATTATGGTTTCCATTGCTGTGAGAAACACCAGGACCATAAGCAACTTGGGGAGGAGGAAGTTTATTTCATCTTACAGTTTATAATCCATCACCCAAGGAAGTCAGGACAGGAACCTGGAGGCAGGAACTGATACAGAGGCCATGGAAGAGTGTTGCTTGCTTACTGTCTTGTTCCATCATGGCTTAGTTATCTCATTTTCTCAAACTATCTAGTACCAGGATACCACCTAGAGGGATCCGGACCCTTTCACACCAGCCACCAATCAAGAAAATTTCCCCAAAGACTTGTGTGCAGGCCAATCTGGTGGGGGCATTTTCTCAACTGAGGTTACTTTTGTCTTTTCAAATGTCTCTAACTTGTGTGAAGTTGACACAAAACTAGCCAGCACAACCCCAAACTATAACAACATGGTATTCTTTCCTTATGAAACCTTAGCCCAAAAGTTAACCTTTTAAGTTTATGTAAAAATGTCTTTCTTGTGAAATTTTTTATAGCACAGGAGGTCTTATCAAACTGTTTCTAGATTCAGAAAGGAACAGAAGTGAACTCCTGCAGATTTTCTGAAATTATCATTGTTGTGTAAACAGACTTATGGTTTTCAGATTCAGTAGAAGTTGGCAAACAGAATCTCTTGGCCCTAAGACAAATATCCTATTTACAGTGCCCCTATACAGCTATGAACTGTTTCAAGAAGGTGTCTTTATTCTGCCAATCACCAAAATATTAGTGTATTTGATACTGTGCACTTACTATGATGTTGGTAGTATAACCTGAAAAATGTCTAAATAAAATTAGCTACATTATAAAATATATTATATCTGCATATATTCTGCAAGGAGGCTATAACAGGCATTCCCATAACCATGACCCAACATCAGGCACTGGCTCTTGTTCTCCTGGTTCATGCCACAGCACACAGCCTTCAACTGCCGAGTTGTGTAGCTGTCAGCCATTGTTCTGTAGTATTCAGTCTAAAGCTAGGTATGCACAATATTAGTGGAATGAATATGGTATAAGAGATTTAAAAATAAAACGATGGCACAATTTTAGTGCTTTACAAAAAGGTCTTACTTACTCCACCTTGCTTTGTCCCCATTTAACATGGAAAACAAAAAAAAGTCACTTGCATTCTTGAAGCTGAGTTTTTGTCAATTCCTAAAATGGTCACATTGTTAGATTAATTTTGTCTCAGATGGAATCTCCACAACCGAATGTAATTTGCTAGCAGGTTTTAAAACATTCAATGGAGAGAAGAAAATGTTAGAGTTTCTATTCATCTGTCTTTAATATTTTGCATATCCATTTTAAATTATGTCTATATATGTCTGTAAGAGTGTGGGTTTGTCCACAGAGGCCACACGAGGTTTTCAGATCTCCCTGAAGGTGGAGTTACCTGGCATGGCAGGTATGAGTTATTGAACATGGATCCTCTTCAAAAGCAGTATGCATTCTTAACCACTTAAATATCGCTCCAGCCCCATGTTTATCTATTCTTTTAATTTAAACATTTAGAAAGAAATCGAGTCCTTCCAGTATTGAATGTGTTCATTGGCCTTGTCCTTTGCTCACACTGCTATGCTGTCATAAAAAGAATTAATGGTCTCATTTATTATAAAGTTTGAACCAAACCTTACCACTAAGTGGGCAAGGTACCTTAAAAATTCTTCCAAAGTATTGATGAAGATAATGTTAGTAATGCAAACAGATGCAGACTGCAGGAAGACAGTGGGGTTGCCCATAAAAACATGCCCAGTGCCTGACACCCTTCACAAAGAGCTCTTAGTTAACCAAACCTGAAAATGTTTATTAAAATCTAAAATTAATTTAAAAAAAGACTATTTGCTATATGGGTTTTAAAAACATTTGAATTCATGGTGATCCTTCCTCTGACCAAATATTTTGCCCTGAGATATCAGCACAGGATGGCACAAAGCCATAATTCAAAAGGTTTGTTGACTGATTATGGTTTTTCACAGTATATAAGACCTTATATACCTTGTTGAGGGGTAGACCTACCTGAGGCCCTGATATATGAAGAAGGAAATAACTTCTCTAAATCAGGAACATGCATGGCAAAGCTAGTAGTAGTCTGGGGAGCTTTTCCAGGAATATGCTTGGCAAGCCCAATAATGGTCTCAGGTCAGGGCCTTGGGGAGCTGTGGCTTTCAGTGAACCCAACTCTTATAACCTTAAGGAAGCTATAGTCATAAGTCCCAAGGACACTGTGTGCTTGCTCTATGATGCTTTTGAGATACCTGTGTGCCCTTTGTGCCACAATGCTTGACTAGCTTCTTGCTGATTTTGTCCCTTTGTATGATGATGGCTTTCTGCGGATTCTGTTCTATATTCCCCATAAAAATGTATATAGGATGCTGTATTTCTATATAAGGTTGCTTGTATGATCCATCAGCTTGTACAAAACCTCCTGATCTCAAATTTTCTATCTACTTCTTTATCTTCTCCTCTCTTGGTCATCATTCCCCTTAGGATCCTGATATGGAAGAATAACTTACTAGTTCAGGCCAAACCTTATCATCTATGCATGTGATAAACACACAAGTTTATAATACATAGTATAAATAAAAATCCAATTTTATATGGAATACTGCTCAAATTTTATCTTAAAATGCTTGAACTCAAATGTTAACAGATATTCTTGGGCCTGGAAAGGTATCTCAGTAGGAGAATACTTGTGGAGTGTGTGTGAAGGTCTACAGCCATTCCCATGATGAGGGCATGAAGGCGTGGGCTTGTAATCCCCGCACTCAGAAGGTGGAGGAGGAAGACCACAAGGTCAAAGTCATCTCTGGCTATAAAGTAAGTTCCAAGTGATGGTGTAGGAGGGTTCTTTTGTATTTTGTGTTGCTTTCATTGGTTAATAAAGAAGCTGCTTTGGCCTTTTGATAGGGCAGGACTTAGATAGGTGGGGAAAAGAGAACAGTATGCTGGGAAGAAGACTGAGTCAGGGAGAGAGCCGCCATGAAGCCGCCAGGGTCAGACATGATGAATGATTCCTGGTAAGACCACTACCTCGTGGTGACACACAGACTTTTAGGAATGGGCTGAATCAGATGTAAGAGTTAGCCAAGTAAAGGCTAGAGATAATGGGCCAGGCAGTAATTTAAATGAATACAGTTTTCGTATGGTTATTTCGAATGTAAGCCAGCTCGCCGGCACCAAGAGCCAGGCGGGACAAAGGGCTAGCGCTCCTCTCAGGTGCTGGGAACACAACCCACACCTATTACAACAAAGTGAACCTAAGTTACACAAGATCATGTCTCAAAGCAAAAGCCACTCACTTGACTAGAAGAGAGAGATGGAAAGAGCCTGTGTTCCACAGACTGATTTTCTGCCCAGGATATTTTAGATCCAAAGGTGCAGTGGGGAGGTGATGGAGAACTAAGGGCAGAGTTCTGCCTTGTGACAAGAGTGTTAGATCTGTTGACTCTGAAGTTGGAAGACTATATAGATTGATGAGCAGGAACTATGGCCTAGTGAAAATAAGAGGGATCCTTCCTTAAAGTAGAGAATGAGCCAGGCATGTGGAAATGAGGCCAAGTGTTCAATAAGGCATTAACTCTATCACCCCAGAGACTGGTACCCACAGGGTTATGATGGCAGGCTGAATACAATTGGAGAAAGGTGTGCCAAGAAAGTGAGAGTCGGGGCTAAGACACTGCAGTCTAATGACAGAATTTAAGAAAGAGCATCAGTATTCAAGGTCATGCTGTTTATTAATTTTTTTAAACAGTGTAGATTCCTATTCTACTTTAAACTAAATAATAGGTGTCCTTATTCCTAAAAAGGTGTCCTTGTTCCTGAAAGTCTTCTCAGCCATTCCGGCCCCCAAGACTCTCCATTGGCTGTGTGGGCTTACAGAATACAACAGTCTTCCCTCTGGCTCCTCTCTGATTTCTCTTGTAAGGATTCAGTTTTCTTTTGTCTTTAATTGTCATCAGTTTTGCTGTCAAAATCCAAACGTAGCATTTAAAGTTACTTCCAAGTCTCATTTTAAATAACTAAACTTAGTTGGAGCTCCCAAAAAATCACTTGCAAGGATCTGGCTAGAATCTTAAGGATTCCTTCACCTTCAGGCTGTCCATCATTTAGGTGTGCAGGTGGATGAAGATAACTCCAGTTTCTGGACTGCTGAGGTGGTCCAATAGTTAAGAACACTGACACAACAGTGAAGACTAGAGTCTGAATAGCAATGCCCACTTAATAAGCCAAGCATCCTTAAGCCTCATATTTATTGACCTCCTAGGAAGGTAAGATAGGAGGAACACTGGGGCTATCTAGTTAGATTCCTGACTAGCCAAGAAAATGTAGGCTTTAGGTTCAGGAAGGTATCTTGCTTAAGATGAATAGTTAGAGAATGATAGAAGACACCTAGTGCCCTCACGGGTTCATTCACCCCCATGGTGAGTGTACACACCTATATACTACACACACACACACACACACACACACACACACACACAAACAGAGAGAGACAGACAGACAGAGAGACAGATACACACAGACAAGCACACACAGACACACAAATAAAATTATAAACATTTAAACACACATGCAGAATAATTTTCTCCCTTGGAGCCTCTCTTACTCCCAGAAGTTCTTTTCTACTTTTTCCTTATTGAACTTATACTTGCTCTGCTCAAAATAAAAAAATAAAACAACTTTTCAGGAATATCCAAATTCTAGCCATACAGAAAGACCATGCCTGTGTCACTGAAGAGGCTTTCATCCTCAGAAAAACATAAAATAACAGAAAACCTTAAGTAAGCAACCTTCCTACATCATGTTTTCAGTCACCTTCAGGAAGAAGAAGCATAAACAAAGCCTTAAAAGTCGCATCACTTTCTCGAAGAAGTTGCCTTGAAGTCTCTTGGGAACTTCAGTGCCAAAGGCATCCTTAGCATCTGTTATTGTCTCTCAGATTGAAGTACTAGATTCTTTTTCTATTGTATAGTAACATTCTCTTCATAGTTCTTCAGCACTCATTCTCTTTTTGAACACCCATCATGGTGGGTAAAACTGCACTGTGAATACCAGCACTATAATAAGAAAACTATGCATAACACTTGTCTCATTGAGAAATCAGAGTGGACAACTAACATGCCACCCATGCCCCACTAAATAAGAGTGCTGTTTGCCAAAGCCCTAGGGATGAAGTCCCTAGGATAACCTTGTATATCAGCTTTTAATAAATATGGCATACAAATCAGAAACAGATAGGTACCAAATTATCACAATTCTCTTAAGAGTTAACAAACATTGATGCCTCCAAAGTTGAAGGTCATCAAAAAAGGCAAGGTAAGACTCGAAACAGCATGCCTTCCACCACAACACTGCTTCGACTACCTGTCTTAACCTTCATTCTTCAGTGGGTGAGCATAAGTATGAACTCTGGGTTGTGTAGAATGATTACTGATGTAAAGCAAAGTTAGGTGTGAGTCAGGCTAATGGGTTTCAATCCTGTGGCTGCCTTCAAGATGCCCCAAGTAATACCTTCCAGGGAGAAAGAAGCCAGGGCTGTACAGCTTCATGGTTTTTGTCTAGAAGAAGTTCCCATCCTGACTATATACAACAAAGCAACATGGCAGACACACAGAATCACACATGACACGCCAGGACTATAGCCACATATTTCCATTTCTCTCTGTTTAGTATGATTTTATTTTCTATCCACAGGGGAAGAAGGACACCAATTTGGGTACTATATGACTTCTCACACTCTGCATTGCTACGGTCCTCTTTTCCACAGTCTTTCAGGAAATGGCAGAGCACATTTATGTGCTTTGTTTGAACTTTCTTTCCCACACGTTCTTATCCACCCCCTAAACCTCTGCCTCTCTCCATCCATTTCTTTCTCTCCCTGAACAGCTTTCACTATAAATTGTATTTCTTTCTAGTTATCCCTGGAAAGTTAAACATGTGGGGCAAGCCCTGCCCTTTGAATGCCTAAAGTTTTTGTTGTTACTCTTGTGGTCAAGTCATGTGACAAACAGCCATTCTCACCTTAGCTAAAACTGGGTACACGCTGAAAACGTCCCTGTTTCTAGGAGCCAGCTCATTTATTTCTTTTCTCAGGGGAAGTTTTGACACTGAGAATAAACATGTTTATGGTTTGTGGCCATTGGCCTTTGGCAAACACCTAAGCTTAAAGAAATAACTAGGCTGAATGTTCCTAGAAGCAAAGTGAGAGCCCAGGCAAGGAAGAGAGGCGAGAGGAAGATTCCCTTACTTAAGCACTCAGTTCTTTAGGTGGGAGTTCCACAACTCAGAAATTATCTCATCAAGCATTCCTGTGGACTCCTCATAGCTTGCCAGTAAATTACCCCTGGGATTTAGACAGACTTGGATAGTGAGGATGTCCATGAAGACCACATTGGACTGAAGAAGGCCTTTGAGTTTTTCTGAAGCCTCTGGATTCTCAGGGGTCCACAAAGGAAAGAGAAGAAGTACCAACAATGACTGACATTCTAATCCCCATGTACTTGGCCAAATGGAGACTTTATATTGCTAGGGTAAAAGCAAAGAAACACAACATTTCTTGGCACATTTTTGATTCAGGATAAAATACTACCTGTTTTAAATATATTCTTGTAGTTGTATAAATTCTTAGTATGAGTCTTTGAACCACAGAAAATATGATCTATGTAGTGTGCCTATTAAGAACATTATTTTTTCTGTTTTGGATTAATTGTTCTAATCTACCCAACTCTCATGACATTAATGACACATTCAACAGCTAATATTCCCCAAAGAAAGACTCCTATTGTTTACCTGGATAGTGAAATTGAGGCACATTGTTAAATTTGCAGGTAACATCTGCCAAAAGATATAAATCCAAATTTATTATCACCATGATAAACTGGAGAAGGGTGCTAAATCCTCAAAAGCAATTTTATGTAGAAGAACTTTATTTTTGCCTAGAAGAGAGCAGAAAGAGAGAGAGAGAAACAATTTGATTTTTGAAGAAAGCACAGACTTGTAAAAGAAAATGGATGATTCATCCTGGTGTTCAAAGCAGTATGCCACAGCAAGTTCACCATGAAAATCTGCTTTTTACAAAGTGGTTGTAATACTGTGGAGGATGTGTCCAAACATTGTTTGGTGATGCTTCGCAAAGGTACTCAAATACTCTATGGAGGGTAGCCAGAAGCTAAAGTAACCAGAGTCTTACCCACTGCTAGGTTTGGATCCTGTTCTTAGGTTTTCTTTGGCTAGCTGCTTAACCTTTTTGTAAATTGATTTCCTCATCCATGAAATGAGCCTGAAAATGATACGCAGGCTACTGAAATGTTACTAGATTTAATGGAAGCTGATAATGATGGAAGCACATTCATAGTCCCAGCTCCTCAGAAACCAAGGTGGGAGAACTGCCTTAGCTTATGAGCTGGAGAGCAGCCTGGGTAGTGTAGAGAGTCCCTAGACCAGAACAAATAAAGTTAATGTTTGTAAAATGCACAGAGTTATTTCCACTGGACTGTGATCTATGGAAGAATGTGTTAGATACACTTATTTAATATGACCTTGTTAATATAGAGTTCAAACAATTCCTATGGTACATATAAAGATTTCAAAATGTATATGACATCATCTTTGCCCTAAGAAAGTTTAAGACTTTATAGAAGAAAACATGAAGTTGTAACATGAGGGTCCTGCTCATTGGGGTTACTGTCTCGCCCAGTACCACACAGCCAGCAAACCCCAAAGAAAGTCACACAGAGAGTCTATATTAGGTTATACACTGATTGACCCATTAGCTCAGTCTTCCTACCAGCTCCCGTAACTTATATTAACCCAT
>JAQHUG010000042.1:9706805-9744475 GCA_028555095.1 Dicrostonyx torquatus | reverse complement strand
AAAAAAAAATTCCAACTTGGGAGTTACTTCCCTTTGGTTTCACTATCTACAGGCCATGCTCCATAGTAAGACAGGAGCATGAAACGAGATGTATATAAATGTCAATTGTAAATGAATGAAACCGCATTGACTTGATGTTTGTTTTTATCATTGCAGTAGAATAATGTCTAACTTCCATCCACACTTGATTCTGTCGAGGTCATCACTGCTTTGCCGCATACAAAGGTTTCTTTTGCAGGTGCCATCTTATATGGCCCTCTGCTGTTTGTCTCTCCTGGTATCCCGATGTCCTCTTCTGTGGCTTCCGAGGCCCTCTGCTATCTTGCCCTCTACCTTGCCTGTCCGGATGCTTCCTCTCAGTCCATCTGTGACTTTGCCTTCACAGATGCACTGAGGTACCCTCCTTCATTTTCTTCTTATTCTACTCACACCACACCCAAGATTTCCTTCGTATCCTTGGTGCTAATGGGGCCTGACCCTTATGTCCAGCCCAGCCTCCCTCTGAGCTTCCAGGCACAGGCTGACTCCCTCATTGGTGTTTTCCACCTAAACATCTTACACATGCCTCAAGGCCTGTGTGTTAAAGCACACACTGCATCTTCTCTACACTCCTACTCCATCTGAGTTTTGAGAAAAGCATCCCCAGTCACAAAGTTGTCAAGGCCAGAAACCTCAGATTGGTTCCAGAGTTCTCCTTTCCCTTATCTTTCTAGCCAATGAGTCATTAAGACTCATCACAAAAATCTTTCAAATATTTCATCTTTAGAACAAACTAACAAAATATTCACCTCTTCTTCCTCCGAAACAGCCCTAGGAGCCCACGCTGCCACTCATTGAATTTAAGTCCCAGCTACATTATGTGTGGTTTAAACAATCTTTAATTGTTTGCCATCCTAAATGTTCTCAGTGATCCTTTCCTTACTTTTGGCCAGAATAATAGTATCTGAAATGAAGACTCTGACTACCTGTAATTACAAAAAACCCTGAAGGGCCTCCCATTGCCTCCAACATACAAAGTCATGGTACTTCCTGCTCTTTCTCCTTCACCATAGTAGGCTAGATGTGGCCCGCCCATGTTTCACAATCTCTCTTAGAAAAATGTAATGTTATTTTGATCAGTAGTAATATATATCTTCCTCGGAAACGTTTGTGTAGAAAGGGCCATGGCAGGTTTAAGATGAAAGTGCTGAGCAACGTTAAACGTAGGGAAACAAAAGCTCATGAAAAAACACTAGGTCATCATGGAGATGGCTTAGTGGGTAAGAACGTTCGCTGCAAGCATGAGGGCCTGAGTTAGAATCCCCAGACACACCAAAAAGATGAGTAGCTTTACCCATGGACTTGTAACCACAGTGCTGTTGGGGGTGGGGACAGCACTGATGGGGCTTCTGGCCACCAGTCTAGTTTCAGGTTCAGTGAATGAATAACTCTGAGGACTCACATCGTCCTCTGAGCACTCAGCACATATGCGCACATCCTCAAACAGACTCTCTTTTCCCACCCTGGGACAAGATTTCTCTGTGTAGCCCTGGCTGTCCTGTAACTCTCTGTGTAGTCCAGGCCTCAAACTCATAGGGATCGGCCTGCCTCTGCCTCCCAAGTGCTGGGATTAAAGGCGTGTGCCACCACCACCCAGCAGATTATGTCATTTTAAAAATACAATCAAGTTGCATCCCTTGTATTTGCAGGCGTAAGAATAGCTGAAACAGACAGCAGGTTGCAATGTGTGAACTGCATGTGGTAGTGCTGTATAAAAAAATATGGCTGGGACCTAACCTGGAAAAAAGCAGGTGTGAATCTGGCTACAGAATCTAAATGGGAAACGCAGTGAGTGCGTTCTACTGGTCGTTTAGAGCAGCGGGTGGATTAGCGCAGGCTTCTCCGATTCCACTTGGCTGATGCCCACAGTTGCAAATGAGAATAACACACACTCCATCCGAAGAGAACAGACAGAATATTGAGAAGGTCTTTTATTCCATCAACCCTAGGCTCATGGTCTCCATTATTCAACTTTTTATTGTTCCTTGCAAAGAGATTTTATCCAGAGTACCCAGCCTATAAATACAGAGAGCAGGGAACCTTCAGTATGAAAAAAAAAATCTCACACCAAGTGTTCTAATGCACTCGAATCCTTAAGACTGTCAGCATCAGCGTCTAATTAATGTTTTTTAAAGCAGGAACAAAAATTATGTTTGGCTTAAAAAATCCCCCAAAGTCTACACTTTAGTTCAGAGTAAAGTCAAGGACGCACTTTTAACCTTTCACCTCCTGACTCGGCTGTGTAAGGACCAGGTCAGCTTCCAAGCAGGAACACTTCCAAGTGACTGGTATTTTTTATTGGTCTTCGGTATACGAGGTTGAAGCACTTTATTGTCCAAAAGTAATTATATTTACTTAAGGCTGTTACTGGAGGAGGGAAAATAAAGATCCAATGGGCCTTTATAAAGTTTCAATATAACTTTCCATAAAATATTAAAAAGCATGCTTATCTCTGCTTTTCATACTCTCTTTTTGACTCCCCAGCCACATAAAATATACTTTCTCTTGCTGTTGGTACATTGTAAAAGTCCATGTGTTTAAAAACGGCAACAAGCTTTAATATTTTTTCCTTTAAATGAACAATTTTAAGGACTTATAAGAATTCAGTCTTCCATTAATCACTAATAGCGCTACTCTTCTTTAAGTATATCAGGCCTGGACTCAGCTAGGCTATACTTTTATTTTAATAAGAACAAAGCATACATGTGTGCTGTTTCAACCTGTCTGGTCATCTTATGCAGTGACCTCTCCCTTGTCTTGGTTTCCTATTCTATCAGGTAAACATTATAGTGGTGCTTCCTGAGATCAAAGGGGAAACTGAACTGAGCATGCTCAGGTATCCAGACCGCAAACCTTTCGCACTTCAAAGTGAGCCCTCTGCATACAGCCTGTTGCAATTATTAGAATTTTTCCACGAGGCACTGGTTGTCTTGCGCTCTATTCTGTAGCAATGCTGAGCTTACAGATCCCTGTAGGAGCCACTGTTGGTTTCACCATTGCTTCTCCCTCTGTCTGGAATGATCTTCTTCAGTCTGTGTGTCTGTACAAATCTCATTTCTTCTGGAAAACTACCTTCAACCTGCTCTGAGAAGGCTTCTGTCACCCTCTTCCACCCACCTGGAAGCTGATTCTCTCTCTCACTGGGCTGTCTGAGCCCGCTTCCACTGTTTGTTCCCAGTTTCCCTTCCTGAAACTAGAGGCTAAGCCTTCCTCTTTCTATATCCTATTTGCCGTACCATGGCTGCCTAATTCCTCAAGTGTTTTAGTCAATGCCTTTGGGACTGAAGTATTGAGTTATTCATTGTTCCCATGAAGGACACGGGCAAATCAGAAGCTACATCAAACCAAGAGTTGGGATTCAGATTGACTAAAATTTCTGGTCAGCATCAGGAAAGCCAGACAATATGAGAAATAGTACACCCCCTCCTCTTTTACGTCATCTCGCTCCATCAGTAACATTTATCAGGCCTGTTTGCTGCTAGCCCTTGTTCAAGGTCCTTAGATTCCATTGATGGGGAAAGAAGTGAAAGAAATTACTGATGGCGTGGCCTCATGTTCTAGACAGTGCAAGTCACATATAAGCAATGACTGTAATGAAAAAGCTAAGTTACAGTGCGACATAGAAAAAGTGTTATGGCAAAAAAGAAAAGGTGGGTAAAGGGTAGTGCACTGTTAAAACCGCAGGAAGGGCAGTTTGCAAAGACTGGACCAGGTCAGCTTCCAAGTTGGTGAGTGCAGCTGGACAGGAAGGTGAGACTCGAGAGATGGCCTTGAGTTCTGAAGGAAGGAGGCGGGAAGGCAGTTGCTGGTTGGGGAAATGGCTAGAGCAATGGCCAGGACGTGGGAATGTGCCTGGTATACTCAGAAAGGGTCCCAAGGTGGAGTGGAGGAAGAGCAGGGAAGAGGAGATGACATCACGGACAACGGAGACCAGAGTGTCTAGTCAATATCTTGCAACTTCAGAGAAAATCAAGTTCCTGGAGGTTCAGAGTGTTGTCATGAAAGACATCACACCATGTTAGAAAAGCTGCTCTCAGCAGTAGGGATCCCAGAGAATTCGGAGAAGAGTGCAGACAATCCTGAAGGAAACAGGCTGTGAACAGAAACGTTTAATGGGCTTTGCTTCTGTTGTTTCATAGAGCTGCAGGAGACCTTTGTTGCCAGGGAACCCTGCACCATTGGCCGCAGATATAGTTCTTGTGCTGGAGGTCTAATGGCTTGAAAAACAGAGGGAAAAAGCCAAAAATAAACCAAAGGATCACACAGTTATTCAACTTAGCTAGGCCAAGGAAAACGTCTGTAAGCCTGGAGATAATTCTGATGTTCATCACAGGCCTGTCAGCAGTGGGTACATGATTTCTCCTTAAGTCTGAACTGTATCCACATTATGGAGCCAGGCAGTTCTAATAATATCTTATGATGACTGACTTCATTTATTCTTTCTACAATGTTTGCTAAGTCCCTACTATGTGTCAAACACATGGGATATATATCAGTTACGGAAATACTTCACTCCTTCTCTTTATGGAATCAACGAATAGTCAGAGTAAGTATCAGATAGTGGCAAAGGGAAATGGAGAGAAAGAAAACAATTCAAGCTCCTATTACAACAGGAACGGAGGTTAGGAAGATGCCACGCTACACAGGGATGATCTGACAGAAGGAAATTTGGCAGACACTCGGAGGAGAGGAAGCACATCTTTAGGGTCTCTGTGGAAAAGTGTTCTAGGCAGAGGCAGCAGCTAGTGTCAAGGGTCTGGAGGCAGGAGAGTGGGTGAGCAGTGCCTCATGGTCCTTGCTCACTTTCCTAGCCTTTCTCTTACATCTTCCTCCTCAGATGGCTAGGAAACAGCAGGACAAATACCACTTTCTTCCTTCCACCAGTGAATAGGGAGAAGAGTTCATTTTGGTCACAGGATGCTAATAGGTAGTGTCATAAGAGCGGGAACTCAAGTCATTCTTCGGTTAATTTCTGTCAGTCATTGTCCTCACAGTGCCCCAAGGAGGCCATACATGCTTCAGGGGTTCTCAGGATCCCATAGGAACACACAGAGTTACAAGATAAATACGTACATGGTGAAGTGTGCACCATAGTAGGGCAGGACCATCAGATCCACAGAACATTCATGGTGCTTCTGACAGAGTATAACAGTGCTAACAGGCCAGGGCTCATCTCTGCTTTCAAGAGATACCTTATTTAAGGCTCTTTCTGAGTCCCAATTTTTTGATCTAGGATACAACTCTCACCATGGAGACTTGGAGTAAAAATTAAAAAAAAAAAAAGCCCCTCCTTCTAGAGAAGTAGACAAGTCTGACATCCCCACTCTCCCCTCCCATGAGTGTGGTCTCCAGCACTGACCCCAGCAGGGCAGGCTGAGCAGATCACAGTCTTCAGTAGTAGTGCTGTTCCCAGGCCCAGAGGGACTCAGCCTTAAGCAACACCACATGTTGGCTATTACTGGTCAGTCCTGTTTCAGCTTTGTCCCGCTCAGCCCAATTCCCTTTTTATGGTGGTTTTTCCTGCATGGAGTAAAGGTTATGCCTTCACAGGCCTCCTGCAGCTTTATCAGTCTCAGTCCCTTGGCCCCTGTCAGCAACTGTTCAAACAAGAACACACGCACACACACTGCACAGAGTATGTACTAGCACACAAGCACCCTCACAGCATCTGCCCGAGGCTACGTGACTAACATATGAATAGGAAGAATAGTTCTTCCCTCATAATATATACATATATATGCACACTATACATATATGCTATTTACACATCCACTCTTATGAATACACACACACGCATGTGAATATATACACATTTGCACATGTCCTCACACTCATAGCTAAGCAAGTTTTAGTTAACACTTGATTAATTTTAATTACCATTTTCATTATCATTTTCTCATGACTGGCATGGCAAGGACCTGATTTGTGTAAAAGACTATTTTAGGTTCCAAAAGGAGTCATTTAAAAAAGAATTCTTGGATGACTTGTATTTAACAAGGGAATAGTGTTATCAGAAATAGCAGAAACTCCCCGGACTGACATTGGCTGTCTGACTTCCCACCCTCCTTTTGCCTTGGGGCTGTGTGACTCCCTAGATAGATTTATAAGTCAGTTTTGAAACAGAGATTCCTAAAGTCCCCCACCATGAGAGTTTTCATTTGCTTCTTTGTGTCTTTAGCATTTGAAGGTTTGTGGGAAGCAGGGCTGGGGACAAGTTCTACAACACCGTGATCAAAGGATCAGACTTCTGCTCCAGGGCTTCTGTGTCTGACAGAGACCAAAGAATTTTACTCAGTTTCTTCCTGTCTTATTCTGTTTGTATGACCCACTGTGAGCATGACCCAAGCATGAGGAACAGACAAAATTATCGAAGGTTCAGTTGGATGCATGTGGCTGGTCATGGTGATGCCAGAGTGTGCCAAGTTTTCAGGGGACATATTCCCACCCAGCCCGTCTCCCACTGTCCACCTCAGATTATCTGTGTGGGCTCTTGTCTGGAGGTATCCAGTTTAGACTCTCAACACCCACCACACAGCTGAGTGATAGAAACGGAGATCCACCTTCAAAGAACGTGTTGCTTTGACAACAGATAACAATGTGACACTGAAGACGGTCCCATTTTCCCAGGTTCCTTAATCCGCCTGTTACTGATGTAAGACATTATTCATAAGTTGGGGTTTCAGTGTTTCCTTGGTAAGCATTTAAGAAGGGGTTTTGTTTTCAGATGAATCCAGAGCACCGTGATAATTCTGAATTTTCTCCCTAGCCCTTTGTGCTGTCTGCTGAAAATTTAGAATTCTTTGTCCAACGTGTTGTGCAGGGGACTATTCACACCTGGCTAGGTGGTAATGGGATGTTCTGGAGGAGATGCTTATTACCAAGCTGTACCAAATCAATTACTTTTTTTTTTTTTGCCACCAAATCCTTGGCCACAGGTACCGAATAAAGACAGTCCCTAAATGACTGCACACAACTGATGTACTAGGTCAAAGGGGTAAAAGAGTGGAAGGGGAATTCTGGACTCTGCTTCTCACAAGGGCAGTGCTTGTGGGGAAAATCTATCAGCTTGCAAGGGAGGCGCTTGCTCAATCCTTAGCTTTATTCCAGCCAAGAGGAAAGGAAGGACTAAAAGATCAAGGGTACAAATGAAAAACAAACATAGAAAGCTGCAAAGTTAAGAACACCAAGGGGAGGAAGCCACGAGGGAATAGGATTATATTTCAGTTTCTTAAAAAAATACACCAAAAACCTTACAATCTGTCTTGTAAATTAATTCCACACTTAATTTTTGAAATTCTTTCTTACTTTTGCAGAGTCGGGCCAATACCAGGGAAGTGAAATGCTGCAGGGGAGTGGCAGGGACTTCCAGGGTGAGTTCGTTTACTTTCACCATTTCCTTTCATATGCAGATTCTGCCTGGCCTTGTCCTTTGTCAGTGCTCTCAAAGATCCAAGCTTCCTTCCTAAGGCATCATCTTTTATTAATCAGCTATCCACACAGTCCAAGAGAATGGAACTGGCTTCAGACAGATGTTGATAAATGACTTAAGTTTCTTATAAACTAAATCAAGGCCAGCCATGTTTTATTAATCAGTTAACCTTCATATACGCTCGGTCCTCTGTATATTGTCTCACACTTTATATGCCATCCTGTTTACACTGCTTATCCGGAGTCAACTCAAGACAGTCAGCCTTTGTTTGGAAAGACAGGCAGCAGTGTACATGTTTTTACAGATACTTAATGGCTAGCATAAACAGTCATTTACACATGCGTATTTTAGCAAATTGTTAGGTGTTAAACAGTATAGGGAAACATCATGAATTTATGAACTGTGTTTATTTTAGCTAAGAACCAAGATAAGAATATAAAAATGATCAAAAGCCTGCTGGTGGAAATACTCATGAATTCAGCCTTCAGGATCCTTGTGCCTCAGCCTAAGGAACCAAGAACATAGTGAGCAAACATTGCTAACTAAAGAGCCTGGCTCCACCTTGCATTTCTTTGAAGGAATCATTAGCTGATGCTCCAAAATGGTACATGCAAGTCACTACCAAAGTTGGGAAGCAGACTGAAGAGATGGCTCCATGGGTAAAGTGTTTGCTTGACCTGAGAGCTGGAGAACCTGAGTTCTATGCCCAAACCNTGTGAGCCACCATGTGGTTGCTGGGAATTGAACTCAGGACCTTTGGAAGAGCAGGCAATGCTCTTAACCACTGAGCCATCTCTCCAGCCCGAGGAAGCACATCTTTAGGGTCTCTGTGGAAAAGTGTTCTAGGCAGAGGCAGCAGCTAGTGTCAAGGGTCTGGAGGCAGGAGAGTGGGTGAGCAGTGCCTCATGGTCCTTGCTCACTTTCCTAGCCTTTCTCTTACATCTTCCTCCTCAGATGGCTAGGAAACAGCAGGACAAATACCACTTTCTTCCTTCCACCAGTGAATAGGGAGAAGAGTTCATTTTGGTCACAGGATGCTAATAGGTAGTGTCATAAGAGCGGGAACTCAAGTCATTCTTCGGTTAATTTCTGTCAGTCATTGTCCTCACAGTGCCCCAAGGAGGCCATACATGCTTCAGGGGTTCTCAGGATCCCATAGGAACACACAGAGTTACAAGATAAATACGTACATGGTGAAGTGTGCACCATAGTAGGGCAGGACCATCAGATCCACAGAACATTCATGGTGCTTCTGACAGAGTATAACAGTGCTAACAGGCCAGGGCTCATCTCTGCTTTCAAGAGATACCTTATTTAAGGCTCTTTCTGAGTCCCAATTTTTTGATCTAGGATACAACTCTCACCATGGAGACTTGGAGTAAAAATTAAAAAAAAAAAAAGCCCCTCCTTCTAGAGAAGTAGACAAGTCTGACATCCCCACTCTCCCCTCCCATGAGTGTGGTCTCCAGCACTGACCCCAGCAGGGCAGGCTGAGCAGATCACAGTCTTCAGTAGTAGTGCTGTTCCCAGGCCCAGAGGGACTCAGCCTTAAGCAACACCACATGTTGGCTATTACTGGTCAGTCCTGTTTCAGCTTTGTCCCGCTCAGCCCAATTCCCTTTTTATGGTGGTTTTTCCTGCATGGAGTAAAGGTTATGCCTTCACAGGCCTCCTGCAGCTTTATCAGTCTCAGTCCCTTGGCCCCTGTCAGCAACTGTTCAAACAAGAACACACGCACACACACTGCACAGAGTATGTACTAGCACACAAGCACCCTCACAGCATCTGCCCGAGGCTACGTGACTAACATATGAATAGGAAGAATAGTTCTTCCCTCATAATATATACATATATATGCACACTATACATATATGCTATTTACACATCCACTCTTATGAATACACACACACGCATGTGAATATATACACATTTGCACATGTCCTCACACTCATAGCTAAGCAAGTTTTAGTTAACACTTGATTAATTTTAATTACCATTTTCATTATCATTTTCTCATGACTGGCATGGCAAGGACCTGATTTGTGTAAAAGACTATTTTAGGTTCCAAAAGGAGTCATTTAAAAAAGAATTCTTGGATGACTTGTATTTAACAAGGGAATAGTGTTATCAGAAATAGCAGAAACTCCCCGGACTGACATTGGCTGTCTGACTTCCCACCCTCCTTTTGCCTTGGGGCTGTGTGACTCCCTAGATAGATTTATAAGTCAGTTTTGAAACAGAGATTCCTAAAGTCCCCCACCATGAGAGTTTTCATTTGCTTCTTTGTGTCTTTAGCATTTGAAGGTTTGTGGGAAGCAGGGCTGGGGACAAGTTCTACAACACCGTGATCAAAGGATCAGACTTCTGCTCCAGGGCTTCTGTGTCTGACAGAGACCAAAGAATTTTACTCAGTTTCTTCCTGTCTTATTCTGTTTGTATGACCCACTGTGAGCATGACCCAAGCATGAGGAACAGACAAAATTATCGAAGGTTCAGTTGGATGCATGTGGCTGGTCATGGTGATGCCAGAGTGTGCCAAGTTTTCAGGGGACATATTCCCACCCAGCCCGTCTCCCACTGTCCACCTCAGATTATCTGTGTGGGCTCTTGTCTGGAGGTATCCAGTTTAGACTCTCAACACCCACCACACAGCTGAGTGATAGAAACGGAGATCCACCTTCAAAGAACGTGTTGCTTTGACAACAGATAACAATGTGACACTGAAGACGGTCCCATTTTCCCAGGTTCCTTAATCCGCCTGTTACTGATGTAAGACATTATTCATAAGTTGGGGTTTCAGTGTTTCCTTGGTAAGCATTTAAGAAGGGGTTTTGTTTTCAGATGAATCCAGAGCACCGTGATAATTCTGAATTTTCTCCCTAGCCCTTTGTGCTGTCTGCTGAAAATTTAGAATTCTTTGTCCAACGTGTTGTGCAGGGGACTATTCACACCTGGCTAGGTGGTAATGGGATGTTCTGGAGGAGATGCTTATTACCAAGCTGTACCAAATCAATTACTTTTTTTTTTTTTGCCACCAAATCCTTGGCCACAGGTACCGAATAAAGACAGTCCCTAAATGACTGCACACAACTGATGTACTAGGTCAAAGGGGTAAAAGAGTGGAAGGGGAATTCTGGACTCTGCTTCTCACAAGGGCAGTGCTTGTGGGGAAAATCTATCAGCTTGCAAGGGAGGCGCTTGCTCAATCCTTAGCTTTATTCCAGCCAAGAGGAAAGGAAGGACTAAAAGATCAAGGGTACAAATGAAAAACAAACATAGAAAGCTGCAAAGTTAAGAACACCAAGGGGAGGAAGCCACGAGGGAATAGGATTATATTTCAGTTTCTTAAAAAAATACACCAAAAACCTTACAATCTGTCTTGTAAATTAATTCCACACTTAATTTTTGAAATTCTTTCTTACTTTTGCAGAGTCGGGCCAATACCAGGGAAGTGAAATGCTGCAGGGGAGTGGCAGGGACTTCCAGGGTGAGTTCGTTTACTTTCACCATTTCCTTTCATATGCAGATTCTGCCTGGCCTTGTCCTTTGTCAGTGCTCTCAAAGATCCAAGCTTCCTTCCTAAGGCATCATCTTTTATTAATCAGCTATCCACACAGTCCAAGAGAATGGAACTGGCTTCAGACAGATGTTGATAAATGACTTAAGTTTCTTATAAACTAAATCAAGGCCAGCCATGTTTTATTAATCAGTTAACCTTCATATACGCTCGGTCCTCTGTATATTGTCTCACACTTTATATGCCATCCTGTTTACACTGCTTATCCGGAGTCAACTCAAGACAGTCAGCCTTTGTTTGGAAAGACAGGCAGCAGTGTACATGTTTTTACAGATACTTAATGGCTAGCATAAACAGTCATTTACACATGCGTATTTTAGCAAATTGTTAGGTGTTAAACAGTATAGGGAAACATCATGAATTTATGAACTGTGTTTATTTTAGCTAAGAACCAAGATAAGAATATAAAAATGATCAAAAGCCTGCTGGTGGAAATACTCATGAATTCAGCCTTCAGGATCCTTGTGCCTCAGCCTAAGGAACCAAGAACATAGTGAGCAAACATTGCTAACTAAAGAGCCTGGCTCCACCTTGCATTTCTTTGAAGGAATCATTAGCTGATGCTCCAAAATGGTACATGCAAGTCACTACCAAAGTTGGGAAGCAGACTGAAGAGATGGCTCCATGGGTAAAGTGTTTGCTTGACCTGAGAGCTGGAGAACCTGAGTTCTATGCCCAAACCCATGTAAAGCTGGGCAGGGAGGCATGTGTAAATGGGGCTAGAAATCCCATTTATAAACAGATACCTGGAGCTCATTGGCCAGCCAGTTTAGCCAAGCTTTGAGCTCCAGGCTCAGTAAGAAACCCTGCCTCAAAAAGTACAGTGTGTGGGGAATTGACCAATACACCTGACAACCTCCAGCCTCCAAATGAGTGTGTGCACACATACACACACACCTTTCTGTAGTGACCGTATTAGTTCAAGACGTATTGTAGAGATAGTGAAATCAATCAGACAAAAAAACTGAAATTCATGCAATACAAGAAGCTATGTAAGTAGCAGATATTCTTTAGGTGTAAGCCATGTTATTACACCAATTTCTTTTTCCCAGGAAAACCTAGCATTAAGTTCTTAGAAGCAAATGACCTGCCTGAGCCCATTTGCATCTACATTCTTTGACTGTCCTACCTTGGCTCCCATGGACACACGTGAAACCCATCGTGGTCTAGTTTGTGTCCTGCCTGAAAGTAGAACTGTCTTGTTGTACAAGTGTCTCTGCTGTACCTACTCTGTTTGTGATTTTCCCTCTTCCTAACACACAGGGCTCTGGTCTGTAGAGTTGTCGTTTTTATGTTGAGGCCCATTTCCTGTCATTGACTGCAGATCACTAAGGAAGAGCAGGCACTGACTGAACCATGAGCCCCGCCACTCTCCTCTGGAGTCTGTGACTGTTGCATCAACACAACACTGGGAGGAATTTTCTGTACCTCTTTGAGTTTAGATAGATTAGGAACAAGTGCTGAATAAAACTAGTTCTGCTTAATTCAGCAGAACCTGGAGATCCTCCATCTTGTTATTTCAATATCTGTTTGTCTGTGGCTAATTCTTTCCCTTTTTTGCTACAAAAGCACCCATCATAGAGAAATTTGTTGCCTAAAGTCAGTGCTAGTCATATTTGTCTTCACCTCCAGACTTACCAGTTATATAACCTTAGCTAAAAAGATAAAGAAATTCTAGCATCACAAAAGTATTTCCTAGCTAAATAAGCTGAAATAGACTACATATTAAAAAGATCTAAATTTTCTCATTTTCTTCATGTAGAACATGCCAATGTTAGTAACATTTATACAGAACTGCAGACATTCTACTTGTTAGTATTACATATACACACGCGTTTATAAACAAACTCTAGGGGGTGAGAGAATTTTAGGAGGCGAGTTTATATATGATAACTTTAAATTCCTTACCATGCTCTGACCCAATACATTCTAAACATTATCAAGGGATAAAACATTTTTGAATTTTGTTAAGACTTTTCATGAGAATTAATTTGCTTAAATCAAGTACAATCTGCACATAATGTGACACAGAGAATGTATTTCTAGTTTGAATACATCTAAACATTCTTATTCACTACCCCCAGGAAGACACAGATAATTCTCACCATCACATCTAATTTCCCTATTGCCCTTCCTCTCAATTTTCACCTTGCTGCAAGAAACCCCTTTGTAATTACAGTCCACATAGATAAGCTTTACTTGGACTTGCAGTTCATATAAGGTGAACTATAGAGCACATATTGTATCTGGCTTTTTTCACTAAGCATGATGTCTTTTGTATCCATTCACATTTTAGAGGTAAGTCAGGCCCCTTTTTGTTTACAGTAATGTTTATTGTGAGGCGTGTGCTGGATCACAGAAACTGAGGAATCAACACGTTTGGAGTAGCACATTTTTAAAGGCAACAATTACCTCGAAGAAGCTTCTCCCGTAACCTCCAGCCTCACTCAGGAGTCTCGTATGACTTTTGATGCTACCTGCTCCTCTGGCCTCAGCGGGAAAAAAGGCCCATAAATCTCATTTCATGAGCTAGTCCATATTCATACTTTAAAATAAAAGTCTAGGAATGGTGTTTAGATTTCCCTGGGAGGAGAAATGACCCTTCATAGTTTCAGTGTGTGTGAGGATGTATAGCGTGGGAAGGAATTATTTCACACAGATATTTTTCTCAAGTTTAATTTCATTTCTAAGTCAGAACATCTGCAAGCCTGAAAAAGAACCCCCTTTCAAATTTCTTTCTCCAGTGAGTTATTTGCAAATCTTAATCATATTTCTTCAGAGATATATTTCTATATGTGGTATAAGGAAGACTAAAAAAAACCCATCAACCATTTATTGTAGAAACTGTCACCAAACCTGACCTGTGTTGGAGTCACTCCCATACTGGGCTTTTCAGTCTGTGTGACCAATATGGTCCATCCTGCATGGCTTTTTGTTTTAGGGCAGGACCTGCATTCTGCTGTCTTTTAGTAAGACAAGTTTTTAAAAGGAGCCATGTAAGCCTTCTCTTCTGATTTTCCTGTTGTTCATACTTCCATATGACTATTTTTACAAGAAACCACAGTCACACAAGTCATAATGGTAGTGATAAATTAGCAATTGATATTTGTTGATCAAAAGGTGTGTTATTATATATATATATTATATATATTTGGAAGATATATGAAAGATGAAATCTTTTAAGGTTATTATATATCACTTTCTATATTATATATGTTGTATTTGTTGGATCTAGGGCATCAAATTAAGATTATGATTCTCAAGAATGAACGTACCCCTTTCCTCCTTTCTTTTCTCTCCTCTTGTGCCTTGTCTATAGCTTCCTCCTTGAAACTCCTACTAGGCTTTAGCTTTGTCTTCAAATTCTAAATCCCAAGTCTTTAGGCACAACACAGCACTAGCAGCACAATCGAAAGAAGATAAAAATGATAAACTGTGGTTTTTATCAAAATTATAGAGTTCTATTTTCAAAAGACATCATTGAGAGAGAAAAGATAAACCACAGACTGGAGGAGAATATTTCCAATTATAATCTGAAAGTAGAGCCATGTCTAGAATATGCTGGGCATTCTCAAAGCTCAATAATAAAATATCAACCTATTTTAAAAGAAATGGGTTAAATTGTGAAGCATACTTACACCATCAAAGACAAATTGATGAAAGGATGAAAAATGGAAGAAAAAATATTCAAGTCATAAGTCAGTAGGGAAATGCAAACGAAAATTACAGCAAAACACCAATGCATGCCCAGCGACAATGGCTAAATTAGAAAGACTGGCCATGCTAGGTGCTAGTGAGGACAGGGAATAGTTGTAATCTGTACCCACTGATGTGGGACATGTAAAATTGTACAATAACTTGGGAAAAATTTTTCAGGTTCCTAAAATGCAAAAATGTCCTGTCACAGGACATCTGTTCTGCTCCAAGAATCTACTCAAGAAATGCAAGAACAGTAACTCTTCCACTTCACAGTTCTGTGCACACATGGTCATAATAGCCATATTTGGAATAGTCCCAAAGTAGTGTAACCCTAAAGTCCATCAATAGATTAGTGAGTCTGTGCAATAAAATACTATCCAAAAAAAGATAAACCTGGTATAGGTACATTGCAGAAGAATTACTCAGCAAAGCAACACTGTGGCGGCAGTTTTAAAACGGGGCTTTCTGTCTGTGCCGCCAGCTCAAACTCCGGCTATAAAGCGTTTCAATGGCTTTTGTGGGTCTGGATGCTTCTGTGCCTGCTCCGGGTTCTCAGAGAAACTCTTATTCAAGTGAATGAGGAGGTATATACAATAATATTAATTTGTGTTAGCAAAGATGTGAAAATATGTTAAATGGACCTCACAATCTGACCGCCAGAGGCTAGATTCCTAGTACTATGGCGTGTGTTCTATCCGATCTTTTTGAACTCCGGTTTCCTTATCTCTAAAGTGGAAGTACATGCAGTGAATACTGTAAAGCATGAATGAGATACAGCCCTGTGGACAGAAAGAGCTCACTAGTTGTTTATCATCGTCTCTTACCTGACCTTCTCCTAAACAGATATTTAGTCTCTTTCTATTTACCTGGTAAACCAACTTCCAGTAGCCTCCATCTTAGATATCTGCCCCGAATCCAAAAGATTTTATTTTGGATTTATTTATTTGTTCTTTGTATGTGTTTTGCCTCCATGTATGCTAGAAGGGACCAGAAGATGACATCAAAACCCCTCGTACTGAAGTTACAAATGGTTTGCAGCCTGATCACATGAGTGCTGGATGTCGAACTCTGGTCCTTTGGAAGAGGAGCCAATGCTCTTAACGACTGAGGATTCTTACCAGCCCCCAGGGAGTTCTTTTCATTGTGAGGGATCTCTGGGATCTGAAGCAGGAGCATTACTACCATGGAAGTGTAGCAGCCTCCATGGAGCCTTAGCCCAAGGCATATCCACTAAATAAGATTTAATGCAGAAACAAAAATTTTGCACGGAAATACGGTACCAAATATCAAAACCAGAGCAATTACATGAAGAAGCTTATACACTATTTTTCTCCTGCACCTTTATTAATAAGTATTTTAAAGTACATTGATCCTGGGATAGAAGGACAAATGACCTTCTAGGTAGCACCCACTTTCCACCTGGAGCTCTGAGGGGCCTTGGAGCACAGCTCTGCTATCTCAGAATTGTGCCTTGGAATCTTTGCTAAACTGAAGATGTAAGTCATTCAACGTAAACAATATCTACTAAAAAGAGGCTGAAATGAAAAAATCTTTGTCTACTGCAAGGCTTGCACACTTCTCTAGTGTGGTTTGCTCCATGGCTATATGAGGATACATGGTTCCATACCTTATTTGCTGATTAATCCAGGAAAGCATTGGATTAAGAAGAGCTCCTGGGTGGTTCTCATTTCTGGTTCACCCACGCAAGGTTTGAATATGAATTTCCTTTGGACAGTCTCCTAGTTTGCCTCTCTGTTGCTGCAGCAAAATGCTGACCAAAAGCAACATTGGGAAGAAAAGGGTTTATTTGGTTAGAGGCTTTCAAGAAGGGAAGCCAAAGCAGGAGGCTAGAGGCAGAAACTGAAGCAGAGGCCATGGAGGTACGAGGCTTACTGGCTTGCTTTTCATTGCTTGTTCAGCCTGCTTTCTTATGTAACCCAGAACTGACTACCCAGGGATGACACCACCTATAGCAAATGGGGCCCTCCCACATCAATCATTAACCAATAAAATGCTCCACATATGTGCCCACAAGCCAATCTGATGGAGGCAATGTCTCAGAAAGTTTCTCTCACCCCAGCCACTCTAGTGTGTATGGACTTGAAAAAGCTAAGCAGTGCAGATGTGACTCTGGCTTGGGTAGTACTCTCTACGGGAAGATATGACCTCTGTGTGACCTTTGTTCTCCTCCCTTGCCATTACCCTACTTCGCCTCCTCCTGTTCTGATCAGATTCATCATTTGCCCCCGAGTACTTTGCTTTTCACATATGTGATTATATGAGTCAGGCCGTTGGTCTCCTCACCTGTGCTGCTTCAGTACCCTTTTGGTCTATTCTCTGGATAAGTATTCTCAGTATTTCCTATTTGTTATGGGTGATATCTTCTTAAATTCTTATTCACTTGTCTGCAAATTGGAAAGAATTCCTACCTTACCGGGTTATTGTGCTTGTGATGAAAGAGAAATCCATCAAAACGCTAACACAAGGCTGCACCCGCAGTAGACGCTTAATCAGTGACTAAACTTCTTCCCCTGCTTTCCCATGTTCCCGTATTAAGCATCCTCTATGTTATTTTGGCTGGTCATTACTCTCTACGGTTTACTGTTGATTGGTGCTGAGGCTTTCCAATTACTGTCTTCTCTATTAGACTATTATTTTCTTTTGTTTACAGACATTTAGTTTTGCTTTCCAACAAAGTGCAGCTCTTTGAATCTGCAAAGATTTAAATTCATTTTGTCAGCAAAACCTCAGGAGACCATATCATGTCCTTTACCAAAATTCCAATACAACATCTGTTGAATCTTCCAATTCAAGCTAGAATGATGCTATTTGGTTTTAGTGGTTTTAAAAAACAAACCCTGCTACATATATCACCAATAATCTAGGTATTTGATTAAGTGTTTGTTTACCAGCATATATTTCTGTTTTTTCTAGAACTCCACAGAAAAAAATTTATTTAAAATTATCATGCCAAATGGACTGGAGCGATGACTCAGGTTAAGAGAGCTCACTACCCTTGCAGAGGACCTGGGTTCACTTCCTAGCACAAGCATAGCAGCTCATGACTGTCTGAAACTCCAGTTCTAGGCATCCAACGCCCTCTTCTGACTTCCTTGGGCTCCTGCGTGCATGTGATAGACTCAGGTACACACACAGAAAAACATACACACACACACACACACATAAACGGATGAGTAAATAAATATTTTAAAAATAATATGACAATTTTTATAGTTTTGATAAAGTACCATCAATTCATAACTTTGAAAAAAATCAAGAGAAGTAATAAAGAAAAACAATGCTCGCAATCACGTTGCAGCTCAGGAAGATTTTGCTTGTATTTTACTCATAAATATCTCATCCAAAACTTTGCAGATATTTATTGTATGTATATTCCACATTCATAAAATAATATTCATAGTACATTTAAGTGATTGCTATTTTGTACATTTTAGAATTTATTTTCCCCTATTAAAATTTCCACACAAGGCAGCAAACATTTTACCTCCTAAGTATAGCACAGCAGAAATTTAGCTTTTAATGCAACAGCCAGCATAAGCACATATTGTAGGCTGGACAACTTCAAAAGACTCGGAGCATCATTATATATTTTAAACTGAAATACAATTGAGAGACTGTTTTTCTTTTAATTTTTAAAAAATTCTGCTTTTCATTAGGAACTGTCTTTGAAAGTCTTCATTATGTCTTAATGATTCTCAACCTCTATTGGCTTTCTCTTGCTCTGCATCCCTAAATGGTAATAAATAATAGAAGATTTAGAATTGGATGACATAAGAAACAATTTTGTTTTCACTATCTTTCCATGAACTAAGTCACACTAATTTTCTTCCCTTACAATACCAAAGAACCTCTTAATCTTTAGCAACAGCTCATCCATATTTGATTTGGCTTTAATCTTCAAATGACTCCCCCCCTACTCTCATCCCCCAAAGCTTTTGTTAATGAGTCTTTATTATGCTGAGCGTGATTATTCTTCCTTGATAGAGGTTTCCCTCATATTTTCGGTAAATTCCAGCGAGGTTGACTGAATACAGATGCTGCTCACTAAGTTATGAGTGAGATGACGAATGTGTACATCTGAAGCATTCTTAGGGGTTGTATTTTAGCTTTGGGAAAGGTTAGGAAGCTCACGCAAAGATGGGTGGTTCTAATCGTCTAGGAGTTTCTGCCATATTGCAAGATATGTCTACTTTGGAAGAGTGAATCGACTCTCTCAGTCAGGGTATCCATTGAGACGTGCCATTGCTACATCTGTACCAGTTACTGAACCAGCAATTCCCACCACAGGTCATGTCTGCACTCCCTTCAGCTGTGAGGCTCTCCCTGGGCTTTAAAATTCCTAAGTGCGGAGAGTAACTTTTGTTCTTTTCTATGTATCCCTGTGTCTAACCCAATGCTCATTTTCCAATGCTTGGATCAAAATGAGTAATCACACACACACTCACCTTCTTTCCTTTATTTCCAAGAAAGCATTTCAAATAACACTATGTCATGTCAAAATGATCAGCAATCCAGGGTTGTGATCAAGTTTCTGGATTTGAGAGACGGTTTGGTCTAGAGGAAGAGTCCTCTTTCACCACTGACCTGCTTTATGAAATTGACCCACATGAATAAATATTGTCTTTGGATTTCTTATCTACAAAATAGAGGTGATCCTGGTACCTCCAACACAAGACTAGAATTGTGCATTTCAATACAGTGTAGTGCATGCCCGATAAACATTAATAGCAATTGCTCGTACAGGCAATCTATAGTGCAGCATGTGGAACACGCTTCTGCCTTGGATGACATCCAACATAAATCTACATAGCTGCAACATGGTGAAAAGAAGAACCTGGATTCTCAAGAGTATTTCTAGGCATATAAATTTTAATCTAAAAGAAAATGTTAAAGGAGTTTTTTTTTTTCTGAATAAGAAAACCAAGAGGAATCACACACGATAAAACTTAACACCATTAGTTCTCATTGGATTCAATTCTGCCTGGGTTTTGGTGTTTCTTTCATTGTATCTCAAGCTTAATTTCCACTTCCACAAGCTAGTGGAGGCTCCCTGATGCCAAGTCTGGGCCATAGAGTTCTTTGTTAACACATTTAAAATTGAACAGCTTGTAGGTCTCTCATAGCTACAGTATATTGTCACATTGGTCCTATTTAATTTGAAAAGAAAACCTGCTCAAAGGTAGAATATAATATCATAATAACCTCACTATTATTTTCAACTTTTAATGAGTCTGATGGACACAGGGTTCCATCAGAAGAGCCCAGGATCCTCACATCAAAATAAAAGTGTTTCTGTCTTTCCGCTTACACTTTTTTTTAAAATCTGGAACCACCACTCCACTCAGCTTTTACAATCATCACAGGCAAGGGAATGGTGGTACATTCATGTAATCCCAGCACTGTGAGGAAAGGGAAGGAGGCTTAGGCATTCAAAGTTATCCTTAGCTACATAGCAAATCTGCGGTCAGCGTATGCTACATGAGTCCCCATTAAAAGCAAACAAATAAATAAAAGTCAGCCATTGAACATTCCATTGCTTATTAAATATTGGAGCAGCTGCCAGTGAATCCTGTGTCCACTGCTCCAGAGTAAGCTCTGAAGTCCCAGAGCCATGTTCAGGTCATTTTCATAGAGTCCTTTTATAAGGCAGGGGCCAGGGCAGAGGCTTCTGGAGCCTTCTCCAATCTTCCATAGGGCAAGAGTTTGGAGACCTCTGTAGAGATGAGGAGGTCCCAGAGCCCTGCCCCCCCCAAAAAAAAGGCCCTCAAATATCAAAGTAGATCTTTATTTATAACTTTTAGCAAAAAATTTTTTTACTAGTATGTCTGTGATGGTTTGAATGAGAATTGTTCTCATGGGCTTATATGTTTGAATACTTGGCCCCAGTTGGTGGAACTGTGTAGTATGGTCTTGTTGGAAGGGGTGTGTCATTAGGAGTAGGCTTTCCCGTCAAAACAACTCCTGCCAATCCCAGTGTTCTTTACTTCCCATTTGTGGATCAAGATGGGAGTTCTCAGTTGATCCTGCTGCTATGCCTTTGCTCTGCCATGGTAGGCTCTAGTCCTCTGAAACTGTAAGCCCAATCAAGCATTTTATTTGATGGGTTGCCTTGGTCATGGCCACATTGTTTTGTCTTAGTAATAGAAACACTAAGACAGAAGCTGGTACCAGGGAATGAGCTATAGATATGGCAGGTGCTACCATACTATTTTGGGAAGAATATGGAAGATTTGGGTACTTTGGACTAGGAAAGTAGTTTAACACTGAAAACAGAGTTTAATGGGTCATTCTAATAAGAGCTTAGAAGGCAGTGTTTCTGAGAGCAATGTGGGCTATGGAGGCCCAGTGCAAGAAATTTTAGAGGAAAATAATTATTAGCAACTGGGCCAGAGGCCAGTTTTTTGGGTAAAGAATATGACTGCCTTCCATTCTTGTCCTAATAATTTACCTGAAGCTATAATGAAAAGTAATAGATTAATTTCTTTGGTGCAGGAGTTTTTAAGACAACCTGATATTGATTATGTCGTGTGGTTCTTAGTCATCACTCTTATGCAGGACTAAATTGATAAGGTGTAAGTGGGGTAAAAATCAACCCAAAATGTACAGTTTGAATTGAAAAAGAGCACCAAAAAATTTAATGTTGGCACCAAAACTTGTGTTGAGAGAGTTTGGAGATCCAGGCAAGCTCTGACTTGCATTGAGATAAAAGGAGAGCCGCCCACAGGGCAAGACCTCACCTCACCCAGCTAATCTTGGAACTTGTGACAGGAAAAGGCCTAAGGAATTGTCTACTTCTAGGAAACAACAGCCCAGAGCTGTTGTAGATGTGTAGAAACAGGGAAGGGTTCACCTCAAGTTGGCGACCAAACTTGGCAGTGTTATGCATGCAGGTGGCTCTAGAGTCAGGAAGGAGGCAGAGGTAAAGGGGGTGTGGAGTTTTCCTCCATGGTTAAGCAGAACTGCTGAGTTCAAGTATGAGGCAGTGGAGTTTTCCTCCATGGTTAAGCAGAACCTCTGAGTTCAAGTATGAGGCAGGGGAGTGATGGTCTTGAGAGGCCATTACATGAAGTTGTGAAAGTGAAGCCTGGATTTCACTGGAGACCCCAAGATGTCAGAGATACCAGAGCCATGAACGTCCACCAAGGAGACCAGCAGATAGGAAATGGAACAAGCCCAAGAGAGAGAAGGTAGCGAAGTAGGAAGAGAGGAGCCATTGACACAAACATGGGACACAGAACTACAAGATTTGAGTTTGCTCTTCAGGGTTTTGAGCTTGCTTTGGTCCAGTATTTCTTCACTATGTCCTCGCCCTCCCCTTTTCTACCATTTGAAATGGTAACATGTATTTTGTGTCATTTTAAGTTGGAAGCATATAGTTTACTTTTAGATTTTGCAAGGGGTGCAATTAAGAGATTGCCTTGAGCCTTGGAAGAAGCTTTGAACTTTTAAACCATGTGTGTGAAAGACTATGTGGACTTTTGAAGTTGGCCTAATCGCATTTTGTGTTACAATATGACACCAGCCTATGGGGGCTAGGGAGAAGAACGTGGAAGTTTGAGTGAGAATGGCCTCCCTTTGCTCATGCTCCCCTTTGAACAGCTGGTTTCTAGTTGGTAGAGCTGTTCAGGAAGAATTAGAAAGTGTGGCCTTACTGGAGGAGGTGTGTCACAGGGGGTAGGTTTGGGGTTTCAAATGTCCTTGCCATTTCCATTTAGCTCTGTCTGTCTCCTGCTTGTGGATCTAAATGTTAGCTCTCAGCTTTTCCTAATACCACGGTTTTGCTCCATCATCATATACTTTAGCCCAACTAAACATTCGTTTGTAAGTTGCCTTGGTCAAGATGTTTTCCCACCACAATAGAAAAGTAACTAGGACAGAGTCGGCTTCCTGTGACACACCTCCTCCAATAAGGCCATACCTCCCATTCCTTCCCAAAGAATCCCACCAACTGGGAGCTATGCAGGATGGGGGAGCATAAGGAGGAAATTCTAATTCAAACTACTACATTGGATAAGATAATTGCAACACTGTTAAGCAAATGTGCTCCCTTGCATGGAAATACATAAAGAGCTGGTTGCTCTGTCATTTTGAATGTACCTCTCTTCAGCTTCCTCATGCTGTAGTTGTTGGTGTTCATGTTCATGTTGGTGGCTTTCAATTAGTACAAATTCCTTTCAATTTGAACTCAGTTTGATACTTTATGCATGAGTATATGCAAATTTTTCTTTCTTTTGCTTTTTATAGAAAAAAACATTTATAACACAATTTCTTCCTCTATTTTAAAACATTTATATATTATGCTTTTTGAAGAAATAAAATTTCTTTTATCTACTCATTTTGTTTCTGGGTTTTAATAAAGTACCAGACAGTTTCCCTTCCTACTCCCTCTAATTTTGGCTCCTGTTAACAGATCATTTTCAGCAGAAAACATTCGGGCAGATGTTTTCCTAAGGGGCAGACTCTGTAGGTAAGATCGTATTTGATCTCTCTCTCTCTCTCTCTCTCTCTCTCTCTCTCTCTCTCTCTCTCTCTCTCCCTCTCTCTTCTCCCTCTCCTGCTTCATGCTCTTCATTGTCTTTATACAATGTGTCAAATGGTGATTCTGTAATCACTCTTTAATATAGCTAATATAAAAACCTAAACAAGATGACACAGGCCCTACAGAGGAAATGAGCATAAACTAGGTAAAACACTGCAAACCGAATACACGGCAGGCATGCTAGATGAACTCGGGCTCTCCAGAGGCTTAACTGCAGGTGGTAAGTCATACTTCCAGCAGGATGATTTCTGTAAAATAGGAATAAAAAAGAAAAGAAAAAAAAATCACTCTGGTGGGACAGACAGAATCAAAATGTCTTCCAACCCCACTCCTTTCATTTCAATTTTTGAAAACCCCACTCACTGTTAAATGAAAGCATCACTCATGTTCCATTTTCCTCTCTCTTGCTGAGAAGGTGACCCACAATCACTAGAAACATGCAAACTCCAGAGCAGGGGAAAGACCAGAATTTATTCTCAGATCTGGCAGAACTTGCTTCTGGTTTGCATACAGACTCTGTCTTTATTCTTCACTTTGATTAAATGTATCAATTTCCAAAATCATTCCCAAAGATACTATTTTTTTTTACTGATTTTTATTATTTAAGTTATTTCCTATCTAAAAGAATAAACAAAGAATTACATGTTCGCTGTGGGTGCTCTTCATCACTATTGCTGCTGTGTAAAGTTCTGGTTCTTAGCAATCTGAATTTGATTGTCAAATCAACTCTTTGAAAGATTTTGATGGCCAGTGATGGCCCCTGAGCATCTCACCTCTCTGCCCTGCCTGCCTTATGGGCTGCTCCATACATAGTGGCCATTCTTTAGGGCTGTACAGATTTGACAGACCCTGAAAAATCTTGTGTTCTATTAAAAATACTCCAGTTGTACTCAAAGGCTTTAAAATAACACTGTGCCGGGCGGTGGTGGCGCACGCCTTTAATCCCAGCACTCGGGAGGCAGAGGCAGGCAGATCGTTGTGAGTTCGAGACCAGCCTGGTCTACAAGAGCTAGTTCCAGCGCAGGCTCCAAAGCCACAGAGAAACCCTGTCTCAAAAAACCAAAAAAATAAAACCCAAAAAACAAAAAAAAAAACCATTGCCAATAGTGTATATTATTCTATATTTGTTAACATTTGAGTATGTCTCTAAGAGACTAATACTGAAACACCGTCCCTGCCCCATTTGGGTTTAAATGCCTAGAAATTTAAAAAAGAGCTTCATTCTAATCGGTGAGCCTTTTTCTTTTATCACTCAAGACTGTCTCCCCAGTCAGTCTCCTAAAATTTATGTCCTTCATAGCCACTCTGTGTGGCTTTTTCTCCTGCAGTTCCTCTTCCAAAGTTGTTTGATTTTTACCACTACCTGAAGAAATTCAGTTCTCATTATTTAACATGTGAATAATAATAACATTTTACAAAATGCTCCACCATGATGTTTTACAAATTATTCTCGTGCCTTCAATAATTTGGTTCATTATTCACAACCCAGCGTAGAACTTTCCTCGTGGACAGTCCCCTTGCCTGGCCTTTTCCAGTGGCTTAGAAAAGCTTCCCAGGATGTCCCATTCAGTTTTAGGCCTCAAAAATTTCTTCAGACATGTACTGCAAGAGAGCTTTTTGTTTCTATATAGGAAATGCCATTTTAGATCAAAAAAGAAGTATTTTATTTTGTCTCTTCAGACACTCACATATACAGGAACATGGAGTAACTTTACTATTGAACCTGGAAAATCTTCAGACAGACGATGAGAGCTGGTTTTTATATTTTAAGTCCTAAGAAATAGAAGTGGCTCAATATTTCAGATGCACTTCTGTATGGGGTTTTAAAATAACATAGCCTTGAGAAAGAGTCTTTATGTCTCTATAAAATGCTGATATGTATCACTTTGCAGTTGAGGAAGTTAACATGGATGCTGGTTTATTGAAGAATGCTGTGGCAAGAGCATACACAGTCCTTTCCTTCCTGTTCCCAGGCAGTCCCCAGAAGTGGAACACTTTCAAACTATTCCTCCCAATACACAAACTCTCTCAAGTTGTGGAAGATTTAGCCACTAACCACAACTTCAAAAGATCTATAAAACGGCCGTAGGAGAAACCACAACAAATGCCCAGTGCACACTTCTACACTAACACACTGGAGTTCCTTCAGAGAAACTTGGAGACAGATTTGAGGAATGTTGGAATGTTTGCTTTGGGATATCTTTATGTTTTAACATCCAGGGAGTCCACATGCTTCCTCTCACAGTTTCTTTGACTCTCATAAGCCCAAAAAATGAATTGAGCTATGGTCAATAGATTACTCTCCTTGGCTTTTTATTCCTGATTTTGAGGTCATCCTGGATGTGTTTCTTATTTGCTTTACAGTACATCACCATATAATCCAGTCAGATTCTCTGCATAGTGCTTCACAATCTCATACTGCTTGGCCATAGATTAAATGCTTGGTTTTGTGATAAATAGGAGGCAATTTTGTGGATTCACATACAGAGATTTTGGAAAATACTAAAAGTGTGTGTATGTATGTGTGCATGCCTGTGCACATGGATTTTATATATATATATATATGTATATATATTTACCATTTACATGTATATTGCAACAAGCAAATATAAATGACATTGTTACACATTAAATTTGTATTCAACTTCCAAAAATTGTTTTCAATTTTTAGATGAAAACTGAAGCTTTCATTCATGTATATTACTGTATAATTTTATGATTTCTTGGCTATGTGTGTTCCAATGAAGATATTTTGAAATGGTGATTGCTTGACAGTCTTGATAAAAGTTCTCTGTAAGATACTGTGTTCAAATGGACAGGGGATCACAAATATGAATTGTATTCATTACTATTACGGTCTATGTGACAGACCCCCTTCATATTCATTGATCAGAATTTAAATACTAAATTAAAAATGAAAGACTAATTCATGGTTTCAAATTTAACCCTTTCCTTTCATTCATCAGTAAGTATAATATTTGAATTTATTACATTAATAAAATTTTTGACACTCTTTGGATTTTCTAAATCAAGTATTTGAAAATATCGATGGGACATTTCCTCTATAATACACAGATGTTTACTTGGTCTTGAAAAGATTTTTGGAGAGGTATGAATTCTTTTGTCATCAAGCTTGTCTAGCATTTTACTATAGCCACTGCTTGTTAAGGCTATTTGCCTTAAAAACTTTTACTTTGTCAAAAATTTGATGTAGGACTGAGGAGATCTCAGCCACACAAGCATGAGAACCTGAATGTTATCCCGAGAACTCATTTTAAAAACCCGAGGGTGGTGGTTTGTGCTTAGAATACTATTGCTGAGGAGTAGAGACAGGAGGATCCCTGGGTCTAGCCAGTCAACTCACCAGCTCAGGAAGTCCAGGTCTTGCCTCAAACACAATTGCCTAAAGAACAATTCCAGAGGTTAGCCTCTATAAGCATCCTCAGCCTTCCCACACATACATGAACATGAACATACAAACATATGCAAAATTTAATATATTCTTTTTAGTGTGTTTAACATATCAACATAGTTTCCATAATCTGAATTTTTTAGTAAGTTAATCATTTTTGAAGCCCCAAACTATACTTCGGTGAATCTACAAAGTGGAAAATCAGCCAGTTACTTTTTTCTATTTTTCTTTAGTTTACAAACCATTGACAATGCAGCTAAACATAAAGCACTAGAAGTAGTATTGTTATCATTCTCGAAACCTTAGGGACATCGATGAGACTGGGGAAGCTTTGAGACCATTAGATGAGACTCTGATAATGCAGTGTGCGTGGTTCAGATGGAAGTCTTGTTTGTACTCTACTTTGTCAATGAGAAGCATGTTAGCAAATCACAGACTCTTGTGTACCCTGCTACCACGTCACATTGTTCATTTCAAAATGAATGCTTTACTCCGGTACTTTGTTTGGTATCTGCAGAGAAAAAGTCTCTTAACTAGTTTCCTCAGAGCTCAAATGAGTATTTTCACTCTTACTTATCCAATAATGAGGATTTCGTTATTTTTTATTATTATTATTTTTATTTATTATTATTATTATTATTTTTATTTCGTTAGATTTTATTATCTAGATAAAGATAGTTTCTTTGTCACTTGATGTGTCATCAACGAATTAGTTCTGTATTTGGTCTGAAAATTAGTAATCAGCAAACTAATCCTTCAGAATTGTTCTATAATTCATGTTTCATTCTTTTCAAACTGTAGTATAGGGTCTACATTTTTAGGATGTTTAAGTATATCAGATAAAAATTAAGTAAATTCCAAGCATTGGCACATTAATTTCTATCTAATCTAACAACATTCTTTAGCTAAAGATACAAATATCACTTACTATCAAATATGACAAAACTTTTGAACATTTGATTTTCTGAAGCTGCATCAAATAGCTCTTAAAATTTTTTTTAGGTTATTTTGGATAGGTGTTTATTAATTTTGGTTGGTTGGTTTCCTTCCTCCCTCCCCCCTCCCTCCCTTCCTTTTCCCTCCCCTCCCTTCTTGTTAACCATTCCTTTAAATTTCTGAAAACCAAAATAACCTACTACAAAATCACAACTTGTCTTTAGCTACTTGGTAATCTGAGGCAGGAAGTTTGCTTGACCCAGATTTTGAAGCTAACCTGGGCAATATAAGAAGACTCTGGTTCAAAACGAAACAAAACATAACAAAACTGAAATTTAAAGAAAATTGTTCACATCAAAACTATTGACATATTTTGGGGAAGTGTGTGTGTGTGTGAGAGAGAGATAGATAGATAGATAGATAGATAGAGAGAGAGAGAGAGAGAGAGAGAGAGTATGAGAGTGTGTGTGTGTGAGTGTGTGTATGTGTGTGTGCATGTGCGTGCGTGTTGGGGTGGGTTAACTGGGGGCAGGTTACCAAAATTACTTTATCTCTTCATTGGCTTTCTACTCTGCTAGCTACTCCCAAGCTGTGAGGGATTTGTTTGATTAATTTTTGCAGATTTGTTTAATTTTCACTTTGTCACTAAACTTCAAACACTTTTAAAAAAACAAAAACAACAACAACAAACATGATGGCATTAACTAGCTGAGAAACATTTATTACACAACTGAGACTACTTGCTCCCTCTTAAATCTGTTCTAACTACTCTTTGTTCAGTCTTGACCACAGTCACCCGTAGGCCAGTCACCATCGCAGCCAAGAGCTTGCAGCATGGGTCCAACTCCTCTTCTGGTCTGGATACTGCTGTTTCTTTCCACCTCTCCCCATGGCAGACTATCTCTGCAGATTCTAAGGAATTCTGGAAGGAAGACCACCGCAGGATCCAAGTGCAGGCTTGATCAGGAGAACCTGAGCTGTTTTCCATTCCTAGTATGTCTTTACCTAGTCAGGAACAGATTTTCCCATCGTAGTTCTTAAAGGGATGGTCTCCAGTGAGTTTCAAAGAGTCGGCTCCAGGAAGCCTTCTCAAATCTGGTGCATTGTGTTTCCCTTTTAACTCATAGTACACTTTATCTGAGCCTGTATTAAAATTTGCCTTATCTTACAGACATTTTTGTTCTCTTGGTTTTATTTCTAACATTTTTAAACCAAAGTAAAGACCTTGTATGTGTCAGTTCTTGCACACCACACAGCCATTCAAACAATGTCATTTTCCTAATAGGCACTTCATAGTATAGTCATCAAATGAAATCAAATTTGTCTATAAAACCTGTTAAGGGGTTTGTATGTTTTATTAATATAACACAGGTGTCCACCAAGTTTTGGGCAGATGATCTAAAAAGAGGTTGTTATTTGAAACAACTGGGGTTTTGTTTGTTTTAGCAACCATGTGGGGGTGAATTTGAAGAAAGCATCTGGTATCCACCAGCAGGACAACAATCACGATGACATTGAAAGAGAAGCGGCAACTCCCATCCCATATATTCTCCCAAAAAATGCGTAAATTTATTTAATGGCAGTTCATTCTCTACTCCTCCACTCAGAGGATCAGTTTTCAGGCAAATCAGCTTTCATAGCTAAGTATCATATACAGGAAGCATTTATGGAGTTCTCAGCCATCAAAGGGATGTACTAAATTCGACCAAAACACCCAACAATCTTCAACAGAGAAGGAAATAAATAAAGCTCCTGAGGTTGTGTGAGGAACACTAACAGTTTCATTTGCAGTACCCGACACATACTTTCATACTTTGCATATATATATATGTATATATATATAAATATATCTGCATATATATGCAGAAGCAATGGCTTCAACAGGCAGATGGATGCTGACGGTAACCAAGTGTAAGGAGCGGGAAAAGTAAGCAGGTGGAGCAAGTTTGCACATTTTATTTGTAGCCGTGACAGTTTGCTTACCATTTTGGGTTCTATTTGATTATAGTTGGAGGTCTCTGAGTTGGATGAATTAAATGCTTTGTTCTACAATCTGATTTATTGGGAAGGGGGAATTAAATAACTATAGCCACAGAGTAAACATGCATCTACCTTTTCTGTGCTGTCACCAGCCAAAAATACTCACATTTAACTTTCCCATTGTCACCTTCAAGACTGTTTGTATAAATGAATTTGACAGCATAACGTGTCACAAATCCGGTTTAGTCATTTGATATCACTGTCTGTAAAGCTTTGTCCTGGTGAAGACAGGAAGAAAACTGTGGTTTCAAAGGAATGGGCCTAAGCAGATTTGAGTACCTGGAGCACTGAAGCTGGGACACTTGTAGTCCATATAGTGCCTTCATTTACTCTAGATACAGAAACAGAGAGGGGCCTCAGTAAATGCCCCATTTGTTGGCATGTCTTAGAAGGAACAAAGAGGCAAGGACACAGGCTCCTGACTCCTGCCACGTTGTTCTTTTCCTCTGTTCTCCTTTTAAGTCTGCTGATGGCACTTCAGTTTCATTTGTAAAGCACGGAACACCAGCATGCCATACTACCTTTTACAAGAAGCCAGTTCGGCGGGGCGATCATCTCTCCACAGCCAGTGGCCCGTACATCCTTACTGAGAAGGGAGGAGCAGTTGAAGAAAGAGGAGTAAAGATATTCCTATGAGTTGTCTGGAAAACAGGCCATGTGAAGATTCTTAAAAGCAGGGCCAATGAGTCAGGTGACAGGAAAATTGTTATAATGACCAAATTTGCTGTCTGTCCACCAGCACAGTTTAATTCAAGTTGTCCCAAGAGGCGTTCTGCTTGCCTGCCTAAAGAGTAGATAGAGGGGGCAGGTTGGTAACAAAGCTGGGATCTGGGTTTGGGTCATTTCATGTGCATCTGAGTCACAGAAAAGGACTCCCTGGGCACAGAATTGTGTTTCTATCCCTGCTGGGTTCTGTTTACTGACTTACAAAGAGTTTGTGCTAGTCTTTCATCATCCCTCCACCAGAAAGTTCAGGAAACTGCTCGTTCATTTTCAAAAGATGTATGGGGGAAAGAATGGATGAGAAACAATAAAGCAAAGTGTTACTCTGACTTAGAAATTAAGCCAGAAGAAAAATTTTTTAATAAGAAGGTCTATAAAGGAAAAAACAGTCACTTTTATATTCAGAAAGGTTTCACTGTTATTGGCTGATAAAGAACTTTGACCTAAAGTTTTATTGAACCCAAAGAAAAAGTGTTGCAGGTAAAGGCAGGAGGATCAGGAGTTCTAGGTTACCACTGATCACATAATGAGTTTGCAGCCAACTTGGATTCCATGAGATCCTACCTCAAAAAACAAAGATGACGAAAAAGCACAGAAAAAAAAAGCTATGGCACTGAACACAGTTATGTCTGTGTCTCAATAAACATTGGGAGAATAGATGTTAGCTCTTTCAGAAGGAATGACGTTTCTAAGTTAGTCATGGCAAGCTCCTATTTTATTTTAGAAATAGCAATATTGTCAAAAATGCTACCATTAAAGTATCATTTATCTACATTATAGATTGTTCTACTTCAGAATTATTTAGAACTCAGACAGCCTTTTCTTGAGCAGTAACCCCTAAATTCATTTCAACACCCAACTCTATTTCCTAAAAAATGTGTTTCAAAGATATGAGAAGCTGAAAACTTTTGATATTCAGTTGATTTTATTTCTTGAGATGATCAAGAGTGAGTTATGTTTAAAATCATGAGGCAAAACATGGCCAAGCTTTAGCTTTTGAGTGGGTCACCCTGACAACTTCAGCTGATTGGTCATAAAGGAAGAACAGCAAGCAAGGCCTTTTCTATTCCTTTCTCACATCCCAAGAGCATTTTAGTGGAGAAATCACTTCAACATTGTCATATCATAAACAGTGATGCATAGTGTAAATACTGTTCCTTTATTCAGCTCATTATAGTTTTAAAATTAAGCTGCTTTCATTTTGACAAGATAATTACAAATATAACATTTCAAAAAGAAACTTTAAAATATGGCTTTAAAAGACCAATGTTATTAGGTATTCCCTCTAGCTGGAGCTGCAATGAAGACATCATCACAAACCATGTTTTAAGTATGAATGAAAGTCAGTAGTTTCTTGGCCTGACAAACAACTTTCTCTCAAAACATTCTTCGTGCCACTGTTGTTCAAATAAATTCCTGTAAGTAAAATGGATACGTTTATTTTGGGTGATTATAAATAAGATTAAACAGCCAGTTAGTTACTGTCGATTTCATGTTGACACGCCCATTTTCAGCTTCTTTCACATTTCTTCCAAAACTTGAAAAGCATTTCACACAGTATTTTATAATCTCTACTGATACTGATGCACAGGAGATGTTTTCTTGTTGCTCAATATCATATTAAAATTTATTTTTAACTTTGAACTTTATGGTGATCAATCTTGTTATTTCCAAGTTTTTAAGTCGTCAACAATGCCATTAACATCTTTATCTGTTAAGCCTTTGCGTCTAACTCTCTCAGAAAATGTCCTAACAATTTCTGGGTCGAAGACTCTTATATATGTTAAGGCTCTTAATGTGTATTGCCTTGTCCCTATGGAAGTTCCCACACAGATCCATCCTCCCATTATCTGTGAACAAACACCTTCCTTTCTCCCGCTCCGCAGCCCTGGGTGTTACACTTTCCATGGGTAGAGCTTCCATTGCATCATGGTTTCAGTGTCAGTGCTTTGATTATCAGAGAAGTTAAAGACTTTGCAATAAGCGGGTCGCTGAGCTCATTTGTCACGTGTCCACTTGTGTCCTTTTGCTCACTTAGCTAGTTTTTGTATATCCGAGTCTGTCTGAATGTACTGCCAGGTTTTTCTATCCTGGAGGCTTTTGTCAAAGATGAGGAACGTATTTTCCCATCTTTGCAATTTGTCTCTGATTTTATCTATTGCTGTTATTCTAATGAAAACTTTCAACTCTGGGGTTAAGGGCAGCTATACATTTGAGGGGGGGAGACTATTCGGGTAGAGGAGAAAGTGGGCACAAGCACATTCTGGTACAGTGAGACCAAGTTTTGCATATTGATCTGGGTCACTCCTGTCCCATGACATCACTGCCCTTTTAGAATTTCATATAGAACCACTTCCACGAACATCAGTGTGTGTTTCTGCACTTTGTGGCATGGATGGTCTTGCTCCCATGCATAGCTGCTGGGATAGTCCTGTAGTCATTCTTCCATTCTCAATCAAATTGGAAGCAATTTAAGGACCGGAAAACGTTTTTATGCGTCTCCCCTTTTCTTCCTAGCTGTAGTACTACGCACAGCAGGTAATAAGCCTTGAATAATTCCCTGCTCATTGATTGCAGATGTGTCTCTTCCCTGACGTTCCAGCGCCAAAACACTCTGCTTTTCCTTTCTCACAGATTTTATTGAGGCTCCTTCTATGTGTGAAAATCACGGAGCCATTTCAAATGAAGTGCTCTCTGCTCTGACCAGTGACGAGCCAATTGTGCAGTCGAAGTGAGCGATTTCCTCCAGTCACAGATAAATTCCATCAAGATGACCGATTTAACCCTTTACCTTGAGATAGCTTGAATCCAGTCAGAAAAAAAAACAGAGTCGTGATGCCAATCACTGGTACCCTCTCTGAACTGTGGAGAAAGCAGGCTGCTGACTTTTCATAGGATAATATTAAAATAAAGAATCTGTGCAAGAATAGATCTAAAATATGTTGTACAAAATTCTCAATAAAAACTTTTTTATGAAACTAAAAAAATAAAAAAATCTTTAAAACTACATGGGACAGTTTTAAGAGTTTGTATATCATAATTTCTTTATAATTACACATGACAGTTTTAGAATTTGAAAATAATAGTCTTTAATTAGCACTGTAAAAACTCAGTACTTTAGAAGATTCTGGATGCATGAAATGTCTTTGAAGAGACTCTTTTCCAAACTTGTCAGTTGAGATTTGTATAATAGATGATCAAATGTGTGTGCGTGCATGCGTGTGTGTGTGTATGTGTGTGCATAGTAGTTCACACTTCCCACATAATACTCTCAAAGCAGTTGATGCTGAAGGAAAATTGCAGCCACAGCTTTCACAATGAGGTAGATGAGGCCCTAATAGGGAAAGTTATTTACATGTATCAAAACATAACATGCTTCCTGTAAATGTGTACAATTTTTATATATTGAAAACTATATAGAAATGAATGGATGTAAAAGCAATATTAATTTGTTCAAAATACAATTTCTTGAGTAGAGTTCTCTTTTTTCCCTGTGCTTTTGGTCTGCAACTAACACAGTTTAGAAGTAAACATATAAGCGACATCAAACATTTTCAGGTAGGTAGTGTACGCAGGGGAGGGGATATTCCTAGAACACTGACAACTGGAATTTGAAAATGGCTTGATGCACAGGTAGCAATACACCACTGAAGCCTAAACATTAACCCTTTGAAGACCATCAAGAACTTGAGTATGTTCATATCTGTTTCTCATAACTGCATATTACAAACACTGTCTGTCATCATCTCGCGATGTGTGGTATGGTTGATAGTTTTAGTGAGCAATCACCATGAGGTAAAAAGTCACTTTTTAAAGTAATAGGATACGTGGAATGGGAGGGCATGGAGATGTTTGCACCATCAGGAGCGTGAAGGACATGAACAAAGGGCTGAACTTCGTGATGTCACTTTCTGCTAATTACTTGGAGACTTTCCTTTTAAGGTGGTTTCTACTACTGCCCCGTTTTTTTTTAAAGGTATTCTGTAATTTTTCTTGTTTAGCATATGATTGGTAGCATACCTTTTAACTGCTGTAAGTAATAAAAATATATATGTGCAAGTTGGCTATGAGAAATGCTAAAGTTTCACCTAATAAAATTTTGGTATGCCTCAGTTTTCAAAGTAAATTTGATTTATTTGAGCCACCAGCCATCCGATGACAGCCCTGTGTTTTTTATATGAGTCACGTCCCAGGGGGTCTGGAATATGCCAATGGTGTACCTTGGACTGGATCCAGTGTCCGCAAACAGGTTTTCATTAGACTTTGATGCCAGTTGCGTTTGGGAGCAGAGAGGCTGCTGAAAACCGGCTTTACTTTGGGATCACTTCTTTCTTTTAGAAAAAGCAACAAAGATCTTTTTTAGCAAAGCGTTGCGCCTCCACATTGTAGGTGTATGGCAATGGTTTAGAGAGCAGTAATCTGTTATTGCAGGTGGTCGGACCGCAAGCACTTCCGTATTTTGAGAATAGATCAGACGGAGTGCAAAAACTTTATTGAAGAATTGCCGAATTTGAAAATCAGAAACACATTTTCTGTGGCTAAGATTAAGTTAGCATGTATTACAGTCACTTGGGCTTTTCTGTAATACTAAAGGGGGTATAATTACATAGATTATTCCACATGTCAAAGATCAGAACCTTAGTCACACTTGGGGATCTTTATCATCCTCACACAGACCCTTAAGCTATATTCTTATTAAAAGCAGAGGTAATTTTCTATTTTTTAGAAGATTATAGAGTAAACAAGTCAATGAGAAATATTACAGACCCATCTTTTATTCTTATGTGGCAAAGTGAATTTTCTTTCTGAGGAATTTTTGCATTCTTTCAGGCTCTGATAAGGTCAAATGTGAGGGTATGACCCCAAATTATCCTTTTAAGGCTATCTTTAAGAACATCTGTATATTCCAAGTAAGGTGTGTGTTTTATAGTTCACCTGTCATTTAAAAGTGAACATCATCAACTTATCTAAATTCAGAACAACAAGTTGATGCACATTGTTTGTCTGGTAACAACGACATCTCAGCATTTTGCCCACTGAAAGTGAAGAAGTAAAAAAGGCGGTCCAGTTTTCATCTAAGGCCAAGGGAATTCCAGGGGAAATAAGACAGCTGACACATGACTAAACAGCAGAACATAGACAAGGTGGGAGTTGTCGTTGAACTTAGTGACAGTTATCTGAGCTGGAAAAATTCATCTTGCCATTTAAAAGAAAAAAATACTTTCTTGTTCTTCCTCTACGTGATCCTGACCTGGTTGGTGCATGGGTTGTTTATTATTATTTCTTTTATTTTTGTCATTATAATTGCATCATTCCTTTTCCATTTCCTCCCTCCAAATCCTTCATAGTCCCCTCCTTACTCTCTTTCAAATTCATGGTCTCTTTTTTAGTAATTGTTGCGTACATATATGTATATATATATATACATACATACATATTCCTACATATAACCTGCTCAGTCTGTATAGTGTTGTTTGTATGTGTGTTTTCAGGGCTGACCATTTATAGTATTAGATAATAAACTGGAGTACTCTTCCCTGGGGAAGACTATTTCCCTTATTCTCAGCATTCCTTAGTTGCCTGTAGTTTTTTGGCGTAGGACTGAAGCCTCGTGGTCTTCTGTCCATTCACTTTAGCATGTCTATTGTTGTCCTTGTTCAGCTTCTATGTAGGCCCTCATGCTGATGAGACATTATGGTGTAGCCTCTGGCATTGCTAGGAGACACAAGCTCACAGAAAGCTCCCTGGTCCTCTGGACCTTACATTGTTTCCAAATCCTCTTCTTCCCTGAGTTGTAGGTGAAGGAATGTTTTGTAGATATATCCACTGGGACTGGGCTTCACAACTTTGTGTTTTGATTGGTTGTGCTTTTCTATAATGGTTTCCATCTGTTGTAAAAAGAAGTTTCCTTGATAAGGGTGAGAACTGCACTTCTCGGTGGGTATAAGAACAGATATTTAGAGTGTAGTTAGGGATTATGATGCCTTAATAAAGTGATGGTTGTAGATTCTTCTCCAAGCGTCATGACTTCATTAGCTCTATGGAGCAGGCTAGGTTTCTAGTACCAGGAACGATTTTTTCTCATTCAGCTGGTTTTAGGGCCAATTAGAGAGCGGTTGGTTACTGCCAAGGTATGTGTGCCATTACTGCACCCTTACGGTTACTGTGTAATGTTGGTAATTGTCGTGCTTTATAGGCAATTGTAGCTGGTCAGGACTGCCAGTTGCTTCTCTCCTTTGTAAGATTACATGCTGCATCCTGGTACCATGAAAGCTGAAAGCTAGTCTTCACGGAAAAGGCATTTATGTCAGTTCTAGCTCAGGAACCTCTGGATCTTGTGTTTGAGATTTGTGGTGTCTTCAGCAATAGAAATTTACTGTCTGCCTATGGGAGGCAACGAAGGGCAGTACCGATAGCCTATGTTATTTTGGCAGTCTCTTGGGCAACCTTGACTAACAACTCAAAAGACAGCTTTTCATGCCTGGTGTTGTGGTCTTGGTTGGACAGCTTTGGATCCTGGAAGGAGCACTTTTAGCCTATAAGAAAAAATTTAATTTAAACTACATATACAGATTCACAGTATTTTTTATTTTGATAAGTAGTTAATTTCTTATGACTTTTTCAGACATCCTAACTGCTATTTCACCCCGCCTCCATATTCCTTCTGCATTTAAATCCCTGTATCCTTAGTTGGAGCCCAATTTTTGCTATTTCTCTGATAAAATCTCTTGTACCCCACTATTCCCCACTCTGTTCTTTACCCAGCTCCTTACCCTGGCAATGATTCCTTTTTACATTCATGGTTTCTGCAGTAACTCCAGGAAATACATTCACATCTGGAGATTTAGAGCAAGGAGCTGCCAAAAACAAAGGACATGTGATTTTTGTCTCTCGGGGTCTAGGTTACCTCACTCAGTATGGTCTTTTCTATACAGGTTGCACCCATTTACCTGTAAAGTTCACGATTCATTCCTTTTTCTTTACGGCTGAATAGTATTCCATGGTATATATGCACAAATTTTCATTACCCATTCATCAGCTGTTTCCACTTCCTAGCTATTGCAAATAAAACAGCAGTGTGCACAGCTGAGCAAGTGTCTGTGGAGTAGCATGTCAAGTGCTTTGGACAAATAAATGCCAAGGAGCTATAGGTTGTCTGGTAGATTTGTTTTGGAGACTTCTCCACCATTGTTTCCATAGTGTCTGCACAAGTGTGCAATCCTACCAACAGAAAATGAGGAGTTCCTTTTCCCCT
>JAQHUG010000042.1:9664140-9700484 GCA_028555095.1 Dicrostonyx torquatus | reverse complement strand
ACGTGCACTCATACCCAAGCAACTTCGTGGCACGACGGTAGCGGGTCTGACTCCAGTCAAAAGCATTTTGTGTAGGCTGCTGTAACTGGTCTTTGTCGGCCCTGTCAGCTGCAGGTAAGAGAGCCAACTGTGGTGGCTAGTGTCCCAAGTGCAAGCACAGGCTCCTGGGTGCTTACAGAGAAGACTCAAGGATTTGGGAGAAATTGTTCAGTTCCAGAATTCACTGGGCCTCAGGTCAGGTTGCCAGGGCTTAGGTCACATGTATGACCTTTTTTCCATTTTCACAGGCACAGGCTCCCCTCTCACTCAAGACAAAAACTCATAAAAGCGCGCCAGGGAAATATGATTTTTTTTCACACTTCACAAAGCTGTCAAAAAGCCTACGATTGCCAGTTTTGCTTTTAACTTGCAAAAGCTCTCACACAACTCCAGCCCAGCTCAGAATCTGGTGGCCAACCAGTTGTATTTCCTTCCACAGGAAACAGTAGATCTGTTGTTAGCGAAGACGGCATGGACTTCAGATGGAGCCTGCAGAAGAACCAGACTCTGGCTTCTGCAATGACGACCTTCATGTCAGAGCGGAGTGGGAGGAAGGAGTAAAAGACACAGAAGTATACTTCTCCATGTGGGAAAGTCTGTGTGTGTTGACTAACACAATATCTTGCATCTAAGTCACATTTTCACTTACATGCTGTAAATGGAACTGATAGCAAACAATTCAGTATTAGTTTTGGGGACCTAGGCTGTTAGATTTGATCTCAATATCTTTGAGGCTTTTACATATAATTCGGTTTAACTGTCGCAGGTCTTTATGGGCCTTCTCCATGCCAACGCTAAGAATGCTCATTAGTTGCATCTCCCTGCATTCTTTTTCTCTTCTCTGTTGAAAATCACCACGAGTGATTTATAAAATGTGGTTCCTGGGTCAGCAAAAGTAGCCGCACCTGGGAACTCACTAGAAAGAGATCTTCCAGCTTAACCCTGAGCTATCTGAATCAGTTGTCACTTGGTTTTCGGTGCTTGGGTCTGCTCCAAGGGAAGGCTTCAGTGTTGTTCAGCTTTTCTAAGTGACAGAATGGAGCTCAGAGAAGGGCACTGGAGATAGTGTCATTGACTGCCTGGCCACACATTGCTTAAACCCTCCTTGTACTCACTGTGCAACCCATCGAGACAAACTCTCCTACCTCATTGTTCTTCATTCACAAACTCTGATAAGGCTTAGGAGTCATTGAAGAAGCTGGCAGAGCCACAGGCAGCGACTGGCTAAAGGGAACAGTATTTCCAGACATAGCAGGGTACCTACACGTTTGAACTAACAGCAGCTGGGACACCTTGCTCACGCCAGACAAAATCCAAGCATGGGGAAGGGAGATCGCTGGTCAGTGTTTGAAGGAAGCTAAGGCCTTGAAGCTTTGAGTCCCAGTTCAACTTACCTAGAAGCTGGGACTTTAGGGCACTTCCTTAACTTCTCTGAACCTCAGAATCAACAACCGCATAATGAAGGGAACAATATCTACCTTATGGGCTTATTGTTAGCATTGTAGATAGAAAAGGCTTAGGGCAAGGCCTAGTGAGGAGGCAGGCAATTATTACCTACATGATGGGATTGTTGAGAAAGGCAAAGATAACGCAAAGATAACAAAGATGAAACTTCTAGCATGCCACATGCTCTTTAGAAATGACAGCTGGCTAGGCAGTGGTGGCACACACCTCTAATCCCAGCACTAGGGAGGCAGGGGCAGGCGGATTTCTGAGTTGGAGGCCAGCCTGGTCTACAGATTGAGTTCCATGATAGCTGGATATTCAGAGAAACCCTGTCTCAAAAACAAAAGCAAAATGAAACAAAACGAGAGAAAGAGAGGGGGTAAGGGAGAAAGAGGGGGGAGAAAGAAAGAAAAAAGAAAAGGAGAGAGAAATGGAAGCTTATTTTTTGTTAGTAAGTGTGTTTCATTCAGTGTTGTTGGCTGTGAAGTCACCTCCCAAAGCAAGTCATTGGATGGTGGCTGGGAGAGCCAGAAGTAGAAGGAAGAGAGGTAAGCAGAAAGGTTATGGACAACTCAGCCTCCCATACTTGGGCACACTGAGAACAGCTCAGTGAGTAGGGAGACACTCTAAGAGCTTCACTGTTTGGTCCTCCTTAGGCTTCTCTCTCTCTCTCTCTCTCTCTCTCTCTCTCAGAATTACACACACATTCTCTCTCACACACACTCTTTCTCTCGCTCACTTGCTTGCTCCTCTGTTTCTCTTTGTGTCTCTGCTTCCCTTCTCCCCTTCTCTCCTGATCTTGCTGCCACCTCCCCAGTGATGGGATCACAAGCAAGATCCACCAGAACTGGCTTTTAACTCCCTTTGAAAGGATGAATTTGGGAAAGAGTAGTATCTAAAGGATTTCACATCGTGCACTCCGATCCCACTTATCTCCTTGTCCTCTTGAATCTCCCTCAGTCCTTGCAACCTCCTACCCCCCAAAAACCCCAAAATTTAAAAGAAAACCCCAAAACCAAACCAATCAACCAAACCAAACAAAAATGAGGTGGTGGGGAGAAGAATCTTTATGTGGAAACTGTAGTGTGGCCCAGTGAGTCACAGTTTACTCTTCAGTCCATTCATCTTTTTTTAAAAAATATTTTTTAATGATTTATTTAACTTTATTTTATGTGCATTGGTGTGAAGGTGTCAAATCCCATGGAATTGCATTGTCAGACAGTTGTGAGCTGCCATGTGGGTGCTGGGAATTGAACTCAGGTCCTCTGGAAGAGCAGTCAGTGCTCTTAACCGCTGAGCCATCTCTCCAGCCCCTAGTCCATTCATCTTCACTTGTAAGTGTTTATTGCAATTGTCTGGTTCAAGACCTCTCTGGCTTCTGCTACATCATCAATAATGGACTCTCATGGAGGCTCCTCTTGGAAGCCTGCTGTTGTCCTGTGTGGTAGTGATGATCTTGCAGTTTGGGATCTGTAAGTCCAACATGTTCCCACAGTTCACTGATGAGGTGGATGTTGGGGTGGGCTAACTCATAACCCTGGTTCTGGGCCTGGGTGGCAGTTGGGCTGATCAACCTGCCAGTTTTCCCTCCCTTCTGCAGCCAAGTATATTCCCTTGCCTGGTCCCCACTCTACCTGAAGTAGGCAGCTAGGTGTGGCTCAGGAGACTTGGTTTTCCCAGTAAACAGAAATCTAATTAACAATTTGTTTCCTAGTCTTTCCTGTTTCATTTAGTGGTCATTTACTTTGAAGAACATTATGTGTGAATGCATAGGCCCACTGTGCTTGCTGTGGAATATAAGTAGTTCCCATCTAAAATACAGTTTCACCTTTAATGTTTTGTAACCCTTTATTGTTCTTTATGTGACAAAAATTTTCTCTCTATTAACTGCTATGGAATATTTACTACTATACCTTCTTTAAAGATGAAAAATCCCATTTATTTGTCTTCACGTAATTGTGCTAAAGCATAAAACAATTCAGTAGCATATGTTTCCTTAAAGCTAATCTACCCTTTTGAAATAGTTTTAATTAGTATGTTTATTTGCTTATTTTTTGTGCAGACATGTGAATGTGTATGCACCCCACATGTGTGCATGTGCGCGCGCACACACACACAAACACACACACACACACACACACACAGGTTAGAGAAGTCAGTTCTCTCTTCTTCCTCCGGTTTCAAGGCTCAAACTCAGATCATCAGGCCTAGGGGCCAGTACTTTTACTCACTGAGCCATCTTACTGGCTTCCCTTTTTGAATTTTTTTTTTACTCTAAGCTATTAGCTAAATATTTAGTTGTAAGTGGAATAAATATGAACTTGAATTTGGATCAAACAAGTACAAACAAGGCCAACGGTGCCATTTCTGAAATGTTATATATTTCTACACAGAGAGCCGTGAACACTTTGTAAAATTTCTATTGGACTGTATTCACTAATGCCACTTTATGCCCTCTGAAGAAACTCTACTTCTCACCCTACAGGTTCCAGTGATAACAATAAGGATGTGGTCATAGAACACCTTTGAAGAACGTATTTTGTTCCAGATACATTAGATATGATGTGTGTTAGATAATCCTACAGCTTCTACTGGGACATCTGTTTTACATCTGAAGAAACAGGAACACCAGATGCTAAGTTACTTCCCCAACTCACACCATGGCCAGAGGTCAGGGAGAGAGGAGCCAGCCTTGCTCTGGAGCCTGCATTCCCAGCTTCCCTCTCTATGGCCTAACTTACCCCAGCGAGGGCTTTCAGCAGGAGCACGCAGCAAGCAGGGCAGAAGGAGCTGAGCAGCTATATCTAGCTTCACTCCCCCCATGAAATCCCAATAAAACAACAGCAAAGAGACTTCTTTTAAAGACACCTTCAGGAAGGGGGATATGGGATATGAGATGGTAGCAATCAAATTGAAGAAGCTGAACACTGGACGTGGGAGTTGAGACTAACTGAGCATGAGTGCAAGCGGGGAACTTACCTGTGGTTAATGAAAACCCCAGGACTGACCTTGTCTCTATGGCTGGTGATACTAGATGTCTCTGGGCTGGGAACAAGGGAAAAAAGATTAAAACCTGTTGAGAAACTGATTCTAGATCCACCTGGAAGTTTTCTCCAAACTCCTATTTTTCTCAACATTGAAGAATTCTTTCTGTAAATGGAAGAATCATTAAAATCACCCAAACCCACAGTTTTAAATGACAATTTCAATTCTTTTAATAAATACCATTTTGTACTCATGAGAACAGTTAAAAATATAAGAGTGACAGAGCCAAGTGTTAGCAGGATACTAAAAAGACCAGAGCTCTTGTATTGTGCTTGTAGACTTATAAAATAGTAACACTGCTTTTGGAGAACTGTTGGAGAGTTTTCTGGAAATTTAGACTTATATTAATCCTGTCATCAACCAATTCCACTCCCATGTACTTACACCCGAAAAGAGGAAAGTGCATATCCATGAACAGATTTACACAAGGGAGTTTTTGTCAGTGTTTGGACTTATCAAAAGAGGGAAATCACCATCAACAGAGAGACATTGTGACCCCATAAAAACACTCGATGATAAGAACACATGATCAACCCATGCTGGTGACCATCTGATGGCTCTCAAAATACTGTGTTGAGCTACAAGTGTCATGTGGTTGCTTTTAATCTGAGGCTCAAGGAGCAAGCAAAGTAATCCTAGGCATAGAGACAGACGACGACTGTCTCCTTGATAGAAGAAGAGGTTGACCAGGAAGGAGTGTGGAAGGATCTGCACAGATGTTAGAAATGCTAAATATCTTGTTAAAAGTAGTGTTTCCCTAAGTATGCAGATGTGTCCAAATTCTTCTTTCAGATGGAATGTCGGTGATTGGTGCTTTGTGTTGTATACAACTGTCTACACATTCAGTAATTTTTAAGGTGCTGTGTGATGGTTAATACTAACCTGACAGGTTCTAGAATCCTCTAGGAGAGGAGTTTCTCAGCAGGTCTGTGAGGGAGCTTCTAGATGGGGCAGGATGGCCCACCCTAATTGTGGGCAGCATCATTCCACAGTCTAGAGCCTCGGACTGAATGCAAAGAAAGAAGTGAGCTGAACACTATCCCTTGTCCACTTCCTGAGTCTGGATGTAACGTGACCAGCTGCCTCATATACTTAAGGCCATACCTTCTGTGCTGTGATGGGCTGTACCCTTAAACTGTGAGCCAAGATAAACCCTCCCCTCATTCTTTTTTTTTTTTTTTGATTTCTTTTAGGCCTTCTGACACAGCAAAAAAGTAATTCATACCTGTAGTAAAATAATACATGTACCTAGAGATTTTACCTAAAATAATAAAAGTTGTTACATTTTAGAAACTTCCCAGGAGCTTTATGCAAACCCATTAATTCAGTCCTTGTGTTTCCTTATGTTGACATTTGTAGTACATCAAATTTACAGCCGAGGAAATGACTCTATAAAGTAAGAAACTTGCCCAACAACACACAATGAGTCAGAGTCAGAGCTGGGATTTGAACCCATGAACATGCCTTCAGATTTTGCAAACTATGTTACTACACTGTGTGGTCCCTTGATGGCTGAGAAATTGGCAAGGTAGTAAAAGAAGAAAGGCTGCAAATACAGACACCAAAATAATGAACCCGACAACGGAGCTTCTCATGACAAGTTTTGCTAGAATGTAGTTTGGAGAGCTCTAAAGGACTGGGCTCTTGACAGCTGTGACTGAGACAAAGGGGCAGTCATATTGTTTATTTTTCTTCTTTGATAGAGAATGTCCTTATTTGTTCAGGGCGAGGAGAGTCCTGATTAATATTCTCTCAGAGGCCCTCACAATGATAGATTATTTGACACACTCCAACTTTTGTGAACAGAAGTCTCTGTCCCGCCTGGCCCTACAGCCATTCAGTCCCAAAGAAACACAGAGGTTTATATTAATTATAAACTGTTTGGCCTGCTTTCTAAGGCTTATTACTAACTATTTCTTACAGCTTAAATTAACCCATAATTCTTATCTATGTTTATCCACGTGACCTGGTGCCTTACACAGTGAGGCATTTTCATCTTGCTTCCTCTGCCATTGGTTGGTGACTGTAGACTGAGCCTTTCCTTTTCCAAGAATTCTCTTAATATGGTCTCCCTGTACTTCCTGCCTGGCTACTGGCTAATCAGCATTTTATTAAACCAATACTAGTGACAAATCTTTACAGAGTACAAGAGCATTATCCCATAGCACCAATTTAAAAGAAAAACTATAAGCTCGCCAGGATTTTAGTAGAATTTGGGCCCTATGAATACAATCCTCCTGTCTGGAACTTCAGCATGAGACTGGATGTAAAATAACCATATTTCAGGCAAGAGTATAAAAATATATGCTAAGAATGTGAGAGGAAAAATAAGAAGCTGAGGCCCTTGCTGCTCTGGGAGCTCCTACCTTAGCCCAGGAGAGCCTATCACAAGGCTTCTTGCAACACAAGAATCAGAGAGCCTTGGTAAAATGACTATATTTTGGGTTCCTATTGAAATAGATGAGTGGCATTCTTGACTTCTCTTCATCTAGGTAGTAAGAAAGCTTCTGAACCCTCAGCAGATAACAGCAAAGCAGCTGAACATGTCTGTGACATGCCTCTGCCAAGAAGTTTGCCATAAAGAGACACTTGTGTACACTAGTTTCAGTAACAATTATAAAAGAGCTTTCTGTTAACATTTTATATTTGAAAAGATGAAGTACATGTTTGATAATTTTTCTGTCTGAAAGACATTGAATGATTGACATTAACTTTACCCTTTCTCTCCTTAAACTCAGTTTGTTTATGCAAATATTTAGTACTCATTGGGCATTTACCCCACTGATCAACACTCTGAATGCTATGTGTCATTCAACTCTACTCTCAAAATTTATTTTCAGGGACATCATTGTTAGAGCAATTTAACAAAAACTAGATAGAGTAACATGCACCTTTAATCCCAGCACTCAGAGGCAGGTGTATCTCTGTAAGTTTAAGGCCAGCCTGATCTACATAGTGCATTCAAGGACAGCCAGAACTACATAGTGAGACCCTGTCTCATAAAAGTCAAACAAAAACAAAAAAAAATCAAAGAAAAAAGAGAAATATTTAACAACATTAATGCCTTATAAATATTTTGTAAAAAATAAACAGAATGATTAAGCAACAATGTAAGACAGCAAGCCAGGGTTTGTAAGTTACAGCGGGACACCAAGTCTTCCTAGCATTTCTCATGAGCCAGACTTCCAACTGCTGCCTAGGACATGGCCAAAGGCTGACAGAAAAATTAAAGTTGATGACAACCATAAATTTCATCTTCAAAACTGGAAAGACATTTGAAAAATATTATCTATCATCTGAGGCACTAAATCTCTTAACAGTCTGGAAATTTTTTTTGTCCTTGTCTAGAGATGAAATTTAGAGACTCTTGGCAGATACAGTATTAAGCTTTGAACGGAAAAGATGTTGCAAGGAAAATGATTTCTTGTAAATCATGACATTAATCAAAGAACTGTGGCTTCCTAATTATGGTGGTTTAACAAAGAATGGCCTCCATAGGCTCATATAGTTGGATGTTCCGTCACCAGGGAGCAGCACTATTTGAAAGGATTAGGAGGATTAGGAGGTATAGACTTGTTGGAGAAAGTGTATCACTGAGGGGTAGGCTTTGAGGTTTAAAAAGCCCAAGCCAGGCCCAGTGATTTTCTTTTCCTCTCAGACCTGTCAATCAGGATGTAGTTTTTAACTACTGCTCTGGTGCCACGTGGGCCACCATGCTCCCTACCATGATAGTAACAGACTAAGCTTCTAAAACTGTATCCAAACCCCCAACTAAATGTTTCCTTTTGTAAGATTTACCTTGGTCATGGTGTCTCTTTGTAGCAATAGAACAGTGACTAAGACAACAGGAACTTTTTTTGTATGATTCTGTTGAGGGTATTTTCTACTTGGAATGAAACATGAGAAAGGTTAACATGATATAAAAGGATACATTACAAAGCCTAATGAGCAACTTCGTATATTTCCTTATTTTCAAAAACCAGAAGTGAAAGCTGATTCGTAGTTAGAAATATTGAAAATTTTGGATTGAAGCAATGGTATAGAAACAAAGTTTGTGGTACTGGCTTTTTGGGATCCTATTCTCTTTGGATGCATACCTTCCTAAGCCTGGATGTAGTGGGAGGACCTTGGACTTCCCACAGGGCAAGATGCCTCACCCTCTCTTAGAACTGAAGGGAGATGGGGGGAGGGTGTGTGGGGGAGCAGGAGGTAAGTGGGAGGAGGTGGGAATTTTGATTGGTACTATTTATAAAGTAATAAAAAAAGAAAAAAGAAATAAAGTTTGTGTCAGCTTTTGATTTCTGGGTCACTTTGGCCCACTGAGCCCTGTCATTTCTGGATGAAGCATTTGAAACAATGGGTATGCATTTTCTGGACAAGCAGGAAGAAGAAGGCGTTGGCACTGGCTAGTTACAGTGTTGGAAGGTCACACAGCAGTTTAGTGGCTGAACCAGAGCCAGCGAAGCAGAGCCATCAGGCATTGCAGGGAGTTTCCAAGTCATCAAGTGTCTTTCAGTGGCCTGAAAGTGGAATCTGCCTTTGTGGCTTGGTACCTTCTCTCTTTTGCCTTACTTGAGGCTTTGTAGAGTTGTTGAACCACTTACTGCTCTGAGTGTTAACAGCCCCACTTCTGTTGAAAAAGCAGTTGACAATGTTCTCATTAGAAAAGCAGGAATGGACTCAGAGGTGTCTGCATGAAGCCTGCAGCCACACTCCCAGGCAAAGCCACACTCCCAGGCAAAGCCACACTCCCAGGCAAAGCACAGCCAATGCAGGCAAGGAGCTTGGAAACTTGCTTGATGATGCTGTGGCTACAACTGTCTTTTAGGCTCTGGCTAAAATTACACTTTGGAATAAGAGCTGAGACTCAAGACAGGAGAGAGAACCCATGTACCCGAAATTGTAGAATGAAACTAAAGAAATGAGAATAAAAAAAATTTAAATGAGGAAAACAATTCAGCAAAATAATGAAGTACAGAACAATTATCCCAAATAACATTTCTTGTGTGATCAACTAGAAAGTCCTACCCACAATGAACTAAAACTTCTAGAGGCTAAGGCAATCTAACAAAAATGTGACTTTTATAAGAGAAACCATAAAAATAATTTGAAAGATAGGAGATGTTTCTGAATAAGGAGACTCAGCATTAAAGCTGAATTCTTATTTGTCAATCAAAATTTAAAACCTTTTTAGCTTAACAAAATGATTCTAACATTGAGCTAGGTAATAAAAATAGAGATGAGAATGGCTTATAAAATCTTGAACAAAGGAAATATTGAAGTCAGACTCACACTACCATATAGTAAAATACAATATAGGACCCTGGTGATTAAAGCCACATGGTATTGGCAAAGAATTGACAGATCAATGAAACACAGTGGATAACTTTGAAACAGACTCCAGTATGTAGAAAAACATACAATAAAGGAAATGTCATAAACCAATGGGGAAGGCTTTTTCTTCCAACAAATAAGATTGAGAGCTCTAATAAACTTCAGAGAAAAAGCAAAATCCTCAGAAAAGACAAAACACGACTGGTGAATAAACACGTGTGAAGATGCCAAGCCTTGCTAGGAACTGAGAAAATCCAGTTCAAGGCCACACAGATCTGTCTCTTACTGCCACTAGACTGGCCAACATCAATAAACCTGGATTCTGGAAGAAACATGGATGAGGGCAAACTTTTACATCATGCCAGTTTGTGTGCCCATTCTTCCACTCATGTTGAAGTGTTCACTACTCTTAAAACTTGAAGGCTGATATTCTATACAACATAACATCTTCAGTGCTCAAAACAGATGTCATAGGAATTCTTTGTGGGCACTAGATTCATGTAAAATATTCTAAGCAACATTGTTGATACTAGTGAAACAATAAGCAATCAAAATAGTCATTGACAAAAAATTAAAAAGCAAATATGCCATATTTACAAAATGAAATGATATGTACTGGTGAAACTGAATGGACAAAATAAAAAATGATGAGTAAAAAGAAAAGTGTTGAAAAAAAAAGCCCCACAAACTTCCAGATTTTGCATGGTAATATTCCTATAAAGCTCTAAGATCAGTGAAAGTAAATATGTTTAGATAAGATCATGTGTGTGGGGGGGTGTTGCACTCTTACCCATGTTTACATGTACGGCAGTGCACATTTGTGTAGGTGCATGGATACACCTATGTGGAAACCAGTGGTTGAGTGTCATGCTCAATCTCTCTCTACTTTATACTGAGGCAGGGTCTCTTACTGATCCCAGATCTCACAGATTTAACAAGTCTAGCCAGCCAGCTTGCCCTGGAGCCTCCTCTCTCTCCTACTCGCACGTGTTGGAATTACAGTCAGAATGACTGAGATAAAAAACACCAATGAGAGCTTATGCTGAAGATGATATGGAGCAAGGGAACACTCCTCCATGGCTGGTGGGAATACAATCTTTTTTTTTTTTTTTTTTTTGGGAATACAATCTTATACAGCCACTTTGGAAATCAGTATGGCAGCTTCTCAGAAAACTGGGTATCAACCTACCTCAAGACCTAGCAATACTACTCTTGAGAGATGGCATTACATATCGTTGGGTATTCAGTTCCACTCTGGTGCTATCAGCAGCCTCTGTCCCTAAGCTACCACCAAATGTTCCAGACATCGTCGATGGAATGTTCTGGAAGGGATACAATTGTCCAGAATGAGAAACCCTGGCCTAGCCATTCCTCTGAGGGCTGGGATCAAGAAGCAAGGCAGGGAGAGGGCAGAGGAAGGACATGGAGAATCCAAGTTACTGTAGCTCTCCACCTCCCAGTGGGATTTGTAGATTCATGCACAACACTTCTTATGACACTTTATTGTTTGCAATATATATCCCTACACAAGAAATTACAGGCAACTTAGGAAAATCTGGGAGCAGAAGAGGTGGTCTTCCCAGGGAAGAGCACACAAGTTGATTGTTCAGGGCCAAATGGCCAGCCCTGAAAGCATACATACAGATAACATTATCTGGACTGATTCAGGATACATTGTATGTATGTATGCATATGTGAATGTATATATACACATGTATATATGTGTGTGTTACATGCAGGCATACATATGTGCATGCCATAATAAATCATGAAAAAGAGGCCTGTGAGTTTGAAGGAGATTAGGGAATGGTATATGACTGAGTTTGGAGGACAGAAAGAGAAGGGAGAAATGTTGCAACTGTGTTATCTCAAAATAAAATAAAAGGGAAATATTTTTAAAAATAAAATAAAAGAGAAATATACAAGACAAAATATACATGATAATACATAGTAATGATACTGTATTAAAATGTCTCTAAGTTAGTACTACACTTCCTAAGATGTGAAAACTATTCATGGACGCTATTTCCTTCCCTTTTTCTATTTAAAGAAATCATATGTCTCTTATGCAGACCTATATAGTATTATAAAAGCTATACAATAGGGCTAAACACGTAGATATCACCTGATTATATGGAAATGTATAAAATAAGCTGAAATTACTTCAGAACCCATGAAAAGGCTCATTTTATTTATTCATTTATATTTATTCATTACTTTCAATAAATAAAATTTGATATAAGATGATAAAATATTCTTCTCTTGATTGTCTTATGCCTCTGAAAATGTTTATTAATCTAGTTTGAATCTAGTTTCTCTTTATAATGGATAGGAGAAAAAAGGACTTGAAATTATTTAAAGATTTGTTAACTTTGCAACTGCTGACTAGCCCCAGGCTTGTGATAAACCCTGACGTTTGTTTAATCTGTTGTCTCCCAGCTGACACACAGCATGCACTGCTCTTTGTATTTCTAGTTTTTGTGACTGCTTTGATCAAAATCCGATGATGTCAAAAACAAAACAATAGGATCCGGAGCAGTGGCTGAACTCATTTAACTTCAAGAAGTTCTTTAAAGTATTGTAACAGTCAAAAAAAAAATTGATTCATTTCCTTCAAACCAGATCCAAACTGTAAATGAGAAAAGAGAGAGATCGTGTGATTTTCACTGTACTTGTTGAGAACACAGAGCCACATGCTAGCTGATGAATGTCCACTGGGAGTCGTGGAGTCCCAACAGAGGATCGGATCAGCCAACACACTCCGCAGTCCCTTCCTCTACCCCATGAAGAAATTACTGATTTCTGTCTGTTCAAGAGAAAAATTGCTAGTTCTTTTTATGCCATAAGCATACTCCACAGGTCACTAGTTGACTGTTTTTAGTAGATAAAGCAACAGGCCCCAACTCCTGTGGTCTGGAAAATGGTTGATAAAGTAAAAACACAGAGCCCTGCCACTCAGATCCCAAAAAGATAGATTCAGTATTTTTCAGCTGTAGTCAGCTTTGCTACCTATCTCCCCGGAACGTATGACAAAGTCTGCAAATATTTTGGTTATTACCACTTGAGGGATGACCCAGGTTAAACCCTTAGCGTACAGCCAGCCCTTCTTCCGCTAAAACAGCTGAAGTGACAACTCCGAGGAAGCTGAGTGTGACTGTTGGGCAGCAACTCTGTGTCTCTCAGCTCATTCTCCAACCCACGTGTGTATGCAGAGAATCTGTTTGGCTCTGAAATTCCAATCATGCTTTGGCTTATTTATGTCACAGGTTTTAATAAAAATCTAGTGGTGTTGGCCTCTTTATTTACACTAAGCTAGCCTTCAGTGAGCAAGACAGCAGATCATCTTGATATTACATTTGATCATAGTCAAGTAAAATTCTCATTGATCTATGAAATACCTCTGAGTTTCTCTAGAGTGGGGCCCTGCAGTTTTCTTCCAAGTCTGGGTGATCAAGTCTCTATTAAAGGAGCTGACCCACATTGGTCATCATAGAGACACTAAACCAGGAAGGTTCCCCAACTCTGGTGAAGAAATTCTGATCATCAACAGGGCAGGGGGGAAAAAAAGACAGAATATAAGAGATGCAAGATGGCTTTCCAGGTAAATGAGGAGACTGCTATAAACGGGGTTGTCGGGAAGAAATGAAAGGAGGGTTGGAATGCCTGTATCAATTTAGCACCATAGACAGTAGCCCACTGCAGTATGCTTAGAAGGAAATGCTTTCCTGATCATCAAAATATAATACAGAATAAGAATAATAAGTAAATAGCTCAAATTATGTAGACAATAAAGTATTGTTCACAGTATTCTTTATTTCATCCTTATTTGCCATTAAACTGTAATATCCTTACCATTCTTGAGATAATGATACTCTGAGCTGACACGCTGGGAATGCCACTATGTTAAGAGAACTTTCATCAATTTCTCTGTAATTTAGAAAACAGCGTTGAAGAAATGCCTTCAATGAGAAATTAGTATTTATTTTCATACAGTGATAATGTATCTTTAAGGGTTTTTTTCTTTTTTTATCTCCTTAACATTGACAACATGACTGATGAACTTGGTAGTTTGAGAACTCTCCAAGGTAATGACATCACGATGTGTAATTTGTCCCTTGTGTCCTCGGAGAAGTCAAAGTCCTCATACACACTTAAAGCATCAAGAGGCCTAACTTGAAATGAGAATATTCTCCAAGATAAACAAGTTGAGAGGTTCTTGTCTCTCAATCTAAATTCTTCCCCTGCAGTTTTAAAGGTGGAATTAGGTCATCATAATACTGATTTTCATTTATAAAGAAATTTATAAAGAGGGAGGGAGGGAGGGAGAGAGAGAGGAGTGGTTTCCCGGGTGCCTGCTGGAGTCTCTCACTCTGCTTTTCTGTTGCCAGCAGTGGAAGTACCTACCAATGCTCTCCGACTCTGAAGGACTTGCGCAGCATTGGCCACATGTGTTTACCATTATCCACAGACTGTCAGAGCCCTCCCTCCGGTGGAGGCACGCATGGAAATAGGCCAGAACGCAAGGGAACACAGTTCCGGCACTGAAATTAGCAACCGGACAACATTCCCAGGGAAGCGGCTGAGTTCATTTCTGGCAGAAATCCCACGGCTGCTGGTACAAAATAAAATGAAAGCAACACAAAGGATAAATTCTATCTGGGGGAACCAAAAGGAGACAACATATGTGATTTGCTCTGCCCACCAAAACATCCTCCCACTGGCTCTCTCATTTTACTGATGCTAGGATTTCAGGACTTGGGTGACTTCTAATTTTGAAATGGCAAAATATTTTTCTGAACCAGGGTTTTTCCATGAAGGTTTAATAGGAAAGAGTGCAACCTCTTGACCTTTGCAGAGAATTTTGAAAATTTATCTCACAGGATAGGTCACAGGATTTGAGAGCTATCATTAAGACTGAATTAAATTGTAGTGATTCCATCCCTCCCCCATTGCACCGATTCACCAAACCCAAACTGGGAAATAGGAAGAAGAAAGTTATCCCAAGAACTGTGAAGAATCTCTTAAAATATGGAGAGTCATAAAGACATACTAGCAATTTATACTGTTTCTCTCCCTATTCGGCTTCATTACAGCCTAGTATATATGATCAAATGAAATTGTATCCACAATGTGAAAGGTGATCTTTTGATATGGGTACACATTTTGAACTGTTTAAATAAAGATAATGAACTGAATCACCACTCAACTTCTCTTTTGTTTCTATTTGATTGTATTTTATGTGCTTGGGTGTTTTGCTTACATTGTTTATCTGTGCACCACATGCATGCCTGGTTCCCACAGAGGCCAAAAGAGGGAGTTCAACCCCTGTAACTGGAGTTACAGGTGGTTGTGAGCAGCCATATGGGAGCTGGGAATCAAACTCAGGTCCTCCTCTGGAAGAACAGCCAGTGCTCTTAACTATGGAGCCATCTCTCTAGTCCCTCAAATAATTTATTTGATGACTAAAATGTTTAAACTCTGGGCTTGAGAAACGGTTAAAAGTGCTTGCTATTCATTCAGGAATGCTTAAATTCAAGATTCAGAAAATAACATAAAAAACCAGGCATGGAAGCCTATGCCTGAAACCCTAGTCCTGCGGAGCAGAGACAAGAGGATTGCTGGGGCCTGCTGGCTACCAGCCTAGCTCCAAATCCCATGAGACATCCTGTCTCTTGAGAATAAGGTGGAGGATGATACAGACACCCACCATCCTTCTTTGATCTGAGCACACACGACCACAGACACAAACATTTGTGTGCACTCACCACATGCATACATCACACACACACACACACACACACACACACACACACACACACACACACTTAATATCCATTCTTTTACATTTTTCAAGAAAACCTTATTAACTATAGGCATCTGTAGCAGGACAGAGGCCTTGGATTTGTTTCTCCTCTTGAACTGAAACTCTGTATCTTTGCACCAACATCTGCCTAATCCTCCCAACCTTCCTCTGAGCTTCTTTTGGTGTCTGTCCCAGACGGCAGTTGTTTGGAGGAATGCTGAGCGATTGTTTCCCTATATTTCCTTCTAGCAGCTTAATGGCTTCAGGTCTTATGTAATGAGCTGATGTTTATGCAGCATGGAAAGATCCACATTCGTTCTCCCATACTTGATTTCCTCAACAGCATTGATTGAAGAGATGGGCCTGGCCTCCTGTGTGGTCTTAAGATCTAATTTCTTATGTTCATTTCATGCACAAATAGGTTGTTAGGTAAAAATGAAGTGATCTCCATTTTCATTTGTGAGATATTGTTAAAACATCAAACTATCAAGGAGGAAATTGAAAGTTTTCTGGGAAGCAGGACAATAATACAGTTCCACAACTTATAAATTATACATTTATAAAACTAAATGTAACTTAGCCTTTCAGATTAAACTAGCTATACTGTGTCTTAACCATTTGGCATTTCATTATTTCTTTTAAGTTGAACAATGATCACTAAAACAAGTTTTATTATCCCTTAAGAGACAAGGAAATTAAAGCACAAATCATCACAAAAGAATCCATGGCAGAGCCAGGATCTGAGCCCTGGTTGTGTGGCTGTAAAGGATCATTAAGTACAAAACTTTTTTCTCTTGGACCTACCAATTGGCCTTTATTTTCCAGCGTCCTTTACAGCCAAATCCGATCATGTGACTGAATTCCAAAATTTGGAATGTAAATAGAGGTGGTATTTACTATTTTTTAGACTGGCCCACAAAGTTCCAATAAGATTAGAAAGAACAAATTTATGTAGCATGCCTTAATTTTTTTGATAGGCTACATTTAAAACCAGGAACTACTAATGGCCGGTTTCTTCCAAGTAGCCTAAATAGCAGTTGAGCATAGTAGCATACTTCTAATTCCAGAATTTAGGCAGGTTCGTCTATTGAGTGAGCTGTAGTCTTTATTTTCTTATGTACTGGAGCTGCATGTGGTGGTGCACACCTTTAATCCCAGCACTCAGGAAGCAAAAGAACCTCTGAGTTCAAGGCTAGCCTGATCTACAGAGCTAGTTCAGGACCCAAAAGGCTACAAAGAGAAGCCCTGTCTTTAAAAACAAACAAACAACAACAAAGTATTGGAGCTGGAGAAATGGCTCAGAGGTGAGATTGCTCTTCCTAGGGACCTGGGTTTAAATCGAGCACCCACATGCCATGCGGAGTCTTACTGCAGTGTTTCATCTTACAGTAACTGGAGAAAAGTGTGCCCGGCTGCCCTAGATATGTTAAATGTGACAGAAGAACAGGAAGGAAACAGTCTGAGTTCCTGTATCAGGACTTAAAACAAAACAAAAACTTACATGCCAATCAGGCATATATGTTTCTGGAGCTTATGCAAATAAGAAACTTCCCCTTATATCTGAACCATTTTACGTTTAGGGGGTTGCTTGAAATAGCAGCTTAGCATTTTATTGCGTAAGTTACCATAAATTAACACAAGCCTTTCTCCATCATGAGAAGGGCTTAAAATATCTATAAAGGAAAGCTGTATATGCTAGAAAACCTGTAAATAACTTTTTGATAAACACTATTTGAACAAGCCAGGAGGTCTCGCATTAACTCATCTTTCAAGTCCATTGTATCTTATTTATCTGAATTACCAATAAATCCCTCAAGATAAAAATGTATTGAAGAATATTTGAAAAACTGGATATCTTATATAAACATACATCAAATAGTATTGTTATCTGGCAGGATTTTTTTTAAATCCTGTCAGAGCATAAGGAGAAAGAGAGCTAGAGAATAAGAATTCCTCAGTGGACAATTCAATTTAGAGTAAACAATAGTTGTAATCAAGTAAAAATATCAAATTCTTAGGAGTATTAAAATTCACTTCTGCAAATTATAGTGATAAACTCAAATGAAATTGGACTCCTTAAAAAAATCACCATTGATGTTATGGAGTTTCACGGTAACTATATTTGCAAGAAAAATATTTCTTTTCATCTACATTTCAGTGTAACAATCTTATGGCATATCATAAAAATTAAATAAGCTTTCTGGATAAAGCTGGGGTTTATGGGATGGTTGTGGAAAATACTGTATCATCTAAAAGTAAGGTGTAACATCTGTGCAAAGAATAAGGCTGCTCTAGATGGGCCTGCGACAGGGGAGCAAAGGCGGCTTCTGCCACAGTTGTCAATGCCAGGCCCAGTCCCCAGCCATGATCCCATGTTATAGTGGAGGCAGAACCCCATCATCTTCACAGGAGAAGTCCTTAGGGATGATGCGTGGGTGAATGGTGCAGATCCAGGAGGAGTCATTGAAATGGCATGGGAACTAGAGGCGCTATAATCAGGCACTTGCTTTGCATTATAGCTATTCTGCTTTGCGTAGGACATTAATAAATGTCTCCAATTCTCTAGTTGTGATACATCCACCAAGGGCGGTGACACTATTTAACTTGAGTTTTTTTTTATCGAAAATTATTGATATTATAAAAAGAGTGTCCAGTAGAAAAAGAGAAGTAATTCATAAGCAAACCTAGTTGCCAACATCATGGAAACCAATGGCACCTGAGGACCGTGGGCCCTCTCCAGGGATGGAGTGGAAAGAAGCTGACAAGAGTTGGCTGGAAGGTTCAGCACTAGGAAGACACTAGTTCAAGCTGGAGAAAATGGTCCACAGACACAGAGAGAGCAGATGTCTGGTTATCAGGAACTCTGAGCATAGGCCCCAGACTTGTTTGATACAAAGTTAACTGTGGGAAGCCACATCCAGATCCTATCTCTGAGAGGATGGGCTCTTAAGGCACCAAGTCTTGGTCAGCATCATCTCAAGGCCTGGGAGGAGCAGAGCCTTTCAGCCGGGAGGATATCATGTCTTTATCTGCCTGTATCTGAAATGGGTGAGTATTGAAATCGTTATGGAAAATATTTTTTCTTTTTAAAATGTAAATTTTCTGTTTTTCTAACTTGATTGAAGTCTACTTGTCAGATAAGATTGTATATAATTGAGAGGTGCGAAACGATGATTTGTCTCAGCACTCAGGAGGCAGAGGCAGGCAGATCTCTGTGAGTTCAAGGTCAACTTAGTATACAGAGTGAGTTCCAGGATAGGCGCCAAAGCTACATATAGAAACCCTGTCTGGAAAAAACAAAACATAAAAAAAAACAGAAAGAAAAAAAGATAACTCAGTAAATATAGGAGGTAAAACATTCTTTTTATAAGAATGCCTAAAGACTTTTCAACTCTTGAAATCTGTAGAACAGGAGAACTTCAATGTAGAAACTCTGCCAGGAGTATTTATTTATTTAGAGACAGGATTTCTGTAGCCTGACTGTCCTGGAACGGGATTCAAACTTTCAGCCATGCTAAATTGCTGCAGCCCTTGAAGTTTTGCTTTGTTGTTAAGTGGGAGCTGGGGATGTAGCTCAGTTGGTGCATTGCTTTCCTAGCATGTATAAAGCCCTGGGTTTGGTCTCAGGACTGAAGAAAACCGTGTATGGTGGCACATATCTGTGATTCCAGCTTTTGGGACTTGGGGGCAGGAGGACCATGAGTTCAAGGCCAGCCTCACCTTCATAAGGAATTTGAGATTAGTTTGGATTCATGAAACTCTATCACAAAAAGAAGTGAAGAACTAAAAATTTAAAACTAGCAGGAAAATGTTTGCGACTGACATCCTACTTTTCTTTCCAGGGTGCTAAATAAAGTTGTTTTATTTGCTTAAAGCAAAACAACAAGACCCCTATTATTCAGACCAAGTTAACTAACACATCCATCCTTACATATCCCCCTTGTACAGTAAGAGTGTCCAAAAACACACACTCTCTCTCTCTCTCTCTCTCTCTCTCTCTCTCTCTCTCTCTCTCTCTCCCTCCCTCTCTCCCTTTATCTCTGTCTCAGAGACATATGCCCACATGTTGGGACTAAAGGCATGTGCCACCACCACTTCCAGCAAAATCTTTTTAAACGTATTTCAAATATTTAATATAATATAGTTTGTTAGCTATAGTCACCCTGAGATATATAGGAGTCTCAGCACTTACTCATCTTGCAACTGAAATTTCCACCATTTAACATCTTCCCATTCCGTCTGACTTCCACGCCTCAGACAGACACCATTCTATGCTTCTATGAGGCTGACTTCCTGCTAGTCTGCGTACATTACACAGTGTCTCTCATTCTGGGCCTGGATTACTTTCCTTAACTCTACCTCCTCTAAATTCATTCAAAATGTGGCAAATAGTATTTTCTTCATTTTTATATTTATAAAATACTTGTGTGATGCATTTTACTTATCCATTGTTAAAAAAAAAGTTCAAAAATTTCACAGTTTTTGGATTCATCTTTTTCATATGTCTTGCATCTTCTATTTCCTTCCTTCTTCCCTTTTTTGCCTCCTTTCCTCCCTTCTAGTCCCCATTCTTATTCCTTTGTTTTCATCTCTCCTCAAACTCCCAAGAAACTTCATCTCTTGGGAGTCAAAGACATAAACAAACGTTGCTGAACACAGTGCGAGGCTATGAAGAAGGCACAGAAATGTACTCCAAAAGCTTTAAGAACAGAGAAAACCTGACAGCATCTTCCGCGGACAGTGGGGCATTTGGTACAGACATAGGCTCTTGGGCCAGGCTGTCAGAAGAAGCAAAGATGCTATGATGTGGACTAATTAGGAAGAATTTCTGAGACTTGCTATCCTTATCTTGACCATCAGTCACGATCAAAAGAAAAGCAGGATGTCGGAACAGTTGCTAGAGGCAGCCTCTCTAGAGGCCTCCCTCCCAGAGAGTGAGGGAGGACACTGGATGGGCCTCTCTGCTGAAGGAACCCCTACTCCAGAAGTCGGCTTTCGCTGAGAGCTCCTAAGGTTGGGTATGGATATGATTAGGGTCTGCAATAAGTGACATCTGTTTGCTCTGACCTCTGGGTAATGTGGCGTTTCTTTCTCTGGGGCAGATGCTAGGAAGGTGTTTATTGTGAGTTGACAGGGGTCTTGGTGGGTGGTGAGGTGTGAGTCAAAACTCGACTATGCATTTTGGCATTTTGTCTACAGATGTTTCTCAGATGTTTGTGGGCGGGCATGTCTTTTAATAAAGAAATAACCGAATGTATGTTCCTTTTGTGGAGAAAAGGGAGGGACGTGCATTTACAACCTGCCCTTTTCCTAGTGTCAAAGACACTCTTGTTTCATGATCAGTTTGAAATTGGTTGTTGTATATATTTTCTAAAGAGAAAATTTGCTCACGTAAGCAAAATTCATCTGTTAGTTTCAAATTAACGTGTTGATGAAGACGATAATAGGACAACGGGGGGCGGGGAAGAGAATGGAGAGCCTCAGGGGCTTCCAGGCAGCAGGTTTTGCGGCCATCCTTCCAAGGCACATCTCCCCCTTACCTAGACCATGACACTGGCGTTGGTAAGGACCATCCCAGATATTCACACAACTGAAATAAAAGAGAACTTCTTAACTCACAACCTACACTTATTTAATTAATGGCACATTACACCATGAAAAATCAGACACTTTAAGATGCCAGTTTTATGTATGAAGGAGTGGTACCTTGTATGGTATTAAATTCCTGATCTCTTGAATTAAGTAAATCTTTTAAAAAACTCATTTGCAAAGGAAAGAAAAATGAAGGCATACTTAAAAATTATTTTCTTGGACCAGCAGGGTGATTCAGTGGGGAAAGGGACTTGCTATGAAGTTGACCACCTGAGATCAAGTCCCAGAACCCACTTCCTCTGACTTCCATACACACTTTCATATGGATGCATGCATAGACACATAAATAAGCAAGCAACTTAATACTCCATGTGAAACATTTAAAAATTATCCTTTTTGCATCTTAAGAAAAGTCCGTTTGGTTTTCGAGTTCTGTAAATGGGATAATTCTGAGGAAAAACCTCAGTTCAATTTGAGAAACTCTTCTTAAAACATGTTGCAAACACATGAAAGAAATTTCCACAGAGACGCACATCAGACTAGGGTACAGAGGAGCTGTGATGACAGAAGGGTCCTGAAAACCAAGAGCTTGGGTGCTGCATGGCTTCTCTGATTCATATTAAAGTTTCTTGAAGTGATATTTTCAGTTGATGTTCACTTGAGCTCCGCTTGTTAGCAATTATATTATCATCCATATATATACATATATATATTATACAGTTAAAGAGATCAGTTTAGTTTGGCTCACTTAAAATTCTTAAAATTTACTATCTTAAAAGGAAATATTTTGTCTACTGCTGCTGTAATAAATAACGATAACTGATTAATGATTATGATGATAGTTTCAAGAAACCATCATTACTTACCTTCATTACTGACTCTATTCTGATATAAAACAAAAAAGTTTCTTTGATGTAGCCATGATATTGTATATATTTTCTAGTATTTCTATGGAAATTAAACAGGATTCAGGAAGGAAAAACCTGCATAAGGCTGAACTCCTCCTCCTAAGTCACAGCAGTGAATTCTTGGAAGCATATAGAACAGCATGGCTTTAGAACTTTGAATATAGTGACTAGAGAGGCGACTTAGCAGTTAAGAGCACTGGCTGCTCTTGTAGAAGACCTGGGCTCTGTTTCCAGCACCCACATGGCGGCTCCCAGCTGTCTGTAACTTTAGTTCCAGGGACCTCGACATTTTCTTCTGACATCCACAGACACCAGGCATGCACATGGTGCACATACGTATGTACTGGCAAAATAGTCATACATTTAAAAAGTAAGTTAAACTATTTAGTGTACATGATTTCTCCATTTCAACATTTTGGCACTCTGCTGGCAAGCCTTAACTGTTTTATCACAGGGTAACTGGCAGAAAGTGGGTCCGTCCTCACACAGAAAACCCACAGAATCTGAATAGCAGCCACTCAGCTGTCACTGCTCAATCACAGAACTCTGGTTCCTTCTCTGCTTGTTCTTTCTTCCCTTTCTTCCTCTTCCTTTTACTTGGCATGACTGGTCCAGGCTGATCTGGGACTCACAATGCTATTTTGTGTGCTATCTCAAATTCCCAATCTTCCTCCCACTGTTTCCTGAACTTTCAATCCTGCATTACCACTCTTCTGATTCTTGTTTTCCATATCTTGTGAATATTATACCATTTATTCTATTAATTTCCCCCCTTCTAACTGACTTTGCCTTTTTCTTTTAACTCTACTGGTATTCAGCAAAAGATCCTAGTGACATAGCCTTCACTATTAGGATATGGTTGCATGGTTGTCAATGTTGGCAAAGCTCAGGATGACATGTGGCCCAGTACATTCAGTGTAAATGTGTCAGTCAAGGTAGACATACCCAAAGCATATTGGCAGGATGTTCTACCCTTGTGCTCAGGACCAGGTGCTCCCCACATGTGAAGCCTTCCCTTCTAGAGCTTTGGGATTTTTCTGCTCAGGAAGAGAGAATGTGGAGATATAAGCCATTGTCCTGGCAGATCCTGTTACTCCCCTCCCCCAATATCCCATTGCTCGGAATAAGGAACACAGGTGTGTCTCAGTAACACAGGAATGCTAATTCTCTCTTTCCTCACAAGTAAAGAAAAATGGTAGCAGTGCTGAATAAAATAACCTAGCAAGCTTTTAAAAATTAATTCTCCTAGTCTCTCAGACGGTGACATAAAGTGATCAGAAATAAGAACTAGTGTCTTACACGTAATAACCATTCAATAAGTACTTATGAGTGGCAGTTTATTATTTTACTGTGGCTGAGTATGAGCTATCACAATCTCTACAGCTAAAACAATGTCTTTTATTAAGTCTTAAGTCCAGCATGACATGGGAATTTATTCTTATAATTTCACGTGCTGAAATCATAATATTGGGCAGCCCGAATGCTCATATGAAGTACTCAGGAGAAGAATCCATTTCTGGGTCACTCAGACTGTTAATGTCCGTTCCTCACACAGTGGTTACAAGACTGGTGCTTGCCTATGGTGGATGGTGTCTCCCAGAGTTTCTAGATGATGTCTGTATTTCATACTCAAGGCCAGCAGCTTTGCAGCAACCTCACGTGCAACTCCTTTTTAATGTATCCCTCTCTCTAAATTCCCGTGTCTGATCCTAAATCCAGGTTTTAAGAACTCATACGAACAGGCCAAACCTATCCAAGGCAACTGCTAATCTTAATGTCAACCGAGTTGAGATCTTAATTACCTCTACAAAATTATGATCATAATCAATCATGCTGCCTCATTTTATTTATAAACTCCATGGATGCTCAGGGAGAAACAACACATAGGTGAGGACAGCCAGGGATCATTTCAGAGCTCTATCTAGAGCACCATTCTGGGCATCTTGGAAAGAGTAAGACTTGAGTTGAGCCGTACAAGTTGTGTTCAAGACCAGGCTCTGATGAGTATTTTGGAGTAAGTTAGGAAACCCTTCTTCACATAACTTTGAAATGAGGATTCTAGTTCCCATCCTAGTAACCCCACTGAAAGCCTGTGGGTATCAAATAAGAGTATGTGAGAACTCTACATTTTAAAGATCCTTAGAGATGCAAGTTAGCACGAGTGACTTTTAATATAATTCTCCCTCCGAGGGTATATGAGAACAAACTTCTTAAAACTATGCTAGAAGAGGAGATTGCCACAAGAGCTGAGAAAAGGTTTCAAGAGACCAAGGTTTTGGCTTCTGTCCCTGTAGAACATAAGTCTATTGAGCTAATCACAAAGTAAGTGAAAGCATGTGATACACATTTCTCCTTTAATGCATGAAATAGGTGTAAAATTTTGAAGGTCGCTCTGGCAAAAGGTTTTGGCTTCTGCTGTGTATAATGAATGTTACGCATTATCATACACAAGCGTTTTCTGAAGGAGATGAAATGGTGCAGAGAAAGGACTGCTTCTTCTAAATGAGCCCATGAGGCAGAAACACAGATAGATGGATGCATGCATTGGCAACACTGCAACAGAACACGAAGTTCCAGTGCTAAGCAGAACGTTCAGATGCGTTCACCCCTTGTGAAGATGTGTGCTCATATCTCTTCAACTTTGTCTTATTCTCAGTCCTTCCTCCTCTCCCCACAGGGGCTGGAATTTAACTGCTTTTATTTATACTTATTACTACCCTAAGGAGAAAAAGCAGTTTTAACATGCACCTTGAGAAAGGAAGTAAGACATAAGGGGAAACTTTCTAATAGTGATAGAACTTCCGTATTCCTGCTGAAAAGACTTGGTCTCTAGTTGGTTAGAAAAACTTAAATAGAAACGATGTCTCCAATATTGATGCCAATGTTATTGTAGAGATCAGACTGTGAGTAATTTCTCTGGTCCCTTCCTACAATTCTGTTTTTATTCCTCTTCTTTTTAAAATTTATTTATTTATTTTACGTTCAAAATGAATTTTCCCTTCCCTCCTCTCCTTCCATTTCCTTCTCCAACCTCCCCTCCCCCATTCAGTCCACCTTCGTTTTTGTTCAGACAGGGGCAGCCCTCTCAAATTCAGGGTCTTTGGAGGGGTGTTGGTTTGTTGGGACAGGGTTTCTCTGTGAGTTCTGGCTATCCTGGAACTCGATCTGTAGACCAGGCTGGCCTTGAACCCTGAGCCATCCTTCTGCCTCTGCCTCCTGAGTTCTAGGATTAAAGGCGTGCACCACCCCACCGCCATTTCTCTGTTATTTATGAAGGCTTTGTTTTGTGTATTGCTGTTGTTATTGTTGGGATGTTTGTTGCAGGATAAGACCTCAGACTATAGGCCAGGCTGGCCTAGAGCTCATCATGGTTTTTCCACACACTCATGCTGAACTTAGAGTGGTCTCACATTTGCACTCTTTTTTATCCCTAACGTCCCCTTAAAAGCATCCTCCTAGCATGTTTCTTCATCCCATGGACTTGTTTTTGTCCTCAATTCTAGCATTTTAAATTCTGTAACACTAGGAAGAAGAAACATGGCAGCTGTAGCTTTTCACAACTAAACAAAGACAGAAAATCCATCCCAGGAACCTACCTTGGTGGCGTGTCTCCTCTCCACTGTCATCTGGATCCATAGTCACATGCCCTGCAAACAGAAATAGGGATGATCACAGATAGGCAAAATCAGTAAATCAACCTCTTAATTCTAACAGTGAAAGCAGGACCGCTCCCTGGTGCTTAGCTTGCTTTTGGTAACCTGATCTCCATGTTGGATCATCTGGTCCCACCTCCATGTAAGGGGAGGAGCTCAGTCCTGCCTCAACTTAATGTGCCTTGATTTCTGCAAGCCCATGGGAGGCCTGCCCCTTTCTGAATGGAGGTGGAGGAGGAGTGGATGAGAAGTGGGATAGATGGGAAAAGGGAAAGGATGGGAAGAGAGAAGGGAAGGGAAATTGGAAATTGGTCGATGTATAAAATAAATTTTAAAAGTTATTTAAATAAAAAATAAAATAAATCATTCTAACAGCAAGATGCCTTCAGATACAAATACTATCACTTTAAAAAGAAATACAGTGGCTACAATATCTTTAAAGTATTAGCTTATTTGATAGCCTACAGCATCAGGAGAGGAACTGTCCCCATGGTTGTAGGATAACCTCCATTTAAACTTACCTGTCTGTCTATCTCTATTTATCTGTCTGTCTGTCTGTCTATATCTATCTATCTATCTATCACCTGTCTATCTGTCCATTCATCTAATCTATTTGTCTTAGGAATCTTCTATAGTAGTATGTTTCCACGTGGCTTTTTCAAGGTCTTTACTGTTAGCTATTCCTCTCCATATTTCCTTCTTACCTAGGAAAGCCAAAACAGTTCTTAACAATGAGTCATCCTTGTCTTGCTCCTAATTTTAGTAGAAAAATTTATCTTTTTTTCTCCAATTAGTATGATGGTAGCTGTGAGCTAGCTGTGAGTTGCCTTTATTATGTTGAGATATACCCTTCATATCCCTATGCTCTCCAGGACTTTTATCATGAAGGGATGTTGTATTTCATCAAAGGCCTTTTCTGCATCTAATAAAATGATCATGTGGTTTTTATCCTTGGGTCTGTTTATGTGACAGACTTCATTTATTGATTTCTGTAGGTTGAACTATCCCTTCATCTGTCTTGGATGAAGCCGACTTGATTATGGAGATGATTCTTTTTTGATGTACTGATGAATTAAGTTTTTGAACATTTCTTTACAAAATATTAAAGACTGGTTTATAATTTTCTTTCCTTTCTTTATTTTTTGGGGTAGAGGAAAGGGGACTTGGTCTTTACATGGTTCAAGCATCAGCATAAAACTGGCCTTGTAAAATGGATTTGGAAACACTCTTTCCTATTCTGTTTTATGGGGTAGTTTGAGAAGCATTGGTTTTAGTTTTTTTTTTTTCAAGGTTGCCTAGATTCAGCAGGTTTTTGTGGGTGGGTGTGATTGGAACCTTCTATTGCTGATTCAGTATTGTTGCTTATGATTTATCTCTTTAAATGTTTTCTCCTCTCAGTTTAACTTTCATTTGTCATATACATAAAGAAGCTCATACATTTCTTTGAGAGTTTCCAACTTCTAAAGCTTTGAAAATGTGTCCTTCTAATCCTCTGAACTCCACTGGTGAATGCTGCAGCATCTTTACATCTCTAATTTCATTGATTTGGGTTTTCTTATTTTGTTTGGTTAGTTTGGCTAAGAGCTTGTTAATCTTGTTCATTTTTTCAAATAGCCAACTCTTTGTTTCATTGATTCTTTGTTGCTGTCTTCATTCATGTTTGATTAACTTGTATCTTGATTATTTATCCCTACATACTGGTTTAGGATATTGATTATTATTGTCTATCCAAGGCCTTAAAGTTCATCATTCAGTTGTTTGAGTTCTCTTTGATTTTTTATGTAGGTACTTAGAGTTATAAACTTCCTTTTTAAGACTGCCCTTATTGTGTCTCACAGATTTATTATACTGTATTTTTTTTAATTCTGGAAAATTACTTTGCTCCCTTTTTATTTCTTCAGTGATCTACTTAATAGTGCATTGTTTAATATATAGGATTGTGTATATTTTATATTATTTCTACTGTTATTGTTATCTAGTTTTATTCTATTGTGGTCAGCTAAGACACAAAAAATTATTTCAGTTTTCCTGTATTTATTTGGAAGAGTGTTATGTTACTATATATGGTCTACTTTAGTGAGGGTTCTATGGACTCCTGAGAAGAATGTGCACTTCTTGTGTTTGGATGGAATATTCTGTAGATAGCTGTTAGGTTCATTTGATCTGTGATATTACATGGCTGTGTTATTTCTGTGTTCCCTTTTTTAAAAAATATGTGGATGATCTGCCCATTGATGAGAGTGGAGTATTGAGAACACCTACTATTAATGCATTGAGGCTAATTTGTTGCTTAATGAAGTTGGGAGCACCCAAGTTTGGTGCATCTATGTTTAGAGTCATAATGTCTTCCTGATGAATGATTCCCCTCATCTGCATGAAGAGGCTTTTACTACCTCTTTTGATGAGTTCTAGCTTGAAGTCTATTTTGTTGGCTATTAAATAGAAACTCCTGCCCATTTCCTGGTTCATTTTGCTTGAAAAACCCTTGCCCATTGTTTCACTCTAACTTGGTGTTTATCTTTGTTGATAAGGTATATTTTTCAGAGGCAGCAAAATGAAGACCCAGATTTTTAATTCACTCTACTACTAGTCTGTGTTTTTTGATTGGTAAGTTGAGATATTCAACATTCAAATGCATTCAAATACTGATATGTGTGTGTATTTATTTGTGTTATTTTGTTAATGCTATGGTATTTGTTTTCTTAGTCTTCCTTTATTTAATCACTGACCGAACACTATTGTTTTTATACTGTAACCTGTTGGATATGCTTATCCCTTTCTTCAGTCCAAGGTATTTTTTCCAGTATCATCTATAGGACTGGCTTGCTGGCTATAAATTCCATTAACCTGCCTTTATAGTGGAAAAGTTTTCTTTCTCCTTTAAGTATTACTGATTGATACTCTTGTTGGGTATAATAGTCTGGGCTGGCACTGGCCAAGTCTTTCAGATCTTTCAGTCTAAGCCAGTGGTTCTCAACCTTCCTACTGGTGCAACCCTTTAGTACATTTCCTCATGGTGTGATGGCCTCCAACCATAAATTATATTTGTTGCTACTTTATAACCATAATTTTGCTACTATTTTGAATTGTAGTTTAAATATCTGACATGCAGATGATCCTAGGCAACCCCTGTGAAACGTCTTTCTGACACTGCTCCCCAAAAGGGGTCACAATCCATAGGTTGAGAACCATTTTGCCCTTCTGGCTTTAAAAATATCTATTGAAAATCTTTGTTATTCTGATGGGCCCTCCTTTCTATGTGACTGATGATTAGATGCCTGGCACTCGGCAGGGTGTGCTTGTGTGTTTCATTCTGCTAAGAGCTGTGTGGGCTGTATTGTTATCCTGGGTTATAGAAATGGAAGCAGACTGGGAAACTAAGAATAATGCTCCAAGGCTGTGAGTTTGCATGTTACCCCGATACACTAGAAGACATGTGCCTCTCGCTTGCTTTTTTCTTCAAGATCTTTAAGAAGCAGTTATTAAAGTTTTTCGTTGTCTAGTTGTGCTAGTTAGTTTTATGTCAACTTGACACAAGCGAGAGTCATTTTGGAAGAGAGAACCTCAACTGAGAAAATGCTCTACCAAATTATCTTTGAGCAGGCCTGTGGGGCATTTTCTTGATTGATGATTGATGTGGTAGGGCCCAGCTCACTGTGAGTGGTGCCACTTCTGGGCTAGCAGTCCTGCATAGTACAAAAAAAAGCAGGCTGGACAAGCCATGAGGGACAAGCCAGTAAGCAATACTTCTCTGTGGCCTCGGCATCAGTTTCTGCCTCCAGGTTTCTGCCTGACATGTTGCCCTGACTTCCACGGAGGATAGACTGACTCTAAGCTGTAAGAAGAAATAACTTCTTTCCTTTCTAATAGTGTTATATCACATTAGCACTAGAGCTATTCAATGGCCAGTTATACATCTAATAGGGCTCCTATACACTACTGGCATTAGCTATCTTTATGGCAGAAACTAGGAAACTCAATGGATTCCCTGGTTAAGGGTTAAACAAACTATCTGCAACTTACACTGTCTTTTATCAGACTTGTATCTAAGCCTCTTATACCCTTAGAAAGGATGACTCACTGAGCCTAGGGGCTCTCTCTGATGGAAGAAGAGTTGCAGTGCCTGTTGGGGAGGGGCAGCTCTGTTTAGCACAGACTACTCAAGGAAGAACCTGAATTCTGATGCACATGGACTCAATCACTGATAAACAGATCCTTCTGAACAATCTGGAAGCAATGCCTTTCCCTAGGACAACTGAGCCAAGAGGAGGTTACGGTCCTAATGTGTTGATAACAACCAGAGTGACATCAGAATGTGAGGTCTTCGGGACAGAGACCTTACGATGGTTTTGGCACAGAGTATCCTATTGAGTCTTGTGTGTTTATGGGAAATATTAAATAATCATTCGCTTGGTGGCTGGGGAATAACATACTGTGAATGAGGGAATGCAAAGGGTGGGGTCAGGGAGATCTCTTGATGACAGAAGATAAGGAACTAGAGGCTGTGGGAGGCTTTTATGAGGCAGAGAAGTCTCTACAATGAGATACTAGGCTGGGTGTGTGGGCATGCTGGCAATTGTGTCTGTAGACGAGGTGAATAATAAAATATTTCTAAGAAATTTTAAAGGTGTGAACAATTAGAGAAAACAAATGGAGGAGGAGAGAGGGCATGTCAGCCTGCAGGGCTTGCTGGCAGTCCTCCTGAGATTTCTGGACCGAGAGAAGTACTAATGACATAGGGTCACGAATTTTTTTTCTTCAACAAAGAAAACACAGAAGAAATGTCACAAAGTTCCAGAAACATTAAAGTTGCCACTCATTTTATGTGGAAAGGCAAGAGGCTGTGAGGGGAGAAATAGCCAGATGGCTTCACAAAAATGACTGACTGATGAACAGGAATAGATCTACTCAGGTCATTTCACACTCTGTCAACAATATTAGGCCAAGCCTTAGAATGGCATGGAGTGGCAAAGCGGATAAGCATGGCCATACTCACTGGGGAACCTGGGCCAAAATGTGGGAGCATGTGGAGACTGCTTGAAAATAGAGTCAGAAAATCTACAAGGGGAAAAGGAGAAAGCCCTCTTGTGTTATCAGTTTGCAAAGGTATCTCCTTTCATCTGGACTCTGTGATTTAGAGAGGCAACTTCAGCTCTTTATCTCAGTGTTTATCAACAATGAAACAACTTTGCTCTCTCTTTCTCTTTCTTGGTTTTTCTAGACAGGGTTTCTTTATAGCTTTGGAGCCTTTCTGGAACTTGCTACATGGACCAGGCTGACCTTGAACTCAGAGATCCACCTGCCCCTGCCTCCGAGGGATGGGATTAAAGGCAGGCACCACCATCACTGAGTGACTTTGCTCTTAATATAAAATTATTTGCACAGAACAGCCTTGGCTGGACTCACTGGAGGTGTGAGAGGTGGTAGGAGCACCACACATTTAGAAAAACATGAGACTGTACCCCCTCAGCCTTTTTGGTAGGAATTGCCAAGTGGGATATAGAGCAGGGTGTCTACTGATCTGTTGCCAGAAGAAATCAAAGATGATGCCAGTTGTAAGGAGGGACTGAGAGCATGACAGTGCCTGGACATCCATGTATGGACAGTCACTGACAGAAGTGACTCTGAATGTGGACAAGTTCCGACTCAGGCAAACACACTGTTAAGAGGATAGCAAATTCACTATCACACTTAGCACAGAGTTTGAGAGGTCTGCACTATCCTCTGCCTCTTACAAAGACCCAGCTACACCCTATGTGGCTTTGGGAGCAGTGCTGTCGGGGAATGCAGGGGTGCAGGTCCTCTTTCAGACAAGATGCTCTGGAGGACACTAGTGCTCAGGCAAGGACACTTTGGGAGGATTGATGAGAAACTAAGGAAGACAAGGGATATGGAGTGAGGCCAAAAGATGCCCCACAAAGCTCATTAACATCGCAGACACATTATGTATTAATTAGTCGTGTGTAGAGTAAGTAAGCCCTTATTATGACTAAAGGAAAGAAGAGATTATATATTCTAATTCTCCTCTTTAATACTTGTATTTCTTCTTGGAGCCTCCGACTTGATTTTTCTTACTTAATTGTGAATAACAGGCATTAAGACAGTTTCCATGATCCTCTACTGGCTCCACTCATATTTCTGTGGAGTCTCTTCCTCTTTAGACTAAGTGATGTCTGGATTTCCTGTCATCATGCATTATGGATAAGGTCATGGGATGTCTTGCCCACCGTTATGATTTTAAACACTATAGAGAGCAGACTCCTCCTTCTTCCCAACTTTTCTTTCTCCATGTCTCTCCCTAACTGACTTTCAAAAAGGTGGCTACAGTGACTCACATGGTTAAGTCATCAAGACTATGAACTTGGGTAAGAACCTTATAGGTTTGGAAGCTAAGCTTCCTTAGCTGAGCTCCCACAGTGAGACCCTTCCCGGGATAACACTTTGTCTAAGCCTTAAGCAGACTCAGCTAAACCAAGCCTAGACCCCTATCCCTTAGAAATTGATATTAATGGGTGTTGATTTTAATCTGGTCAGTTTCTAGCAATTTGTTAGACAGCATAGGAAATGAATGTACTTACATTATCCATAATCCTTAGCAACAAATATTTTTCAACCAAGCAGATAAAGGATCCAGTATAATCCTTTCTGTTTACAATTCCTTAGTACCTTGCCCAACATAGAGGCCCGAAGCACCCATCACCTCTACGTCCTGGCAGTGTATTGCTTTCCCATTGCTCACTCTATCCACACCAGCCACCTTGCCAACAACTGTCCAGCATGCCAGTACACTCCCTGTTCCCTGAAATTCTCTTTTCTCCGATTCCCATAAAGCTTGCTCCCCCACCTCTTCCATGCTTTCCCTGACTACTTCTGGTATATTTCCTCCATAGCACTTTGGAGTCTAGCATAGGATGCAAACTGTGACCACAAGCAGTGGGGGCTTTGACTTCCTTTGTTTACTGAGTTGCTACAGAGCCTATAACAAGTCTGACACATAGTACAGGCTCAAGAAATATTCCTTAAAATAAATTTCAAAAATGCATGTAAAACTTCTTACTTCATCAAGTTTATCATAAAATCTTGCCTTTAAGCTTACTCTATATCATATGGAATTTTCAAGACCAGTATCCATGGGGCTATTGAGTGAAAACCAGTCAGTACGGCAGAGGATCAATGTTAGTCTGGTTCAATGGAATCTTCTGTCTACCCGAATTGACCTCTGGTTTTGTCGATCGAGAGGCCCAATTCTTCTACCTTTAGAGCAGCCTGCCAAAGTCCCAAATCAAGGTGCTTTTCATGGAACTAAAGTTCTCAATAAAGTCTTTCCAACTCACTATCTATGCTTAAAAAATGACAAATGTTGCTGCCTGAAACAAGTTTACAAATGTGTTTTGCCAGCACTTGGTTATTGCTGTCTGGAAGCATTAAATCACCAGGATGTTGGGCCTGAAATCCCTACTGATGTCTACCAGGCAGCAAGACTCCAGACTCACATACTCAGTTCTGAATGGAACCTGTGAGTCTGGTAAGTAACTTCAAACCTCTGGAGCTGCAGAGTGGCAAGCAGAAGTCTGATAATTTCATCTTCATAGAGAAAAATTGCTAGAAAACAGAACATTTTAGTGCAGGGGAAAGGGAGTTGACCATGGATTTAAAAACCTGCTTCCTGATCTCCCATGCTCTTGAGTAGGTAGAATTAACATAGCAAAAATGGCAAGCTTACCAAAAGCAATCTACAGATTCAATGCAATGCCCATCAAAATCCCAGCAAAATTCTTTACAGACCTCAAAAGAAGATTACTCAACTTCATATGGAAAAACAAAAAACTCAGGATAGCCAAAACAATCCTGTAGAATAAAAGAACTTCTGGAGGCATCACACATTTTTAATCCCAGCACTAGGGAGGTGGAGACCCAGAGTGATAATGGTTGGGCAGAGAGAGGAATAGAAAGGGGAAGAGACAGGAACTCGGTGGAGTATAGAGGATTTGTGGAGACAGGATCTCCCCCTTTTGGTTTGAAAATTTGGTAGAGATAAAAGGCGTCTCTAGTGACTGGCTGCTTTGCTTTTCTGATGTTCAGGTTGAACCCCAATATCTGTCTCTGGGTTTTTATTGTGATATATATATATATATATATATATATATATATATAATTAGAAAGATGACTCTTATAATGACCAGCTGTTTGCAGGTGTATTTATTCAATGGTCTGTTTGAAGTGACTAGCCATACTTTTTATTTAAATAGACATTGAAAATACAATTACTTTTAAATTCATTTTCAATACAGTGCTGAAAGACCCACTTGAAAATATTAGAAACTAGTTAAAAGAGAAGGCATATATTAATAGGCCCAAGACTTGGTCAGTTTTGTCTTTGGTTGGCAGGGTTGGGCATGTTGGGCCATGCTAGTTCAGAGCCTCTGCAACAGGAAGCACTCAACAGGAAGCTTGCCGTGTTGATCTGCTGCAGACCTGTGACTACTTCCTTAAAGATGTGGTCAGGGACAAACAGCTTGAGTAAACTTCACCACATAGTCCTTTGTTACTTTAGCCTTTCCACACCAGCCTATAGTCACCTACTCCTTCTGAGGAGAATGGTATAAGAATGGCTGTACCATTCTATGTGCCAAGTGAGTTTTGTGCTGTTGTAAACTTTATCACTGACCCATATCATGATGTCTGAATTCTCCTTATGTGAAGGCAGTAAAGGGCACAGCAGTGTAGCCTCCTCCTGTCTATCTTTGAAACATGAAACACTCAGAACAAGAGAATAGATTAGTTGAGTGCTCAAGATTGTCTTCTAATTTGGTTACTTGAAAGTAACCAAATACCAAATATCACAGGATTGGTTGACAGAAATTACACCAAAAGATACAGAAACAGATTAATGGATAATAGAGAATTTGAAGTTCAGAGGCCAAGATCTGTAAAGAACTTTAAGGCTGTAAAACTTTAAAGCTGTTAAAAAAAACTTTAAACTGGTTATTATAATAATGACAACAGCAATCACCACAGTTGGTTTATCTTGATTGTACCGAACATGAAATAACAACAGAATCCATTGTAAGGTTCAAATGAAAACACTTAAATTGTGACTTTTTATCTGGATGTCGGCAGGACTAGGGAATAGTAAGGGCTGTAGCTGCATCCACTGAATAGTAAGAGTGGCATCTAAAAATTCAAGAAAAGGCATTAGTGTTATTAGAAGTCACTAAGAGAATGTTAGAGTTACAAGCAAAATATATCTTCTATGAGACCTGGAGTGAGAGATAGTCACTGTGGGCAGGAAACAGTGCTAGGATAACAAGATTGGGAATAAACACTGCCTGCTGCCTTGCTGCTGCCCTGCAGTCCAGGCCAGCTACTAGGGGCAAGAGCAGAGACATGCAGAACACAGACCTGAAACAAAAGGCGGTCAGCACAAGCTTTACTGCGTGCCAGGACCTGGCCTGAGTGCATTAGTGGCTTATTTCATCTAGTCATCTGAAGGACTCTGTGATTGAAGGACTGATGTTACCCTGGCTTCCCAGGTATGAAAACTGGAAGTTACAGAAGTTGGGTAGGATAGATGTTCAGGATGTTTGGGAACCTACATTGTCTCACACAATGAAGCCCAGTATCAAGGAAAATTGAACACATAAATAAACTTTCAGTTATTACACTAGAGTCTTCTGGCTTGGTAAATCTCACACAAGCACATTCGTGTTCGTTCAATCATGGTTTGTATGTAACTATTTTCACACTAAGGCTAAAGGGAGTAGATGCAGCAACGATCAAATGACCCACAAAAAGCAAGTACTTTCTGCCACGCCAGCACAACAACTGTAGTTCTTCTGAGCAAGGAACGTTGGGATTAACTCACAACACACATTTCAGGTTTTCTGCAGACAAGCCTTTATTCCTCTTTTTCACACAGTATATATAGCCCTCAGCAGGGGAGGCCGAGCCAGGAAAAGCAGGAAACCCTCACTGCAACTTACATGGCTTAGGGGTAAACATCCTTAGATGTGCTGAAAACACCAGATTGTTCCTGTTTTTATTCCTGTTTTCAACCAACCTCAAGAGTGCAAAACAGATCAAGTGGGGGTGCAAAGGCCTGTCCTCAAGGGACCCAATAGTTACTACTTAACTTTTTACAGAAACCATTTGGTGACACCCCCCCCTTCACTAGACAGAAGAAAAGATCTGAGCTGGAGCTTCCCTGACTTCCCAGGAGAAACAGAAGAATGGTCCCATTTCTCATCCAGTTTCAGTACATGCCTGTTTGACAGATATGAGTGACATACCAAATTACAGATGAAGATAGTTGATAAAAAGTAATTAATTCCAATTATATAAGTGATATTCATCGTACCATTGGATGATGAATACAAGTAGTGGTGTAGAAGGTAATAATATCTGGGCTACCTAGCAATATTTTAATTATATATACACACTTGTGTAGGAGGAGGCCGCTTGTTCATCCTGGCCACCCAGAACCAAAATAACCACACAGAAACTATATTAATTAAAACACTGCTC
>JAQHUG010000042.1:9641684-9663840 GCA_028555095.1 Dicrostonyx torquatus | reverse complement strand
AACTCATAGTTCCTGAACCCTCTCCTCCCTTTTTGTTCTCATTGTGTTTGAGCTCATTGTGTCAATTGTGGTTGTGCTCCCATCTATGGGATGCAATGCAGCCATCACCTATGTCAGGGTTAAAAGACAGGACCCATGTTGACCCTACTGTGTGCTAGGCACATGCTTGCTTATGAGCATATTAATGTGCTGAGACTATTGTGGGCATTTTCTGTCCGACTACCTCACAACAATCCATCTCATTTCTATCAATATTTGTTCATGCTCTTGAGTCATACCTATTTTTAGTCGAGAATTTAAATTCCTATAGATTGTTATTTCTAACTAAAAGCTTGTGGCTTTTCTTCCTTTGATATTTCTTTGTTTTTTCTTTTTTTAACTAATACCAGAATTTCCCCGCCCCAAACAATTTGAATTATTAAACTGGTTATTTACTGTTCCAGACACATATATGTACAGGCAGACAGTGGTTGCATCATTGATAGTAATGATAATTACTATTTCACTAATTTGTGACTTTGGAGACTACAAGTTTTTCAAGGACTAAGGTTATTTATTCTGTCTTTAGCAGTCTTCTGCTTATGATATTTTTTCCAAGTGCAAGCGCTACCATATAACGCCCGCTCAGTCTCAGTTGGGTGATAGCCTAGTGAAAGAATGAGAGCTGGGGATGAAGCTCAGTGGCAGAGCTCATTGTTGGCATGTAAAAGATGCTGTGTTCAATAAACAACACAATGAAATAATAATTAATTAACAAATGCTGGTATAACAAATTAACAAAGGGTGGTGAACAGTATGTTAAATATTTTCTAAAATTACAGTTTATATTCCTAGACAGTCTGGGAAGGTATCTTGTATTTTTTGCTCCTTAACACGATGTTATAATCAGTCTCTTTCTCAGGACACTGTAAAGCTAAAATGTTTAGAATACATTCCCCTTAGGTTGTTATCAAATGCCTTAAAATACATTGGTTTATTTATGTTAAGATTTTTATTGGAAGTCTGAAATCTGGGCTGCTTTTTCCCCCTGTGCTGAGTTTGACATTTTTGAAGAATTTAGGCATGCTGAGCCTACGCCATCTATTTTTAGAACACCTTTAAATCTTTTTCAGTTACTTTGAAACTTCTGAATGTGTACAAAGTGTCATAAAAATTAACACTAATGACCATGCCTGTAGTTTAGAACCAGTGAGTGTATTTCCTTGGATAATTCATGTTTAACTATGAATAATATGAAAAACACCACTTTTTAATTTATTCAATGAATATATACAAAAACTAGGCTTTTATTTTAAGGTTTATATTAATGTATATCTAACCATGGAAAAGTCCTCTTGCTGCAACTTGAAGTACAATTAATACTGATTAAGAATTGGAGGGAATACCAAGAATGATGACAAACTTCGTCACTTCTTCTTTCTTGGCCATACAACTTGGGTTCTAGGTGAAAGTTCAAAGTTGTCAAACTTCCGGTCCACAGATTCTCCAAATGGCTCAGACTAGTTTCCTGCAGACCCACACACTTTTGGATAAGATAGTAGATGAGAAGCCCCCTTGTTGTGACCCTGTGAAAGAAAACAATAATAAGCAGTGGTCTTCTTTTTTCCTACAAGAGGTAATAGCTGAAAATGAATGTGATTAAGTCTGTGTCAAACAATGGACAAGCAAAGCCAGGAGCCAATGCTCAATCATACTGTGCAGCTGGGACTCAGGCCAGTCAGGTAGGTGCTCCACACACCACAGGAATGGCTCCCTGAAAGGACATGGTCAGAAATATGGAGACCCCCCTGGGAGCTGGATATACCATGAATGAAGAAAGGTGGTGTCAGCACATTCTGTGGCAATAGAGGCTGACATGTGATGCGTGAGCCTGAAGTTGAGGTTCTCTATGGACAATTCAAAGAGAATCTCTCAAGAAGGAAGGAAGCATCCTGCCTATGTGATCAGCAGTGAGAGAGCTGAGAGGTGCAATGCAGCCTTTCTAGAACCAAATAAACAGAACCCCCCCCCAAAAAAATGCCCTGCTCTGAATCTATGTGGAGATTGTGGAGGGCAACAGAGGCAATCAGAGCCCTGATAATGTGACCAGCTCTGATAAATGGTTCCCTTTTGTGGGTTCTGTCTCACTGGCAAAGAATTTAATATCAGACTCAGAAGAAAGTTTGAGAATCATTTTATTTAGAGTTTGAGAGAAAAATAACAACAGGGCAAGCAAATTGTGAATCTCTGAAGATGCCAGGAGGAGGGAGATGGACAAAGGAAGAAAGGCATTGTGTTTTGAATCGAGATCCAAGAATCAGGCTTGTTCAGCAATGGGGCAAGCAGCTGCATGGGTGCTGGGGAGGCTACAGTAAAACAGTGAGATTGACCAGAGTGTCAGAACAAGCACGTTCAGGACTGGGCTGGTACCCACAGGAAGTGCAGAAAGAGGGAGCAGGAAATGGTCCGTCTTTTGAGTTGGAATTCAGAAAAGCAGGCAAGCTTATCAGTGAAGACCTATAAGTAACTGCACTGAGGGAGGGGCCTGTGGTAACAACATGTTGTTACCTCAGAGAGTAGAGCAAACCCAGCCTCTCCCCTTTGCAAGTTCAAGATGAGTTTGTGGTTCTACGGAGCGCCTGCCCCTTGTCCCTTGGCATGCAAGCTAAGTCATGCTAAGTCACATGGTGTGGAGCCTCCCTCTAACCCTGAAAAGCTATTGGAGTCAAAACCTCCTTTGTTAGGGAGATGAGATGTTCCCTATAGTCCCCTTGGTCATGGTGTGCACAGTGGTCACCCTAATGCAGCTCCTCTCTGACTCAAAAGCTGTTTTCCTTCTTTGGAGCCTGTTTCCTAATAAAGCTATTGTGTAAGGTAATCTTGTATCAGCTTTCTGCCAAGTCTTAGTCACTGTTCTGTTGCTGAGATGAAACACCATGACCAAAAGGAAGGGTTTATTTGCCTTACACTCCAATATCACAGTCCATCAATGAAGGAAGTAAGGACAAAAACTCAAACAGGGCAGGAGACAGGAGACAGGAACTGATGCATTGGCCATGGAAGGGTGCTGCTTACTGGCTTTCTCATCATGGCTTACTCAGCCTGATTTCTTATAGAACCCAGGACTATCATCCCAAGGACAGCATCACCCACAATAGGCTGGGCCTTCCCCCATCAATCACTAATTAAGAAAATCCCCTACAGCCGGATCTTATCGAAGCATTTTCTCAATTGAGGATCCCTCTCTTCAAATGACTCAAGCTTGTCTCAAGTTGGCATAAAACTAGCCAATAAGATTCTTCCTCTCCTAGAAAATATCAGCTTCCATGCTCCCTAATACTGGGGAGGGGGGGGGCTGAAGAGTATCTTCCCTATCTGTGCTGCAAGTCTGGGAGCTTGACGTGTACAGTTCTTGTGCAGATAAACACAGCTTCCATGAGTTCATGAGACAACCATGCTGTCTCCAGAAGACAGCATTTCACGGCACTTCTTCCCGTTCTGTGGCTCTTACACTCTTTCAGTCTCTTCTTCCATGGTGTTTCCTGCTATTTCTACTCTCTCTTCCCCAACCCCTCCTCCTTTAACTTCCTAACTACAACATTCTGTATCTTTAACAGTTTTTAAACTGTTAGATTTCAGCAAATTCCAACTTTACCTTTTCATCAATTTTCCCTTCCTCATTTTTTAATTGACCTAATACTAATTCTATCTTTACTCTGCCAATTTCCCTGAGTAACTAATATCATAAATGTCATACTATTATAATCCCCCAATAATTATTGAAGTTAAAGGGATGGCTGTTTTTAAATATTATGGGGCTTTTTTGCATAATGAGCCTATCCAGTGTTCTGCTTGCTTTTGATTTGAATATCTGTTCTCAAAGAGGTGTTTGTAATTACCTGTCTTAGTTAGGGTTTCTATTGCCGTGAAGAGACACCATGACCACAATGACTCTCATATAGGAAAACATTTAATTTAGGTGGCAGCTTACAGTTTCAGAGGTCTAGTCCATTATCATCATGGCAGAGAGCACGGCAGTGTGTAGGCAGATATGGTGCTGGAGGAGCTGCTACATGTTGATATTCAGGCAACAGGAAGTAGACTGTCATACTGGGTGATATCTTGACCATATATGAGACCTCAAAGCCTGCCTCCACAGTGACACACTTCCTCCAACAAGGCCACACATCCTAACTATGCCACTCAACTTGGGGGTCATTTTCTTTCAAACCACCACACTATCTATGGCCTTGAGCCTATGCATTGAGATTTTAGCTTCTGGAGAAAACTCCAATATAATAAGGAAGAACAATGCTTCCACCCTACTACAAGGAAGTACAAGTTCTACACAACCAATATTTCAATGGAAAGAGTACAGCTGACACTAAAATGTCCAATTAATAAAAAACCACAACCACCCAAATCCCAATGTATAAATACAAGAAACATGAGAAATTAAGTCAATATGACCAGTATGAAAAATGCTAAATCTGCAGTAAGGAATTCCAATCAAAGTGAATAGATGAAATCCTAGCCAAAGAATTTTTCAAAATATGTATTTAGATATTTAACAAAATTTCCAAATAAATATAGAGAAAATACAAATAAACAGGTGAATGAAATGAATCAACACAGATTATGATATATTTAGTAAAGAGACAGCAATAAACTTTAAGAAATAAAAAGCTCATTAAGTCAAATAAAAATCTTATTTGAAAGCATCAGGACCAGAATAGATCAAGTGGAAGACAGAATATCAGGGATGTAAGACAGGATAGATGGATTAGAACATTCAGACACTGGCAGAGATAAAAGAATAAGGAAGTATAAACAGAACATATAAAGTCTGTGGGACACCATTAAAAGATCAAATTTATAAATCATGGGGACAAAACAGTAAAAACTTCAGAGTAAGGGCACAAAAAATATAAATAGAATAAAATCATAGCAGAAATTTCCCCAAATCTAAGGAAAAGTATAATCATTGGTAGTCAGAAGACATTTGGAATACCAAACAGACAAGATCAGAATGAATCTCCCCTTCTCATATCATAATTGAAGCACTAAGAATAGAGAGCATCAAGTCACATCAGAAGTACCTCAGATTTCTCATCAGGAACTCTAAAAACCAGAAGAGACTAGAATGACGCACAGTAAGCTCTGAGAGGCAGTAATGCTAACCAAGATTATGATAACTGGGGAAACTACCCATTACACTTGAAACGACAAGAGAACCTTTCCATTATAATGACAAGCTGAAGGAATCTGTGACAACTGAGCCGACACTAGAGAAGATACTCAAAGGAATCCTATGCACTTAAGAGAAAGATCAGCACATGAATAAATCACACTAAGACAGTAAACCAGAAATAGGAAAACACATTACAAAACTAGCTAAATGACAGGAATTAGCACACACATTTCGGTAACAAAAATTAATGCTACTATTTCATTAATTCTTCAAGAAAAAGATGCTGAATAGCTAGTTTTATTTTAAAATAATATCCTTCTATTTTTAAAATAAGCTTCATTAATTTTTTTTCTCCAGAAATGCACTGCACTGTTGAAGACAGGGTTTGAGTAAAAGGATACAGAGAAGCCAGGTGGTGGTGGCGTACGCCTTTAATTCCAGCACTCGGGAGGCAGCGGCAGGCGCTTCTTTGTGAGTTCGATACCAGCCTGGTCTACAAGAGCTAGTTCCAGTGCAGGCTCCAAAGCCAGAGAAACCCTGTCTCAAAAAACCAAAAAAAAAAAAGGATACAGAGATTCATTCCAAGCAAATGGAATTAGACCAAGCAGGTGCTGCCATCTAAAATAGATTTTAAGCTAAATTTATGTCACTTCATATTTGTTAAGAGAATAATCCATCAAGAGAACATTATAATTCTAAACCTATATGCACCAAATTTCATAAAGCAAATACTACTAGCTGTAATAACACATATTAGCCTCAGTATAACAACAGTGGGTAGTTTACAGTTCCCACTCTCAAGAAGAAGCTAGTCATTCATACCACCCAGAAACATCTGAGTTCAATGACAACATGGGTCAAGTGGATCTAGCAGACATCTGTACAGCAGTCCATCCGAACACTGTCAAATACATATTCTTCTTAGCAGCCCATGGAACTGTCTCAAAGATAGATCATACATTAGGACACAGAGAAAATGTCAATAAACACGGAAAAATTGAAGTGACTGCTTTTATTCTGTCCAATCACAATGACATAAAACTGAAAACCAACAACAAGAGAAAGGACAGAGAATACCCAACGTCATGAAGACTGAACAGCATACTGTGAAAATGAATGGGTCATTGTGGAAATCAGGAGAGAAATTCCAAATATTAAAACACAATATATAAAGGATAGCAAGGAAACACTTTAAAGGGACATTTACAGCTAGATATGCCAAAATTAAAAAAGAAATATCAGTGACCTCAAGCAAATAGCTTAATGGTGCAACTTAGGGCCTTAGAAAAATGACTATTCAAAACAGAAATTGGTATGTGAGAACAAATAAAAACCATCAGGGAAGAAGCTAATGACACAGGAAAAAATGCAGTTATTCAATGAAGCATGAAGTTGGTTATTTGAAAAGATAAGCAAAATTGGCAAGCCTTAATAAAACTAACCAAAATAAACGAGAATACCCAGATTACTAAGATCAGAAGTGCTAAAAGAGACCTTACGACAGAGATTAAAAGAACCCAGAATATTACTAGGTATGCCCTAAAAACTTGTGTATTGGGCTTGGATAAAGCGTTTGCCATGAATGCATGAAGGCCTTAGTTTGGATCCTCAGCATCATGTAAAAGGGCTAGGAAGTACTACCTGTCCATAACCCACCTCTGGGAAAGGCAGAGACAGACAGACTACAAGGGTTCACTGGCAGCCATTCTAGCTCCAAGTTCATTTTAAACACTAGAGAAAGATACTCAGCATTGATATTCCTCCCCACACACAAACACACGCACATGCATGTGTGAGTGCAAACACATGTACAAACACTTGTATATTCTAGTATGTTGGAAAATATAAAATTAACTGATGAACTTTTAGACCTACCAAAATTAAATAAAGAGGATATATATATATATATATATATATATATATATATATTTCAAGGCTGAGCAGCCAGGAACAAACAAGCGGGCTCTTACAACAGAACCTAGGTGTCAGTCAGCAGTGGACTAGATTAACAACCTGTTATGAATACATTGGAGTTTACCTAGATATAAGAAAGAACAAAATTATGTCATTTGCAGAAAATGGATGCAACTGAAGATTATCATATTAAGCAAATTAGATCAATCTCAGAAAGACAACTATTGCAGGTTTTCTCTCATTTGTGATTCCTAGATTTTACATAGGTACATAAAAATCACATCTCTATATATAACATGAGCGTAGAGGAAAAACTTTCTAGGGGAATAAAGGGAGCCATTAAGAGTAGGGTTGGGGACAGAGGAGGAGAGAAAAGTATGAACAGGAGTACACGGTCAAAGTGTACTTGTATAAAAAAGTTCTTATGAGTCTCAGTGCTTAGTACAATGAAAATGTCATCTTAAAAAATGTGTAAATCAGCTTGGCCATGATGGCACATGCCTTTGAACTCAGCACTCAGGAAGCAGAGGCAGAGCTCTTTGAGTTCGAAGCTAGCCTGGTCTACAGAGCTGGCACAAAGAAACCCTGTCTGAGAAACAAACAAAAGTGTAAGTAGTCAAAACCATGTGAATTGTTGTTTGTGATTGATTGATTGATTGATTGATAATGGGGTTAGAAACCTCTTTCGAAATACACTACAGAGTCATAGAGCCACTGATGACACCAAAAGAGCCATACAGATCAATGGAACAGGATGGAGAACCCAGATATAAACCTGCACAGCTATAGCCTCAAGCAGAGGCTCAACAGCTCTTTAAAAATATTATTGAAAAATGAAAATATCACTCTGCTCACATGGAATAATGTCAGATGTTACATTGTGCAACTGTTATATAAATTGCGCATTTGTATCTGGCCAGTGTTTAATGTACTACTTATTTTTTTAAGTGTGGATTGTGGCCCCCAGAATTTGAAAGCCCCTGAATTGGGAGTCTAGGAAGGATTTGTTTTATGAGCTGAACTAAAGGTGAAAATCTGCAGTCCATCTTGAAGTTTGGATCTTTGCTAGATATCTGACTGGCAAAACACATGAGCAGTTGATCAAATTCCTATCAGCTAAAATGATGAGTGTCATTTACGTCGAGATTTGAGGAGGTCGATCTTCCTGAGAGCACCTGCAAGTGGTGACCTGGTTGGGACTTCTCACTCGCCATTTCAGGTTGGACAGCCAAGGTCCACAGGCTCACAGAGAGCAGAGCACAGAGCTCAGCATGTTAAAGCCTTAACAGACCTTGGAGACAGTGGAGCCCACCCCCTCATTTTATGTGCTTGCCAAGAAAGGGTGTGAAAACCTCCTGGGGTGCTGGGATGGCTCATGAGCTTCTCTCTCTCTCTCTCTTCACTACCTCCACTCCTCCACTCCATAATCCTGCTTGACACGTGGGGTTGGATGGGACAGAAGTGTGCTGGCATCCTCGGAATGGTGACCTCTCCACTTTATACACAGCCAATCAGTATGAGGTCTTTCCCAAGACGAAACATGCCAGTGATTACCAAATGATGTACAGTTGTTTGCAATATAGATAACGTTCCAATAGGGACCTCACTAAATATCCTCTAAAAACTCCCATTATCCAAGACCTCTGGCTGAACTTCAACCCTCTGTTCAAAGAAGAAGAAGAGCAGTTCTGGGTTTGTTCACCACCATCATTCCAATCCACTTCAGACTCTAGAATAGCTACGCAAATGTTTCTATCCACCTTATACAAAACTTAGACAAAGGAAACATCAAGCCCTACATACGGATAATTAGTTAAGGAAAAGTGGGTTGAATAACTTTAATGTTCAACACTGTGGTGCCTATAAAAAAAAAAGGAGAGGGTGGCCATCTTTTACTAAGTCCTTAGTAGTGTTATGTAGTAACATATGTGTAGTAGTAGTCCTTAGTAGTATGGAGCAGTTGTGTTGTTATTGGTCAGTAGTACCCAATGGGTTATAAAATGAAAGTTGTCTGAACAACTGATTAGCATTTTTCCCAAACATGGGAGAAATGGTGCTACATGTAGGGTAACACATACATGCATGTGCACATGCACACACATACCCACACCCGTTTTGTTTATGAAATTTATTCTAGTTTGGCTGGATGCTTGCCAAACTCCCACAGCAAAAAGAAGCATGCAGTTTGTGCAAAAAGAGACATGGAGTCAGTGTGCCACTCAGTCATCTTTGGTACCCATTGCTAAATGACACATTGACTTCATGTCTTAGAGTTTCTGTGAAGTTGCTAGCAACTTGAGTTTCCTGTGCCTATCACTGATGGTGTTTCTCTCTCACTTCAGGGCAATATGAACAGGCTCCAACTGAAAAATTAATCTTTAGAGCTGGGCCTTGGTGGCACATGTTTTTAATTCCAGCACTTGGGAGGCAGGGATAGGCGGATCTCTGTGAGTTCGAGGTCAACCTGGTCTACAAGAGATTGTTTGAGTTCAGGCTTCAAAGCTACAGAGAAACCCTGTCTCAAAAAACAAATAAACAAACAATCTCTAGAAATTAAGACTGAACAGTCACGGTGACCAATGTTTACTAAATAGTGATTTAAAAAACACAACTTCCTTTTTAATTGCATTTTGAATGCTATTATTATTTTATTTGGAAGACATGCATGTGTGTCACAGCATATGTGTGGAGGTGAGAAGACAGTATTTCGGGGAGTTGGTTCTCTCCTTTTACCAAGTAGATCCAGGTGATTAAACTCAGCCTCTTGGGTCTGGTGGCAGTTGCCGTTCCCTGCTGAGACATCTCGCCGTCCTGTTAAGGTTTTCTCAAAAGTCAGATGCCAGATTCGACAGCACATCTATGTCTCATAGTTGTTTGGAAGGGGTATACTTCAGAACATACAAAACTCATTTCTTCCTTTTCTTTTGTGTGTGTGTTGGGAGGGCGTTTCAGAGACAATGTTTCTCTATATAAACAGTTTTGGAACTCGCTCTGTAGACCAGGCTGGCCTCGAACTCACCTGCCTTCTGCCTCCTGAGTGCTGGGATTAAAGGTGTGCAACACCACCGTTCAGCCAGAACTCATTTCTTGACGTCACATTTTTGTTGTGGTTGTCCTGACTCTTAGAGTTTCCATTTCCTCAGCAATGAAGTGTTGGCCTTTTCTCCTGCAGAACTGTGTCAGAGATGTAGGAATATGGCATAACTTCAGGCAGATTTTTGATGACTAAGAATAACATGTAGCATTTCAGACATAACAAGTACTTACTGTTGGCTCTTAATACATGGAAACTGTCATGTTTTGTGCTCCTTTGACTCCTTCCACAAAATATAGACTTTGTTCTTCTGAAATATCCTGAAAATGAAGTAATAATGTCATTATTTTGTCAAAAATGAAGCACAAATTTCATAATTCTACCCATCCTTCAACTGTGTTTCCTCTGGTCATTCACTGCCCTATCGCTAGGTTTGTTCTTGAACCAAAATCATTTCCTTTCTCTGCTTAAGGTTTTTCAACATTCAGAATTCTTTTTTAAAATATTTATTATGTTATTCTATGTGTATATATGTGGACTTATTCACCACATGCATGTAGGCGCCTGTGGAGGACAAAAAAGGGGTGTCAGATCCTTTAGAAATGGAACACATGTGGTTTTGAGCTGCCAAATATGAGTACTGAGAATTGAACCCAGGTCCTATGCAAGAGCAGCAAGTGCTGTTATCTGCTGAGCCATCTCACCTGCCCACATTTAGAATTCTTAACCACCTGGCTGCTGAGCAACATCTCAGCCTAACCCTGACATTGAGAATATTACCACTGGTGTAACATTCATGTTTGGGGATCTTGAACACAATTCCCCATTGTTTTCAGTGTCCCAATTCGCTATCCACTGATGCCTGTATGGCAGCATTTCTCCTGCTGGAATAGATTGGGGTCACCCACACTCCTGCAAGTAACCTCTCACCCTTGCTCTACTGTAAGCCCAGTGAACTCGTTGGTTCACCAAGCTGTACTTTTGGAACCATTTGGTCTGTTGTTGAGGACCTATCTGGAGTAAGTAGATGTTCGTTCACGTCTCTTCAAGGAACGGTCCCTTTGATCCCTTCACCCACATGGATGATAGTATCATGCCAGAGTTGAGACCACCTAGGGATTTATAGTGTGGAGAAAAGATCACATACTCCAGAGTAAAAAAATATGAGGCACTTGCTGGGTGGAGACCAAGATAATATACTATGGAGAGCAGGAAACCAAGACTCTTTCCTTTCCTGTCTTGAGTGGAATGTGTGCAAGCTTCCGTCGAGATTGAAACATTCCATCCTGCAGGGAAGTTCCTTAAATGGGAAGGTAACCACTCAAAATAACTCAGGAAGTTCCTGAAACTGACCAGATTGCGAAAGTAGGCAATAAAAGTTTCAAGTCCCTCTCACTTCTCAACTTTTCTAAGAAGTTGACCTGCCAAGAAGACTCTGAGGTCAGACCTGATGCCTGGAGGAAAGAGACTGGCAGAGCTGCCTGCAAGAAGGTTAGAGCAGAGTCTCTTGAAGAGCACACTCTCCAATGTGCAGTGTGCTCTGGGATCTCAGCTTTTGTGACCTGTCACCCATGCTGGGGTGAATGTAGGGATACAGCTGTCTGTGAGTCATTTCTGCTCCTGTAAGCAACCCCTATAAAACCCATTGCTTCACCCAGCTGAACCTGGATGGGAAGCATACTTTGGTCTGTCACAAGCTCTGCATTTGGGGTCAGTGGATATGTGTATATGGCTTCCTCATGAAAAATTGTGTTACGCAGCAAGACGGATGAATGAAGTGTTAGAAACCTTATCTGGAGGACCACAGCCCTAATAATACCTGTTTGTAAGGTATTGTGGAGATCAAATGAAGTAATGAACAGCATGCCCTCTCAACATTTTATGTACAGCAACTTTTAGCTGCTTTGCTTTGTTACATATATTTTTCAGCTTCCTAGTAACCACAGCCTAGATTACAGATGGTGGTTGGTGAACACTGAATGAACTGGCCACTCAAGAAACATCTCAGAAAATCTACCTGTTTACACTTAAGCAGGTTTTTTTAAAAAAAAAAATTCTACAATTTACCCTTGTCATATACCGCAACACCTTAACAGATTATACAATGAATGAGACGCAGTGAACTTGGAGGAGCAGGGGCACATTGTAAATCTGCTGGAATTTGTATATTGCAATGCTTTAGCTCCAACAAGAAAGAGGTGCTTTTAAAAAAGTTGATTTTTTTGTGAATTATGAAGTGAATAAATAATTTATAATTGTCAATGAATTTAAAGCAAAAGGCCTTTCCATGGAAGAATACAAAGGCAGAAGTCTATGGAAGGGGTAAGGATCCCATCTAAAGTACTTAGCATGCTGGGTGGTGGTGGTACACACCTTTAATCCCAGCACTGGGTAGGCAGATTCAAGTGGACCTCAGTGAGTTCGAGGTCGGCCTGATCTACAAAGTGAGTTCCAGGACAGCTAGGGTTGTTTCACAGAGAAACCCCGTCTCTCTCTCAAAAAAAAAAGTACTTAGAAGTGTAAGAGAGACTAGGGGTAAATGGTAAATGGTCCTCCTGACACCAAAAAGGCTCTGGTACTTTAAAGGTCGGGACTATTGAGGCATGCCTTGGTGGGGAGGTAATTTCCTAGCATAGGATGTTCCTGACTCCATGAGAGCACTGGCAACTCTGATCTAACTAAGATAATTATTAGGACTGCCCCAGATATCCAGGAGTGCTGGGAACTCAGAGAGATTCCTCCTGGGCTTCTATTATCCAAAGGGCTCTGCTGGAGCCAGTGAGTATGATTCATGCATACTTAATGCATCACCACATTAGACTGGGATTAGCTTCAATAAACTCTACCCGCTTTTTAAGTATTTTTGGGGTGTTTTTATAAGTTTTATTTATTTTTATTTTATGTGTATAGGTGTTTTGCCTACATGTTTGTATGTGTATCACATGCCTGCTCCATGCTCATGGGGGCCTGAAGAGGGCATCGGAACCCCGGAGCTATAGTTACAGATAGCTATGAGCCACTGTGCAGGTGCTAGGAGTCAAACAATGGTCCTGTGTAAGAACAGCAAGAGCGCTTAACTGCTGATCCATTCTCTCAGGCCCTGAAGCCCTGCACTATTTTTTAACCCTCACCATTGTACTGCATCTTTGTTTGAAACACTGCACCTCTGACTTTCTTTTGTAGTTTCTGTTCTGTTCCTGCAACACACATTGGTCAGATCGTCAGTGTGCATACCTCTTTCTGCTCTGAAATGTGGTTGATGTGCAACCTCTGTTTATATGTGCAGGAGGCAAAGGTCTCACTGTGTTAAAAAATTGTGCTCTGTGCCTTTCCCTAGTAATATATATGGGTGGGGGAGAATCTGCATTCTTTATGAGTCAGGCACTAACGTTCTATAGATTTCAATTATTCTCAGAGTCTGGTTCTGCATCAAAAGATCTTTTCCCCCCTCCCTCTCCAAAATATGGAGCCCGAAATGAAAAGCTGCTAGGTTGTTCATGCAGTGTGCTTTGAGGAACAGCTTTTCACAGATGGAAGGACATAAAAATGATGGGCTGTTATCTTGTAGGCTGAAATTCTACTCTCCAAACACATGAAATATTGATATTAAATCAAGCTGTACCTGGTTTTCCCCATATGAAGCCTTCCAAGTTCTTGACCTCTGTTCTGTTGCTGTTTCATTTTAGGCAGAATTCCAGTGGCAGGGTGAGGACTTGTGTTTGTATATGGAGGGGGAGAGGGAATAGATAGATGCCTGTGGAATACAAATAGAAACTGTGTTAGCCTGTTTGTGTATTTTAGTAACTCAGAGATGACAGAGAATGCTGAACGGACCATTAATAACATGGCCAGACAGAAAGAGTTATCCAATAGGAAACTTCCACTCATTTTCAGTGACATCAGTGGAGACTGGCAAACAGTGCCTCGAATAAGCAGAAGTAATAAATTCTCTATACTATCCAAACTGGACAGACAATAGGCTTTGCTCACTACTGTGAAGAGCCAAGCCCAAGCTTTCCATGGCTCAAACATTTATTTCTCACTCATGTACAGCTGAACTGTCTACCCCCGATCACCTGGGGCTCCCTGAGCTCCCTGGGCTGCCTGTGGTAGCCCCCTGGGCTGACATTTTCTTCCGTATCAGTTTGTGTGAAGAAAAACAGTTGTGTGTCAGGGGGGCGTTTTTTGGTGGCTCTTGCCTGGCATGTACGTCATCCTGGGTTTGATGTCTACCGTGAAAAAGAAAGAAGAAAAGGAAGCGAAACAGAAAAATGAGGTGGGAAAGGAGAAGTAGAAAAACCTATAATGTGAAACTGGGATGCACCTGGCCGCGCAATGGTTCTTCTGCATTGTTCCTTCACAAGAACTCAGTCATCCAGCTAGCCCTAGATGTGCAACGGGCTGGGAAGTGCCTGGATTTGCAGCACAAGGGGAAACTTTCACTGGCTGTTGATGAGTCCTACCCAAAGATAGCTTGCTTTTAGTAGGAGCTTCTTCTCAATTGTTCTACAGAAATAATCATACAAAATCACAAAACAGGTATGTTATTGATATAGAGTATTTTCCATAAAAATGCCCACAAAACAAAGACAGGTCTCATTTTAAAAATTATATTTAAAGATATTATTTGTTTATGGGGAGAATATGTAATAGGGCAAGTGTAAGGGAAAAGGCAGGACTAGTTCTCTCCTTTTAAAATATGGGTGCTAGGAATGGAACTCCGGTCACCAGCCTTGGAGGCAGGTGCCTTTAGCTGCTGAGCCATCTTGTCATCCCCCTGACAGCTCATTTTTGTCACATCCTGAAGGTGTCATGTGACTTCATTTCCTTTATCTTTTCTCTGTACTTAGAAGCAGTTTAGCAAAGGCAAGGCAAGTGCACTTAGAAAAACGTCGACCTTTAGTCTGTTTATCAAATGAGATGAAAGTTACGCCTGTATCACTAAGTGTAGTGTTTAATGTGGTGGCTTCTGGCAAAGGGCCCTGTGCAGTACTTGGTCTACTGTGAATACTCAGTGACTATTAGCCCACCCTCCCCTGTAGGATATCATTAACTGGAGTTTCTCTTTTATTGTTCACACTAGGAATGTATCCGTATGGGCTCCAATTCCACTTCAAGGTTTTGAATCACACAGCTTGCCTGTCAATCACTGGCAGCTCTTTGTTTTAAGGTGTGAATATAAAACAGAATGAGGATTGTGGGTGGACTCAAGTTTTCCTTCCCCACCCCTGTTTGTTCTCTCTAATCTCATAAGGAGAACAGATCTCTAGACATATGCATCAGTGCCCGCCCAGTAACATTCCTCACCAAATCAGCCAAAGCACGCGTCTTATGAAACTGTCACGTGTGAGCTCCGTGCTCCATGCTAGGGACTGTCAAAAGATTTTTCACTTAAACCTAACAATAACTTCTCAGGCTCATATTTTATCTCCATTGTATCCACAAGAAAACTAAACTTTTAAAAAATTATTTTCTAACTTTGCATAGACAGGAAAAAAAAAGACAGCCATTGAACCTAGATCCATCTGTCTTCAAAGCTAAGATCTGCTCTTGTAGTGCTTAAGCGTGATGATTTCTGTCACAGGACCCTATGCACTACTCAATCTACTGTGAATATTCAGTAACTATTAGCCCACCCTCCCCTGGAGAGCTGGAGGACCAGGATGCAAAAAGAATCAAGAGGAAAGATTCTGGAATATTAGTCATTAAAGAATGTTTAGTAACAGGTAACTACTGTGTTTTCCAGGGATGCCTGAAACAGTGACAATTATTTATTCCATCTTCTTTCAATGATGCGAATCCAGGTGCAGAGTCCCCATTCTGGGGATAAAGTCTGTGAGTTTTGGGAGCTACTACTGTCAAGACCTAACACACAATTTACATTAAAAGTTCTCTGTGTCTTCCAGGGTTCCAGCCACCAACTGGACACAATGTTATTTCTTGCTTTTAAATTATTTCTCACATTTATTTATTTTGGTTTGGTGAGGATATGTGTAGCAAGCGGAGGTCAGAGGACACTGTGCAAGAGTTGGTGTTCTCACTTAAACATGGGGGGGGGTTCCAGGAATCAAGGCTTAGGTCATCAGGATTGGCAGCAAGGGCCTTTGCCTGCTGAGCCATCTCGTCAGCTCTAATTTTGTTTTCTAAGGTGATTTATATAAGCTTTATCTGTCTTCAGAACTGAATTTAAAAGCCAGTCTCCACATACTTTTTGAAGGGCGCTAGCAGAAAGAGCAACTTGTGTATTCAGGTTGACACTCACTCCATGTTTGCCATACAACCCCTGAGTGGATTCTTAGAAGCCTGTTTCCCTTCCTTTTTCTGCCGCATTGGTTTAACAGCCTTATAGATCAATGGTAAGTCAGAATTTTTTCCCAAAGTCATTCTCACAAACCAATAGCTAAAGTCATTTTTCAAATATAGTGCTTTTCTGACTTAGTTGGGATTAATAACATTGGGGGAAGAGGTATATGATAAAATGTGGCGGATCTGTTCAGTTTGAGGCCAGCAGGTGAGCACTCTCTGACCATCTACTAGATGGAAGAATGTGTAATGCATGGAGCACAGAAAGAGAAGTTGTAAATATGTGTCCTGTATGACTGCCCAAACATGAGATGAACGATGATACCACCAATAAACGTCATACTGGATGGGGAAAAGCCCAACAGCCTACACAAAGGGCTACAGTCGGCTGAAGAAAGCTTGGAACAGGAGGGGTGGTCCTTCCTGGGGAAGAACACCAGCAATTGGTTGTCCAATGCCAAAAGGTCAGCACTGAAAAACATATGTACAAGTGACATTATGTGGACTCACCAGGTTATATTTAGAAATATATATATATGTATTTACAAATACATATATGCCTGTACTAGCAATTAATGAAAAAGAGGCCATTAATTTGAAGGAGAATAGGGAGGAGTATACAGAAGGGCCTGGAGAGAGAAAAGGGAAGGCAAAATTGTGATTACAATCTCAAAAATAAAAGATACTGCTTATTCCCAGCAGTAAAAAATGAAAAAAATATAGACTTATGAAGCAAAAAATATCTACCGAAGAGTAAGTCCAAATGATACATCATTTTAAGAGTGGCAGCATAAAGATATATGGCTACTGAGGTAGATTTTTAATCTCTACAAGTGAATTACTTAACTGAAATTCATACACCTCTGATGCTTATTAAATGACATGTTAAAGAGAAATCTTAATTATAGTTTAAGTTTCAGATTAAGAAAAATGTACAAAAAGGTAAGAAAAAGAATTAATTAATGAACAGACATCTACTTTCAATTTTTTGCCAACTTGATCCAAACTAGAGTCACCTGGGAAAAGGGAACCTCAACTGAGAAACTCTCCGTCAGACTGGCCTGCAGGCCGCTCTGCCAGGCATTTTCTTCATTGGTAATTGATGTGGGAGGACACCTGCCCTGGCTTTATAAAAACGCAGGCTGAGCCCACTGTGAGCTGAAAGCCAATAAGCAGGGTTACTCCAGGGCCCCAGCTTCAGTTCCTGCCTGGAGTTCCTGCCCTGACTTCCCCTCACGATGGACCGCGACTGTAAGCCGAAGCAAACCCCTTCCTCCCTAGCTGCTCTTCCACAGTTCTATCATAGTGAGGGAAAGTAAGCTAGGCCAGCGTGCCTTACAGGGAGAGAACTCTGTGGCTGAAATTTATCCCGTTTCTGTGTATTAGTCCTTAAAAGTATTTTTAACTGTCACTTCAGTTTAACAGAAGCGGGTGAAACATGACCGAATTTTCAGCTTCTGTTCTAGGGTGAGATAAGATGATCTTGTCCCTGGTTGGCTGCTCCCACATGACCCTCAACAGAAAAGGTATTTCTAACAGGCATTCCCCGGGAAAGACCCAGGGAAATATGCCGTGATGGTCTGAGGAAAGCACTTGTAAGGAAAATTCTTCAGCCAGAAACTACATGCAGTCCACACTGGGATGGCTGCATTAGCTAATATGATAAGCATCCTGATTATAGATTTAAACAAAACTTAAAACATAGATTACCCCGGTTTTAGAAAAACACACACAAAACAACTGTTTCACCAATTGGGTAGGAAAACATAGGTATAAAGCAGTCAGTTAATGGGTAATGGGAGAAAGGATTATGATGAAGACACAAAGCAGCCAGGCTCCTGGCTAAAATCTCTTATCTGAATACAACAGGAGCAAACTATTGACGGAAGGTCAGGACCTCTTGGGTTGAGTGATTTGATTCTGTAATTACCAGTTTTCACTCCACGTGCGAAGTGAATGAAGCCGTGTGTTGAAGATGCCCTGGAGTGCCGCTTTCTGACTTTGAACACGTTCTTCGGTCTCCTGTGTCTTCCCACACACACAGCGCAGTGGAGCCTTTCCGCCTCGCCTGCTGCCTACTGCTGTCAATCATTCTGTTCTCAGGGTTCTGACAGGCCAACAACCCAGAGCTGCTTGCTGACTGTGGTGGGTGAGTTTGGAAGAAGGGTGGCCACACAGCGAGAGCTGCAGAGGGAGATCCGTGCTGGATGAGATGTTTGGAAGTCTTTAGAAGAGACAGACTGTGCATGACTAGTCATAAATTGTTGCACTAAGCCAGTGATCTCATTTTAGTGATATTTGTTATTGAAAGAAATATGGATAACAACTTGTCCTGAAATCATTTCATGATGTCTTAGTAAACAATATCAAACCAGTCTTGCACTGGAGTATTTTATGCTTCTTTTAAATGCTAACAAACATACGGAGACCCTTTAATGCTTTTAAAGCCAGCACGAGCTACAAATGAAAAATCGTATCTCCTCAAAAAAAATCTTTCCCCATTTTGTCATGAAGTATAGTGTTTGCAAAGTTATTTTTATTTTGCATGTACACTGTAGTGTTCAACATTTTAATTGCCACTTCCTCAATAAAATTATTGGAAGCCTTCCATCTTGCCATTAGCACTCACAAAATAACTGTTAACAATATGTTATCCAGACACAGAAACTTTATAATTAATGTTGGAATGGTCTTCAAAGTCTGGTGACTAAAATATATCCTATAAAAATTACTGGACTTCATTCAATGCTGTTCTGCTGTTTTAAAGTTCAGTAAGTGTGTTGAGGGGAGATATTTGGCACACTCAGCTAGGCAGTCTGGCAATGAGACCTGAGATGCTGAACAGCTTGATGTCTGAAGCGTGGTAAATGTACAAAAGGCGTCCATGGTGTCAGCACAGTCCCTGAATGGCTGAAGAACTGACCAAATGCAACTCCCAGTGGGGTTCTGAACACTCATTCGGGTCTATATTCCCACCTTGTCTGTTGATGAGGTGCTGAGGCAGGTTCCATTTAGGCAATAAAACACAACAGACTGTATGTATATCTGGGTGATTATAGCATAACTCAGATTATGTTATAAGTCATGAGGCTGAAGGCCAAGTGTCTTAACTCCATGAGAAGTGCAATATTGGCCCTGAAACACACTGCCCAAAGTGTCTTATTGCTGTCAAGAAATGGAATTTCTACAGTACATTAAGAAAAAGAAAACACTTAGCATAGTGGATTTAAAATAACCATGGCTATGACATCACTGACAGCTAATCAAAACTCTAATTGCAACCAGAGTTCTGAGGCTATTGTATAAGAGGTCTTAACAGACACAGGCATGGATACAAGGAAGAACAATGCCCATGCCACGAGAAGTGCATTAGTAGCACAGGACCCTGAAGCAGAGTGGACTGGGCAGGACTCGGCCCTACATTAGCTTCTTCGCAGCTAATTCACCTGGAGCGGCTAAATCGAGGAAAAGGAGAGTGAACACTCCTCAAATGTTTTTCCTGCTTCAGTCACCACTTTTGTCTTCATGCAGTTAAATATTCCTTTAAACTATTAAAATATGAGATAGCATACATAAAAAACCCAAATATACAATTCAAATGTCCTAGAAGAGATGAAAGCTAATAACGAACTGAAAAGAATTTGGGGGTCACATGTTGTACATGATCCATGCAAAGAATTTCCAGTGACATTAAGCTGAAGTGATCCAAAATGATTGAAGTCAGTATGCCGTCATAAGGATACAGTGGAGATTTTACATCTGAGTCTACCTAACACCACAAGGCGGAACATGCGTTTCAAGGTCCAGTTAATAACCTCAATAAATTTAGCCACAGTAGAGCACGCTCTGAGGAAGTATGTTCAGAGGGTGGCATGGGAAAGCACATAACATCATCACGATCGAAAGCAAAAGGAGGGCTTGTCTCAGGAGTCAGAGGATTTGGGTCTAGTATTTTCTGGGTCACCATGGGCAAGTATTTAATTTGTGAGGACTTTAATTTCCCCCAGGCAAGCTCCTCTGGATGAACTCTCACTCACAAGCATTGCTTCCTCGGATCAAAATGAAGCTTCTCTATTTTATTTCCTGACAGTTCGCTGGCGATGCCACAAAGAGGGAAGATGGACAAGGGCGATGTTGACTTGGACAGAGTATGGAATACACTCATGCATTTGAAAAGAAGAGCCACCAACTGGTAGCCTTGAAGACAGGGAGTTGCCAGTGCACTCTTACTGATGGCAGCTGAGCAACAAGTTCTCCAGATGCTTTTGAGAGCAAGTGAAGCAAGGCTTATACCACTGAAGATCATTTATACTCAGTCCTAGAACCCTGCAGACATGTGTTTTCTCCATTTACTGAACATTGTTGCCTATGCCATATGATCAAAGGTAATAACTGTATCTTATCTGTGACCGAATATTTCTAGTCACTGTAGTTATACATATTTCTAATAATATTTCTGCATATTTAAACAATGATCTTTATATGTATTTTAATAATCTTTATTTACCTTATTTTTATTTATTTTTGATATATTCACTGAGATTTTCTGGGACAATAAAAATGTTAAGTGAGCAAATGACTGAAATTAAATATAAATAAAAATATTAATTTTCTTTTGTTTGTTTGGTTTTTCAAGACAGGGTTTCTCTGTGTAGCTTTGAAGCCTGTCCTGGAACTCTGTATACCAGGCTGGCCTTGAAGAGACCCGCCTGCCTCTGTCTCCCGAGTGCTGGGATGAAAGTTGTGCAACACACCACTAATTAAGGAAACTTGATACTCTTATGAATAGAGAAAGTCATATTACAATGTCAAGAATTATATATCAGAAATTTAAATTTTAGTTTTGTTTAATCCAGATCTGAAGATGGCTATTGTCATGCTGGTTGAGTGGAATGGCTTCTGAAGTTTAATGTGTGCCTTCATGTAACCTGAAAGAAGCCACATTTCCAAATTTATGTTAATCTATAATCCTTAATAAATTATTATTAGTTAGTAGTCCCTTAATAAGTTATATTCCTCAAAATCATAACAACATTTGCATATATAATGATAAGGTGAAAACAGGTTAAAATATATTAAGCTAATGACTTGAGACTTTAAATATTATAATACTCTCTTAGGTTAGCAATTGAACAGTTGAAGATTTCGCTAGCGCTCCTATTGAGACACTGTGGTATCACCTACAAATGAAGCATCACACAGAAAAACAAGTACTGGGCGGTAATCAGCAGATGGCAAAGGTTTAATTGGGACCACTGAGAAATGTACGCTTTCTTGCTCATCAGTGCAACAAGTACATACAAAGCTGATTGCAGAGTACATACTTCAAAACAAAGGGAAAGGGTGTGGGAGTGGGTGTGGTCAGACTACATGATATGTATGTAAGAATACCAAAGAAAAAGTTGTAGCTAATACTGAAAAATTTAACTGGTTAAAATATGAATTAATTATTTTATTTTACTTTTTAAAACAACCTTATTTTACATATCAATCCCGGTTCCCTCTCCCTCCCCTCCTCCAGGTCCCCCTACATTCCCTGAATCCCACCTCCCATAGACTCCTCAGAGGTATGAGGCCTCCCTTGGAAAGTCAACAAAGTCTGTCACATTACTTGAGGCAGGACTAAGCCCTCCCACCCCATATTTAGGCTGAGAAAGGTATCTCTCCATAGGGAATGGGCTCCAAAAAGCCAATTCAAGCACTGGGAATAAATCGTGGTCCCACTGCTAGTGGCC
>JAQHUG010000042.1:9551897-9634254 GCA_028555095.1 Dicrostonyx torquatus | reverse complement strand
GCCATGATGCTCCTACCCGAGATGGACGTAGATTAGATTCATGCCAGTAAGCCACAACACGTGGTGATACACAGATTTCTAGATATGGGTTAAAGCAAGATGTGAGAGTTAGCCTAGAAAAGGCTAGAGATAATGGGCCAGGCAGTATTTAAATTAATATAATTTTGTGTGGTTATTTTGGGTATAAGCCAGCCGGCCCACACTGGCAGCCGAGCAGGACACAGCCTGCGTATCCTCTTACAACAAGGATGCTCTTGAACTCTCTCTTTAGCTGAGGATAACCTTGAACATCTGATCCTCCAGCCTGTACCTCCTGAGTGCTGGAATTACAGGCATGCGTCACTATGCTCCCTCTCCTTTATGCAGCCTTAGGGACTAAACCCAGGGCTTTTTGCATGATGCATGAGTACTCTAGAGCAGGCTATATCCCATGTCCAATGATTGTTTTTAAGCATAGTAAATCTATTTGAGTGCAGTGTATTGTGTTTTGTGTTAAGAGCTTTGTGTACATTGTCATACTTAACCCTTATCAGACATTCCTCTGAGATCATTCCTAGTATCATCTCAGTTTTAGCGATAAGAAGCTAAGATTAGGAGCTAGATATATCTGACTTCACATGCTAGTTAACCTTTTAGCCATTTTCCCAAGATTGCATTGCTGGGTTTGAGCCTCACAGTAATGTTTAAGAGTCACAACTCTATCTGCAGTCTTCCACGTGCCGACATCCAGTTGGACCAGCACCATTTGTTGATGATGCTTTCTTTTTTCCCACTGTATAATTTTGGATCTTTGTCAAAAATCAGTTGTCCGTAAGTGAGTAGATTTATTTCTGGGCCTTTGATATTATTCCATTGATCAGTCTGTCTGCTTTTAGGCTAATGCCATGCAGTTTTTATTATTATTGGTCTGTAGCCCAGCTTGAAATCAGGGATGATGATACTCTTGAAGTTATTTTATTGTACAGGATTATTTTAGCTACCGTGGGTTTTTTGATATTTTATATGAAGTTCAGTATTATTCTGGCCAACCAATGACTGGTTCAGCTTGAGGCCTATACCATGATGATAATGGACTAAGCCTCTGAACTGTAAGCAAGCCACCCCAATTGATTGTTTTCTGTTATAAGAGTTACCTTGTGTTGGAGAAGGGTGTAGTATGAGGGGACTGCTCATTGGGGTTACTGTCCCACCCAATACTCCACAGCCGGCAAGCCCCAAAGAAAATCACACAGAGAATCTACATTAGGTTATAAACAGATTGGCCCATTAGCTCAAGCTTCTTACTAGCTCTTATAACTTATATTAACCCATATTTTTATCTATGTCAGCCACATGGCCGGTACCTTTTCTCAGCTGGGACAGGGACACATCCTGCTTCCTTTGTGGTCTGCGCAGGAATGCCAAGGGAGCTTCCTGCTTCCCAAATTCTCCTGTTCTCCTTATCCTACCTCTACTTCCTGTCTGGTTTTCCCGCCTATACTTCCTGCCTGGCCAATCAGCGTTTATTTAAAACATGATTGACAGAATACAGACAATTCTCCCCCACCAGAAGGGAGGCCACTTGTTGGTTCCCAGCTGCCCTGCTAGCTTAGACCCAAAATAATCACACAGAAACTGTATTAATTAAATCACTGCTTGGCCCATTAGCCCCAGCTTCTTATTGGTTAACTCTTACATATTAATGTAATCCATTTTCATTAATCTGTGTATAGCTTACTGTCAATGTTTTGGCATGTCTGACTTTGGCGGAGGCTCCATGGCTTCTCTTTCACTCTGCTCAGCATTCAGTTCAGTCCTCCCCGCCTAGCTCTGCTCTGCCCACCCTGCTCTGCTATAGGATCAAAGCAGTTCCTTTGTTTATCAATGGTAATCACAGCATACAGAGGGAAATCCCACATCAACCTTGGTTATGGTGTCTCTTCACAAAAATAGAAACCCTAACTAAGACTGGGTGCCTAGCCCAGTTGTTATCAGAGAGGATTTACTCAGCAACTGAAGGAAGCAGATACAGCATCCCACAGCCAAACATTAGGTGGTGCTCAGGGAGTCCTGCAGAAGAGGGGAAGGAAGGATTGTATGAGTCAATGGGGTCCAGGACACCCTAAGAAAACCCACAGAATCAACTATCCTGGGATCATAGGGGCTTGCAGAGACTGCATGTATATTACAGTTGTATAACTTGATCTTCCTGTGGGACTCCTAACAGTGGAAGCAAGGGCTGTCTTGGACTCTGTTGCCTGTTTTGGGGGACCTTTCCTCCTAGCAGGTTAGAAGAGGAGGTGCCTAGCCTCACTCCAACTTGATAGAACATGTTTGGTTGATATTCATGGGAGACCTGCCCTTTTCTGAAGAGAAATACAAGAGGAGGAGTGAATGGGGTGGGGGAAGAGAGGAGAGGAGTGTGAGAGGAACTGGGGGAAGAGGAGGGAGGGGAAACTGTGGTCAGGATATAAAAACAAAAATAAATAAATACATAAATACAAAAAAAAAGAAGAATCACAGCTCAGTTGGCAACAACTGACCTTGATACAGTGTCAAACCTTCATTCCATTCTTCTCTTATTCTGCCACCACCTCTAATGTCAGGAGCCATTTCTGAGCCAGTTCCAGCTCTGCTGAAGTCAGGACACTATTAGTCCTGTGACAGCACCAAGCTTTTGGCTCTTTTCTATAATGTCTCCCACTTCAACTGCTTTCCATCAAAGAGCTAACATCTATCTCTGATGTAGGATTCCTCTCTGGATGCTGTGAATACCACTGGTTAAAAAGGAAGTTGTCTTGGGCCTGGCAGGGCAGAATAGAGGTAGATGGGGAAAACTAAACTGAATGCTGGGAGAATGAAGGCCAAGTCAGGAGATGCCATGTAGCCACCAGAGGGGAAAGACGTGAGCTGCCAGCTGGAACCCTGCCTGTAGGCCATGAGCCTTGTGCTAAAATATGAAAGAATGAAAATGATGTAAGAACTAGCTAGCAATATGCTTAAAGCTATTGACCAAACAGTATTGCAACTGATACAGATTTTTGTGTGATTATTTCGTGTCTGGGCAGCTGGGAATGAACAAACTGTCTCCCACAGTATATCTCTTCAAGTTTTCAGTGCCTTTATCCATCTACTATCTGTGTATATGACAGGGATGCTCACACAAGGAAAACCTCTCATGATGCTAGCTGGGAAATATGTGAGATACTGAAATAGAGGATGTGAACACATGGATGGATGGATGGTCTTGAAGATCTTTGTCTTGCAGAGTTCCTTCAGACAGAGCTGCTTCATCTTGGGGAGAAGTATAAAAGATTTCATCACCTGTAGGCATTTCTCTAGCTTCCTAGAAGCAACCAGGAAGTTGTTCTGTGGCAACATGGGCATCCTCTCCTATGTACAGGGGTATATGAGTAAACCTTCCCACCTCATTGAAGTCTTCCTCTTGTCAACATGGGTATGCATCAGGATTTGCCCTGGCTATTGTACTCATCTCTTTGGCCAGCCTCCAGCCTCAGCTAGCCTGCATACAAAAGGACTGTTTCCTACTGCCCATGTGTAATGGAACAATGTCACACTGACCCCAGTGAGGTTTGGACCCTCACTGTAGGAAGAAACACATCTCTTCCAAGTTGTTCCTTCTTTGGAATTTTCTCGGCCTACAAGTTTCACTTTTGAATCTTTTTTTAACCTTTTTAAAGTTACTTCTCCATCAGATTGTAATAACCTTTTATATTAAAACTCCATTGTTTATTACACTATAGTTTCTATTTCCTGACTGGACCTAGACTGATAAAAGATACTTGATCAAAGAAACTAGAATATAAGATTAAATAAGCAAGTATCTTTTTGGCTTGTGGACTCTTACTGCACTATATTGAACACCCTGGCAAGAATCCCCCAGGGATACAGAAAACTGCTAGAGTGGCTGTTGAAAGCTTGAGTAAAGCTTCAGAGATGCCAAGAAAAGCACAAATGCCTGAGTTGCCCTGGCTAGATGTCAAGGGAAGTAGGAATGTGAGATATTCAGATGGATACATTGTGATGCCAAGAGAGTGTTTTCTGTAGATATCCTGGAGCCTAGAGCACCATCTGAAGCCATTAAGAGCACATTTGAGAGAGGGGCATGAGTCACACTAAGAATTTCATAGTGACTCTTCTCTGGTGACTGCGGCTGACTATAGTAAAGGCAACCATTGAGCCGGTCATTCATACTCATGGATGACTGAGACTCAAAGTAACAGAGATTAAGTGGCCATACTTAACTACCAGAAGCCAGGATTCTGCATTAACTTTAATAACTTGCAAGGTTGCAAGGATACTAAAGGGTCTTCACTTACAAGAAGTTGTAAAAACAGATGGAAGAACATGGTCTAGGGATCCCATAGCCCAAAAAATTACAGGGTATTGTCAAGGTTATAAGGACCTATAGCTAAAGACACCACTTACATATGTCATCAAACAAGGAGAAATCAACCTGGTGCCCCCACTAGAATCTTCACCCCTACTGACTAGTGTTCGTGATGCTGGAGGCTCTCTGCTAAATGAACATAGTAACAAAACGACTCCTAATGAAATATTGCTGTATCCAGAGATCAGTGAATCGTTCAGCCTTCATCAGAAAAGCTCCTTTTTCCAGTGGATGGCGAGTAACAAAGAGACCCACAACTGTAAGGTGTGCAGAGAGTGAAAACTTAGGAACACCCAGTTCTCCACAAGGTGTGGTGTCTTTACCAAACCCCTTGCTGGGGAACTTATTTGAAAGAGAAGGTAGAAAGATTGCAAGGCCCAAAGGTGGTGGATGACTCCAAGGAAACAATGATTTCTAGGCACCACAGGACTGATACGTACATGGATGAGCTCACAGGGACTGTGACAGCAGGCACAGAGTCTGTGCAGGTTTAGAGCAGACATAGTCCCAGCACTGAGAAGGGTGAGCGGAAAAAAAGTCCCACTCCGGCTAAGAAGTTATTTAGAGTTGATGCTGTTGGGAAAGGGGAAACTAGTTTTCCTGAATGGAGTGTCACTGGTCTGCCCACCACACTCCAGGGTAAAACACATGCCAAGGAGCAGTAGGTCAACACTAGACTGACTCCATGGGGTTCTGTGGGCTGTTTGTTTCATTTTGTTCTGTTTGGTAATTTTGGCTTACTAGTTTATCTTTTGTTTGCTTTGATTTTCTTTCCTTTCTTGTTTGTTTGTTTGAAAGAGATAAAGAACATGAAGGTGGGTACAGAGGAAAAATATGATCAAAACATATCCTATGAAAATGTAAGTAAAAAGATTTTTTTAAGGAAAAGAGAGCATGACTTTCCTTAAACCCGACAGTAGCCAACAGGTGGAGCTCACAACCAGAGAAAAGGCAATGATGAAAGAAGAAGAGGATAAAATCAGTCTCACCAATTAATACTTATAATTATTTGGGAGTTGAACCAAGTTTCAGACGCAAGCCTTCTTGACTCTTAGAAGTAATACCACTTCATCAGTTCCTATCCAGTAGAATCTGTGGCCATTATATTTGGGTCACATGATACTCCAGTGAAAAGAATACTCAGACATATTGAGGAATACTTGACCTAAATGCTGGGGTGACATTGGTTACCAGAAGGCCAAAACATCATCACTACCCCCTGTTAAAATGGGGGCTTTTAAACGCTGTAATAAATGTAATAAATGGGATTCTGATTAAAGGATGGGTCAAAAGGCCCATAGAACAAGTGGCATTGTGTGCCCCTTAGGGCCTGGGGCGTGGAGTGTGAATTAACATAGCAGATATCTAAATGGGAACCCATAGCAATGCCTTTTTCTCACAGTGTGAGACAGGAAGTCAAAAACAGCATTAACAAACCAGGAGGAAGGGAGAAGATTATGACCACTATGGAAAAGATGCAGGGGTAGTAATACCAGATGCATTTCGTTCAATTCTTCAGTCTTCTCCCTATAGGAGCCAGGTGTTTCCAAGCCATAAGCTCCCTTATCTGGGATCGGTGAATTTACATTCTTGTCATGATGATTGAAATCTCAAGTTTCATCATTTGTGTCATGATTTATTATTGACTTATGCATACTTGCAAATCACACTTAATTAGAATGATTTTTAAGAGCTCTTGAGGAAGAACAATGAAGCTGTTGATTTGGGACGGGAGACATGCTACAGCTTTCGGGACCACGCCCTGTCAGCGATAAAACTCCATGGTATCCTCAAAAATGATACATCATGCTCAGCGCTTTATGTCTTAAGTTCTGTTTCCCAGATGCATCACAGCTTCTATTTCAAGACTCAAGGATCATTTATTTCACGGAGTCTCCATGAAACTCTATGTACACACCGGAATGATTCAGTTACACTTGGCTAATGCTCCTCGAACATCCTCTGCAGGTTAGCGGTTTGCAGTGACAGGCCACCTTCTTGTACAATTGCCCTTTAACGCTGCTGTCTTCCCATTGGACCTTGAGTACTTTGAGGACTGCATCACATTCGTGTTTGGGTCTCAGTGGCTTAGTATAGAACCTTACAAATGGTCAGCAAGTCCATAAATGATGAAATGATAAATTTAAATATTGTTTTGCTCTTGTGTACCAGGTCTTTACGGATGATTTCTTCCAGAGCGCATTAGATCTTTTAAAGAATGTGTGTGTAGGCAGTCCTCCAGTTTGTCCTTTTGAACTAGAAAAATGCCTGCTCCAGACCACCCAGCAAGGACCAATCCCCATGGTCACTGTCCTGCGCCCCAGCCTGAAACACTGGCCTTCAGTCCCTTGCAGGTGGAGTTCTCAGTATACACCACTGCCACAGATGCATAATCAGAGAGAATTCTCAACAGTGGAGTTTCTGGCTGCCTTACAGAACAGGGGGTGGTGATGTCTGAGTTCTTGAGAACTTGAGTTCTGCTGAGCCCCACTCCTGCCTTTCTTACTACAGAGATGCTTAGTCTGCTAAGGATCCCCTGAGCTAATGCAGCTCTTTGGGACAGATTAAAGAGTCTCTAGAACTGTGTCTCCCATATGTCCAGACAGAGGGCTCTACCATGGCATTACGGTCAGCCGCAGTCTAACCTGACAAGAAGCTGCCTTAGATCAGCTCTTGTTTGATTTGTCAAGCCATGCATTCACTGTCTGTAAGGTGTACTACCATCAGAACTGCAAAACTGGATATGAGTAAGCAAGTTAAAGCAAGCCAAGCACAACAGCACAGCTGGCATAAGAGGTCGAACCTTCAAACATCTGTGCACAGCAGCTGATAGATAGCTTGCCCTTTTATACTTGTTTCCACTGCCTGATTTATTTTTCCAATGTTTGACGCATTATAAATTATAAATAAATCCAGATAATAGATAACTCTACCAGAGCAAAAAGGAGTCAACCACATATTAGTACTATTTAACTTCAGCATATCTTAAACATATTGTTTCTCACTTTTCAGGGGTGTGAAAGAAAGACTTTGAATTATTACCAGCTTTTGAGATGTCCTTATGGATTCTCATTCTTTCCATTTAGTAAAATTGCTAGCCTTAGGCAAGCTTCTTCTTGTTATCAAGTCTCTGCTTCACTGTAGGCTAAACTAGATAATCTGTCTAATTATAATGTTTTGATCTCTTCCAACATCTCATTCTTTTCTCATTATGATCTCCTACCTAATACACCAAACCAAAGGAGAACAAAAAGACAAGAAAACCAATACTAAAACATAACCTAAACTTTGCAGTTACTAAGAAGTTTTAGCTCAGGTGTCTAGGCAAACAATACATGTAGAAGACTAAAAAATGGTTTAAAGTAATGTGTGCCCTGGACCCCACTGGAGCATAGACATCATGGAATAGCAATAACATTTACACTCAGTTGGGTGCCTGTTCTTAACAAAAATCTCCCACATAACATGCTTTCTGATATACAAATAAGACCACTGAGCCAATTCCACATGCCTCGGCCCAACAGAGCACTCTGCCTGTTCATGGAAATTGACTTTAAATTGAGTCTTAACTGTTGTACTTGGTGGCTGTTTCCTTCAGCTTCTTATTCATAGCCTGGGCTTATTATGCATATCTCTATGAGATCAAACTCATGTCTCTATGACAGCATGCTCATTCATGCATCTCTCAAAATAATCATCACATTGTTGCTTATGTCCTCAGCACTGTGAATGCAGCAAAGGAAGAGAGACTCTCTCCTCTTCAGGGCTCGTAGAAGAGAGCCTGCCACAATCATTTTGACTCTCTGTATATTACATTTGGTAGAATTAGAATTCCTGTGGCCGGAAGAATGGCTAGCTGCCTGTATTCAGAAGACATGCTGCCCTTGCATCCAGAACATCGTTCCAAAGCCTCCAACAATGTTTATTATTCCATATTCTGATCATGGGTACCCTCAAAGGTGGGTCTGTGTTATAGTTCCACATATCTCCAAGGACACTGTATACAAAGCCACATTAAAAAGCTCATTCTGATGTCTGTTTTTGTTGCTCCTGTGTATATAACATTTCTTAAAACTTAGTAATCACAGTGGTATTTATTTCCAAAAATATCCCCCCAAGTGGGATGGGGCAGCTTGTTACCTATGCATAGTTTCATATATATCAACCCATGCTGCACTTTTTAGTATTTCTTCTGGCTGTGCTTCTGTTTTTCTCATTCCTCTCCAGAGTAAGTTATCAGACCTAATTTTGAAATATGAAAGCTATTATCCAAAATGCACCAATATTTCCAGGTGCAGTTTTATGGAACTGCACAACTGTTTCTCAGAAACGTAAAACAGTTGTTGAAAAATGTTTTAAAGTGCCAACAAGTTAGAGGTCCTCCGAGCAGAGCAGGGTCAAGCTCAGGCAAGCAGAAGCTCAGAGTCCATTTCCTTTAGTTTTTACTCATGATGAGCTTTGTCTTCAGACTCTGGGTAGTCTGCAGAAAACGAAGACTTAGGATAAATTTTATTCCTGTGAGTTAAAAGCCTTACTTTACTTCAGATAAGCAGTTTAAATATACCCCAATTATTTTGATTGCGTTTGGCCTTCCATTATTGTTTAATAGGCTGCAAACCTTAAAAACAACCCACATTCCCTCGAACTTCTAGAAGACTTGGTGGAGCAAAAAGATCTTCAGACATCCTTGATTTCATAAAGCACCTGATCTGTCAGAGCTTTCCCGTGGAACATCATGATCACACAACTCTGTAGTTAGAATGAAAGTCATGGAGTGGCCCTATAGCAACGCCATGAACCGATGACTCTCCTTTCTGTCTTCTAGAAGCCCAGTGTAGTTTCCAAACCACAACTTGGTGCATTTGCAACAAGGACAAGAAAGACCTCATAGAAATTTGTTAAGGGAATTTCATCATCAGTAGAAAAAGTTTGCTGGTTTCCTTTTACTTCTTTAGCAATACTTTATTGAATACCTAGAATGTTCTGGGATTATATGTCAGGTGTCAGTTCAAAGAGAATATAAAATCAAACTATCTGCTTTAATGGACAGAGCCTTTACACTCTCCCAAACATTTTGCAAAGGCAATTTTATTTTCATTCTATTTAGTTCTTTTGAAATTTTAAAAGGCTGTGAGAACCATTTTGATAAATACAGACTCAAAAAGATAAAAGTGACTTGTAGAGTTACTATGTATGTAGCAGACCTTGGAATCAAACCCAAGTCAGTATTCTGCAAAACTCTAATACTTTCCAGTATTCTGGCTTCTTTTAGTTTGGTTTTTGTTTCCTCTTTGTTTTCTGACACAGGGATTGGCTGTTTACTCCAGGTTGACCTGCCTCAGCCTCCCAAACACTGAGATTATAGGTGTTTGCCTCACACCTGGCCAATGTGTTTTTAATTTAATACAGAAGTCAACAAATTGTCCTCATTGTTCAAAAATCTAGCCTGTAGCCAACTTTTTAAAATAAAGTTTTATCAGAACACAGCCGTGTCCCTTTGCTTACACACTGAGGTCTTTTCCGGTAAGAGCATTCTGGCAGTGGTGCAGCAGTCACCATGTGGCTTGCAAAACCAAAAGTATTTATTATCTGGCCCTGCTTACAGGCTCAACTGCTGAGCGCCAGTGTAAGACACAGAGTTTCTCTTGAAAATATTAATCTAAAATGGAAGAGTCAGGAGAAAAATTAAAGCCTTCCTTTCTACACATTAGATAAAACTCAAGACAAAGTTGATTGATTAAGACTTTATTATCATTGCATGGTGGGGGGTGGCGCACATCTTTAATCCCAGCACTGGGGAGGCAGAGGCAGGTGGATCTCTGTGAGTTTAAGACCAGCCTGATCTACAAGAGCTAGTTCCAGGACAGGTAGTGCTCTTATACAGAGAAACCTATCTCATAAAACAAACAAAAAAGCCCAAATAAAACACAAAGCAAAAATAAACTTTATTATCAAGTACAATCCCCAAAAAGCATGAATGAAAGGGAAATCAGAATGAAGGAGGAGTTAATACTAGGCAGTGTATCACAGTGCACTGCAGAAATAGAGACGTCTTTGTGAAGAAAAATGGTCAGTCATGTGGGATTTGTACAAAGGTAAAGGAAGTAGTGTGAGAGCCAAAGTTACATTTCAAGTTTTAATTACTGTGCCTAAGGAATCCATGAAGCAAAAATGTCTCTGATCTGCAAGCCTCTTGCTCAAGATAGTTCCTGAAATTCTGGAGACTGTTGTGTATGGGAGATAACAAGTCAGATGTTTTTCACTCCCCTAGGTAAGTTTGTTTGACCCATCTGCACCACTTGTGCTTGGTCACATTGTAGGGAGGAGGTTCACAGGCAGGAAACACATCAGGAAGTACGCTTGCTTCTGTTTGGATGTAGGCTGGAGGTACATCAGGATGTGTGCTTGCTTTTGATTGGACTTGATGGCAAATACTTAAGTTGCTGCAAAACTTGATTTGGGGCCACCTTTTGGAAATCCAGAGATGGACCTGATCAGTATTTAGTTAACGCTTGTTTCAAATTTGGCTTTAAACTGTGGTAGTGGATCTTATTCTTGACTGGTGGGGTTAACAGTAGCTTAATCTGGAACAGCTAAAAGACAGAATGACCATCATACCCTAGAAGAAGCAGGACAGTCTGTATGCTAGAAGACACATCAAAAGGAGATGGTGGTGGTGGCAGCAGGGACTTTGGACTGCAGAAAGGGGGTGAACCACCACTGTGACTGCTGAGAAGTAAGGCAGCAGCTGAGATCCAGGGGATATAAAATGTCAAGCAAGTCAGGCGTGGGGAAATTGCTGCTCCTTGCACCTGTACCATCCAAGCTCCTTCTTTTACTGTAATCAGTTCCAAATGTGAAAAAAAATTCTTCACTTATCTGCTTTTCCCCCACAACCTCCTCAAACTGCTGCTAGGAAAAGTGCAAGTCTCCTAAGTCCCATCCTTGAAAATAATAGCCAGTTACAATCTTCTAAATTTTTCAGTGGGACTCTCAGTTGGGCTGTAATTCCTGATGGTAGAGCTAGTAGATTCCAGGTCCTTATTTTACCTTATTCTAGAATCCCCTCCTCCTTGAACGATTTGTGCTAATTTAGTGGAACTGGATAGACTGTCATTTCTGAGGGACTAAGCCTCCAGCTTTGTAGTCTTAACCCAACAACATAGATTCCTCATTGTAATTAAGGTCAATTATCCCAGCTTTTGTTTTTTCACTGAGTTCAGGCAGGCTATCATAGTAGCTGAAACACATGGTAAAACAGTGTAATGGTTGTTAGTTATAGACTTGACAGTATCTTGAATCACCTAGGAGATAACTTTCCAGATACCTGTGAGGTGAGGTTAGTGTAGCCTCTCAGAATACCTGAGGGGATTATCTTGATTACATTAACTTAAGTGAAAGGCTTACCCACTCTGGGTGGCACCAGACTAGACTAGAGTCCTGAACTGCGCAAAATAGAGAAAATAACTAGGTGTGGTGGTATTCACCTTTAATCCCAGACTCTGGAGGCAAGGCAGGTCTCTGTGAATTCAAGGCCAGCCTGGTCTATATAATTTCCAGGATCAACCAACAAAAACAAACAAAAAAAGTAAAGAAAAAGAAAAGGAAGGAAGAAGGAAGAAAAAGGAGAAAATGAGCTGAGTGGAAGCATCCAGCACTCTCTGCGTTGTGACTACAGATGTACTATGATCAGTTCCTGCTGCTGTGACCTTCCCAGCATGATAGAATTTAAGCCTTAATTGTGAGCCAAAATAAGTCTTTTATCCCTTAAGTTGCTTTAGTCAGGGTATCTTATCACAGCAGCAGGGAAAGAAAAAGAGGTTGCTTACCTCCTGGCATCTGGGAAGGAAAACAATAAAAAGATGAAGGTGCTTGGGACAAGAGGCAGTTCCTGTGGCCCACAGACAAAGACCCACTTCCTTCACCTAAGTCTTCTCTCATTGACATCCCAATATCCACTTAAATCACAAACCCATAAGTGAATGAATTAATGGATGAGGTCAGAACCTTTATGATCCCACCAATTGCCAATGCCCACAGTTAGCAATGATGTCTTACCCACAGGATCTCTGGAAATTTTAGATACAGACTATAGTAGTTATTATGGAATTCTGCCATCTACTTGATACTGGTGACACAAACTTCAGGTAAAATTTTTCCTTCCCAACAACATGAGAGAATACTTCACCATGCTTCTCAGAGATGCACTAGGAACTTTCACTAGGGTATGTCTTACTGTTGTTAGAAATAAGGGGTTGGTCCTGTCACCTCTCAGGACACATGACCAATTATCTCACATGCTAATACCATCCTAAGGTTTCCACAATGTTGGGCTCTCTGGGCCTTTCCTTGGTATTCTGTTCATGTTCTGCTGATGTGGGATTTCCCTCTGTATACTGTGAATGCCATTGGTTAATAAAGAAGCTGCTTTGGGCCTATTGCAGAGCAGAATGGAGCAAGGAATCCCAAGCAGATAGAGGAGGAGAGAGTAGACAGAGTCAAGGAGAAACCACGTAGCTGCCGAAGGAGACAGACACTGGAACTTTACCTGGTAAGCCACAGCCACGTGGTAATGCACATATTAATAGAAATTGGTTAATTTAAGATATAAGAGTTAAACAATAAGAAGCATAAGTTAATAGGCCAAGCAGTGTTGTAATAATAAAGTTTTGTGTGATTATTTGGGGTCTGGGTGGCTGGGAAACAAATGAGCAGCCTCTGACTCCATTCTGACATCACTATCTCATGACCATGGGTAACTTTCCAGGTTCTGTCTCACTACAGTACTAAGATGAGATTTATACTTCCAGAACATTGGATTATTTGTGTGATCCTATAAATTTTCTTACCCTGCTCATATGCTGTATCTTACTTCCTCAAGGCCTTACCCTAACACATTCTCATATCCCTGTTTGCACACACACACATATGTATATATACATATATAGATAGATAGATAGATAGATAGATAGATAGATAGATAGATAGATAGATATATCTTGTGCAACAAAACCTTTCCTGCAATACACACATCTACTTATTCCAGATAGGAAGCCCAGGAAGAACCAAATACAAATACCATCAATGTCCAACTTGGTGAACCAATGAGTTTTATTGATGTTATGTACAGGAATATGGGGGAGGGATTACTTATAGAATCAGAAATTAATGACAGACAGTTGCATTACCAAAGCCCGGTGCAGGACAATTCTGTCAATCATGTTTTAAATAAACGCTGATTGGCCAGGCAGGAAGTATAGGCTGGAAAACCAGACAGGAAGTAGAAGTGGAGCAAGGAGAACAGGAGAAATTGGGAAGCAGGAAGCTTCCCTGGCATTCCTTCGCAGATCTCCAAGGAAGCAGCATGTGTCCCTGTCCCAGCTGAGAAAAGGTACCGGCCATGTGCCTGGCATGGATGGGAACAATGGGTTAATATAACTTATGGGAGCTAGTAAGAGGCCTGAGATAATGGGCCAATCAGTTAATAACCTAATGTAGACTCTCTGTGTGATTTTCTTTGGGGCTTGCTGGCTGTGGGGCACTGGGCAGGACAGTAACCCCAACAAGCCAGCCCTCGTGTTACAAAAGCCCACTCCACACAACCTGGAGCACACTGCACAGACTACAGGCAGTTTAACAAATTGCAGAGTATTCTCTCCAGGTTCCTCAGTTGGTCTAAGACTCTTTCGCGGAGCTTGGCTGGTTTCTGCTTCATCTAACCAGCTGGTCTGGTCTCAGGGTCTTCTTTGCAGTTTTGCTTTGCCTGAGAACCTTTGAAGTTTGGCTTGTTTGAGAGTGACTCTCAACAGTCTTTATTGCTTATTCTGGGAGGGGGAGGTCTAGTGAGTCTGGTCAGTTTCAAGGACTTCCTGAAGCAGTTTTGAATTGTTGTCCTCAGGCTTAAGAAGCTTCCCTTCAGAATGGAATGTCTTAGAGGAAACTGCAGCCCAACAACATGTCCTGGTTCTAAAAGAGTAAAGTTTTGAACGTCCCTGTTCAACCTATGTAGAGACCTGACACAGGTTATTGTCTAGAACAAAGAAATACGGCAAGGAAAGACCTTAACTTTCCATGTAGGAGAAGTCTATGGTCTCAAGTAAATTAGAAGAGCTTGTTTCTGATGATCAGGGATTCTGAGAAATTGGGGATTAATTGTTCCCAGGTATATTTACCCGTGTGCTAACGTATCTCACAACTTAGCTTTTGTCAGTGTCTTCTGCAATGCCACCAGATATACCCAGTTGTTCTATTACCAGAATTCTTCCCCCCCCCAAGTTTTTTAAATTTATCTGTTTTTATGTGCATTAGCATCTTTTCCTGCATGAATGACTGCAAAGGTACCAGACCATACAGTTGTAAGCTGCTATATGGGTGCTGGGAACAGAACCCAGGTTTTCTGGAAGAGCAGCCAGTGCTCTTAACCTCTGAGTCATCTCTCCAGTCCCCTAGAATTCTTATTTAGACAGAATTATTGAGGCTTCATATTTGCCTTTCTGCTTTAGAGTTGTCCTATCATGATCAGATTAAACACCTGAATTTCAGCCCAGTCAGTCCTTCAGTTTCAGGAAATGCAAATTTCTTTTAAGCTGCCATGAAACAGCTCTGGCTCATAACATGATACTGATTAAGAGCTGTGTGAGTCTATAATGCTTTTGTGAGGCTTCTGATGACGTCAGAAGCAGAAATTCTAAACTGTAGTTCTTATAATTAGCACTGCAACCACAATATTGATATACTGAAAGGTCAACCTTGTAATGTTATGTCTCATTTGTACCTAGGGAAATTGCCCATGGTGGAAATTCTCATAACTGAGATGCCATAGCACACCAGAGATTGTTACCAGAGGTGCCTACACCAATTGCCTTTTCTTGTATTTTCTATAGCTTTGTAACAAGATGTAATTGATGAGCTAGTGATATTGGCACCCCATGGCTGTTTGTTGGAAATAACCTTGGTCCAAGTCCAAGAGATGTGAATCTAAATTCTCTGCTTTATAGAATTCTCCAGTTATGAACATAGAATACTCTAAGGAAATCTCAACATATAAGGATCTTATTTCTACAAAACAGCTTGAGGCAAACATAATCTGTTGCCATGTAATCCCAATGAGACTGGAGAAATAGGAAACTGAGACAGAGACAAACATGAAGTAGAAGTACTGACAACTCACCACAATACTGAAGAAAACACAGTCTGAAAATTTAGTGATGTAATATATGTCCAGAGAAGTACCAGACTGTCACTGGGAGGGACATGGGAAAAAGTGAGGCATGTATTTGCTCAATCACCTGTTTCCTATTTTGATGGTGAAAGGTAAACCCAAAGTGTTAACTGTACTCCTAGATGTACTACTGGCTCTTCCGTAAAGCCATGTAGGAAGTCATTGCTTCTTTGGATCTCAAGGGATAATGTTGGGGTGCTGGAGCCATTAACTATTACCAAGTACTCTAGTATGAAAACAGTAGGACAAAGTAGATAAAATGGGCATCTTAAAGGAAATAATGTAGAAGGACAAAAGGGTTTTAAAATTCTGATAATAGTTGCAGAAAAGACAAGGTAAATTGAAAGGTACGACTGATTACAGCATTCAATATTTCACTTGAAACTATAATTCAATTATAAATCTTACAGCTAAGCTTTTCATCAGTATCTTCTACTGTTACCAGAAATAATTTTGATAAATTAAATACATTAGTCTTCAATGAGATAAGAGTGAGAGAGAGTGAACTGCCAAAGCAAAGAGAAGTAGTTTTAAGGAACAGTCAGAAAAAAAAAATCTTGACAATGAAAATTCATAGCAGAAATTAAATTAAATGAAATAGATGAGGGATAATATTGAGAAACATTACAAAAAGCATCAAAAAGAGAACATGGAGATCTGCTGAAATAAAAAATATAAAAATTAAAACAAGCCAGGTGGTGGCGGCACACACCTTTAATCCTAGCACTAGGGAGGCAGAGGCAGGAGGATCTCTGTGAGTTTGATGCCAGCCTGGTCTACAGAGCAAGTTTCAGGACAGGTTCCAAAGCTACAAAGAAACCCTGTCTCAAAAAACCAAAAAAATAAAAAAAAATTAAGAGGTAAATTTAGGTTTGATAATAAAACAAAAGTAGTTTTGAAGAAAGGGATACAAAGTAAATGGGACAGAAAATGTTGAGAATTTTTTTATATGTAAAGGGCTTGTATTCATAAACGGAAAGAAACTATTTCATGACCACCTTAATGACATTTCAGAACACCTAGGACAAAGCAGCTAAGGATTTTCTGTCAGGAAGGGGTTGGGCATGCCCCGATGAGAGAGCCAGACTTACCCAGCATGACACTGAAACTAGAGAGAAACAGATATATGGATCTAATGGCTTTAAAAAAAACTAGAATAAATTTTGAGAAAATTCTATAGCAGTCAACTTTTCAATCGAATATAAGAATAAAAGAAATATATTTTCAAATATTAAAGTTCTGAAAAGTGTTGCTGCCGGGCGGTGGTGGCGCACGCCTTTAATCCCAGCACTCAGGAGGCAGAGGCAGGCGGATCTCTGTGAGTTCGAGACCAGCCTGGTCTACAAGAGTACCAGGACTACCAGGACAGGCTCCAAAGCCACAGAGAAACCCTGTCTCGAAAAACAAAACAAAACAACAACAAAAAAAAGTGTTGCCTTGCATGTGCCCTTTAGCTGGGGACAGAACTCCAGTAACACAGGGGTGTTCAGAAACGGGGAAACTGAGTCCAGATGTCTAGAGATTGAGAATGAGTGAGTTCCAATGTCACTCCTATCCCAAAACAGGAGCTGTGGCTAAAGTCCAATTGGGAAGGATGAGAGGGCTCAAGGGATAGGAACATGCTAGAAATGTTCATGTTTAGCCATGCTGAAGGGTTGCCATTAACAGGTACCACTGATGGAGCACTTGAGCAGCTGTGATAAGTAAACACCAGAGGCAGATTTAGCTACATCATCAGTAATTCAGCTGTTTCCTTAGGAGGGAAGACGGGTGTGTGAGTCGGGGTGGGGAGGGGGAGAGCGCAGGAAGAGCAGGAATTAATGGTTCCTCTTCCACGCTAAACGTCAATTAAAAATCAAACATATAAAACACATGTTTTATATGATATAAGCTTTTATCGTCAGTCTTTATAGCCTTAATGATGTTGCCATTAAGTGTTTGGCATCATCTGGACCTGCCTTTTATTAATCGCTGGATTGGAGCATTTGTACAATCATTTACGTTTAATTACTCAAAACTCTGCTGTGCTTACCTCTCTTGTGGGGTTCAATTATTTAAACAAACTGAGTCTTTACAGAATCTTTATGTTTAATTGAGAATATTGACAGTGCACTTTTGGCTTCCTGCTAAAGTCTTTAGCAGGCAGTCACACTTTTTCCTATGGGCAGCTCTTCATAGTGTTTCCTCAGACATGCTGTGCTGATTTATAGTCACTCATCGCACTAATGAAATACACGTTAAAAGATTAATTAAAATGCTTATTTTTAAAATGACCAGAGGGCAATACTTCAGCAGTTAGAACTGTCCTAAATGGTTCTCACTAAAAGCAGGGGGATCTTTTTTGTGTAATGTGGTATTAATCTCATTGTCTCCAAAAATAGCAAGACTTTTTTTATTGGCTTAATTTATAATCTGTAGACAGCATTAGAGTGGCAATCATAGAACTATATTTTGGAGGGTGTAGAAAATTAGGAAAAGCAATCATTATTACTATCACTAAATAAATGAATTTGCCAAAGCTATTCTGTCCTTGTATAAATACAGCATATGCTCAGATTCAGCAATGATTTGTTTGCACATCAACCTCTGACATGAGCGCTCTCCCATCTCTGTCATAGTGCTTCATTTTCTCCCAAGAACAACGTGTAAAGGTAGGTTTTAGTATTATCTCTGTTAAAGAAAACAGAAGTTCAAAGAAGTTATACATCTTGGCGAAAATCCTCAGCTTTAAACATTTGGGAAATAGCCACTGTGTTCTGTTCTCGTGCTGCTCACAACACAGGTTAATGCAGAAGGCTTAGCTGGTGAGCAGAAGGGGCGTGCCTTTTTCCCTCTACCTAGTCTTCCTGTAGGACGCCGCCTCTTTTCTGTCCCTAAATGATCCAGCTGCTTTCCAGTTTTGAGGCTCTGAAGCAGTGGTTCTCTAAGCCTGGACCAGCAAAAATAGAATTCCTAGGAACTTATTGCCTTTTAGATACGTCGAAACTTTTGGATCAGAATGGGGACTAGTGGGTGTGCCTAACAGATAATTCTAAAGTTTGGGATTCTCCACACTTACTAGAAACTGCTCCCCACAGTTACCTTTGGTAAAACCTTAATTCTGAAGTTCTTGGCCCGAGTCCCCATGCAGTTTGCCTGGGTGGTAATGAACGCTTGATAGTTTCACCAGGTGCATCACTCCTGAAACTGCCCTTTGTTATCTTGTGGGACAGATCCTTACCTGATGGCCGCTTCTGAGGTACCTTCACTACTCCTTCTCTTAGCCGGCTGTCCTAGTTAGGTTTGTATTGCTGTGATAAAGCACAGACCAAAAGCAACTAGAGAAGCCAAGAGTTGATTTCGTTTTAGAGATTGTAGTCCATTGCTAGGGAGGCCGAGGCAGGAAACTGCAGGCAGGAACTGAAGGAGAGCCCATGGAGAAATGCTTCTTGCGAACTTGCCCTTCATGGTTGGCTCAACAATCCAGGATAACCTGCTCAGGAACAGGGCTGCCCACATGGTCTGGACATTCCATATCAATTGTTAATCAAGAAAATGCCTCACTGAGTTCCCTACAGGCCAATCTGATGGAGATATTTTCTCAAGTACCTTCTTGACCCGGACTTGTGAAAAATTTACAAAACCAACCAACCAACCAAGCAACCAGCACATCTACTAAAACAGAATCCCCAAAATGTCTAAGTTTCCACAGCCTTGAGCATCAGGTAGATCTACAACACTGGCTTCCAAATTGTCTCCTTTCCAGAAAGCTCCATTAGAGAGAAGCTCTGCTGTTGTTAACTGTTTTTAAACCTGTGTTTGCTACAAAGATGCAGGCACAGTCCAGCAGTTGGGGAGGGGCTTCTCAGAAGCAGGAAGGGAAATTTACAAAGGCCTTTAGAGCATTAACTCTTCATGTCCAAGGGCATTAGCTGATCTTGACTTACAAAAGTCACCCTTCTTCGCTAAACTGAGTTGAGTGGCAGGCAAAGTATCATCATCCACATTAAAATTATCTGGTTTTTCCCTTTTCCTTCATGTCTTTTACTTGGGGACTGGAGCAGTCCTCAAGCTTTCTTACTTCTTTAAAGATATGAGCCACCCATTCCTTGTGGACAATGCAGTGGGCTCTGGACTCACAGATACAGTGACAGGCTGCAGAACATACTATAACTATACCAAAGAAATACACTCTACCCATTTCTCCATTTTTTCCCATCCAATAATCTTCCATAGTGTTTTCTGATTCATTTCCTTCAGATGTGAGATCTTGTCTCATCTTTACTCAGCTTAAAATCCCTCAGATAACCAACTGGAATAAACGCTTGAATGGGTCTCAATTGCTCACAGAGAACAGACTCTTACACACACTTGAAGTCCTAAATGCAGCTTTAAATTTAACTTCCCCCATCACAGCCTCGCTAGACTCTTTGCTGTGCCCCAGTATGCCAAGCTTTTCCTGTTTTGCTGTCCTGATTTGTGTCTGGGCAAAGGGACTTAATCAGTGCTTCTCCATGCTGAGCTGTCCCATATCTGGGCTCAGTTTTGATATGGCCTTTCTTGAAAGTTTTTTCTATCTCTTCTAATGCTGCTCCAGTTCTCACAAAAGCAACAGCTTTCTCCTTGAGGCTTCTAGACTATTGTGTTGGTTTGAGTAACGAGGGCCTTTGGACTCAACACACCTTGAGAGAAAGGATTGCATCAACTTACCGAGAGAGCTTGGGCACTCACTCAATGCTTTGCACACTAACAGGTGGTTAATAAACCACTGGACTCTGATATAATCAGTCTGGTTTCTAGACTGCAGCTCTCTGGAAGCAGAGAAAATTAAAAGGAGAGCAGTTTGACATCCTAGAGAAGTACATTGCAAAGGTGGCATGGAGAACAGAGCCACAAGCACCATCCTCCCAAGCACACAGCAGCGGGGAAGCCAGGTTGTTGTCCACAGTGTCTTCAGGCTTTGAGGTGGAGGGACTGTTTACTTAAAAAGCATTAGATCACATTTACAAATGCTTTCTGGATTAAAAAAAAAGCCATGCTTCCTTAAATATTTTAATTAAAGCATCAGGAATTTAAACTGATATTTATAACATTTGCAATTGGTAAAGAAATTAACACCAAGATAGAATTGTTTTTAAAATAATGAGGGGCAACGAAAGGGGCACAAGGGTAAATACAGTCAGATCACATGATATACTTGAATGAAGCTATCATTTTTAAAACGTACCCCTCTAGTAAAAACTTCAAAAATAAATGAAAACATTGATTTTTTTTAATGGGACCCTTTTGCTTTGTCTTGTTTTTTGTGAGGCAGGGTCTGTCTACATAGTCCTGACTTTCCTGAAACTCATATATCCGTCAGGCTAGCCTCAAACTCACAGAGATCTATCTGCCTGCCTTTGCCTTCTGAGCCCTGGGATTGACCCACTCTGCAAAACTGAGTTCTTTTTATTTGTCACACAGACTCTGAGACATAAAGAATACAAAAACTGAGTAGGAACATTAAAATTTGCAGTTGTTTACATCTTCATGGCAGCCCAGTCCTTCCCTTTGTACTGACCTCACTGGACAGAGTACAGAGCGGCTCTGGTGTGATTTGGTTTTCATTTTAAGTCATATGATGCACTAACAATGTTAAGTCTCTCTGTCTCTCTGTCTTTCTGTCTCTGTCTCTCTCTCTCTCTCACACACACACACACACACCAAAACAGACATGAAATACTTAAGATTTTTTAAAATTATGTTTATTGGTGTATTAGTGTGTGTGTCTGTGTTAGGCATGCACATGTATGCGCAGGTGTCCATGGTGACCAGAAGAGGGCATCAGATCCCCTAAAACTGGAATTATAGGAGGCTGTGAGCCATCCTACATGGGTGTTAGGAACCAAACTCAGTTCCTCTGCTAAAGCAGCAATGGCTCTTAACCAATGGGTCATCTCTTCAGCCCCATAGGAAAAATTTAAAGAGATTTTTTCACAGGGAGTTTGGGGCACTTGTGACTACATCAAGTTAAGGAAAGAGCTAATGCCAGAACTTGACGTTTCTGGCTCAGCCTCAGCCTCATATACCTGGCTTCCTCACACCTCTCAGATGGTGGCACTGACAACTTTAACCCACATCTCTGACCTGTTGGGAGCTCCAGGACCATTTGTCATCACAGCTAAGCCCACTATGTTGGGGAAATATTTCTAAAATTTCACTAGCTCTGGACTGGTGGAGAACTTTAGAATGGGTTCCAAAGTTCCTTGGGGGAACATCCTCCCAATATTGGCCTCCATTCATAGTTCTTAGCCTCAATCCCGTCCTGGATTTTGCACTGTACTGTCACCAACTTTGGAAATCTGCATTGCTTAAAGAGTGCCAGTGCACTGTCTCCTCTTGTCTAAAGCGTGTGTGTGTGTGTGTGTGTGTGTGTGTGTGTGTGCGCGCGCGCGCTTGTACAGAGGAATTTGGATCAAGTACACTTTCACTTAAATCAATAATCACCAGAGCCAGGAAGGGTGGTAGTACAAGCAAGCGATTCTAGGACTTGGGACATGGAGGCAAGAGGATCAGGAGTTCAAGGCCAGCCTTGACTGTACAGCAAGTTGGCAGTCAGTCTGTGTTATGTGAGACACTGTTTCACATATATAATGAGTTATAGATGTGAGTTTCAGACAAGCCTGGACTTCAGAGTGAGACTGTCTCTAGATAGATAGATAGATAGATAGATAGATAGATAGATAGATAGATAGACAGACAGACAGACAGACAGACAGATAGATCATAGATAAACATGCATGCTTGGTATAGTAGTTCATGACTATAATTATAGAACGCACATAAAACAAACAGAATCATCTTATTTTTGGCAGAACTATTGAATAATCAATTCACTGAACTGCTTCTTTCCTAACATTTAGTTTTAATAGTTGGTTATGTCAGGCCTTTCAGATGGTTCTATGGGCAGCCACTCAGTCAGCTGACTGTCAGTCTCCCACGTAGGTTACACTGCAGATGCTACAGCTCTTTCCTAGGGTTTCCCATTCAACGTGTGAGTAGAAGGCCCTCCATTGCACCTCCACATGACTCTGCATCTCTACAGGCTGTTCTCTGCCTTGGCTCTCTCTACCCTGCAGGTGGGGAGGCTCCTAAAACTTTTCCACCTTAGAAACAAACAGTGTGTACCCACAGACACCTTGAAATTGGGATATAGAGCCTTCAGCGAGTGCCACCTGTAGTTGGATCCTGTTTCTTGACCACAACAGAAATGCTTTCAGTGAAGTCTGGAGGAGAAAACCGATCTCTAACAAAATGACTGCTTTTTACCTGTACTTATAGTGCCAAATAACGTACCACAAAGTACAGGACCACTAGCTCCGCCCAAGTGTTGTTTTCTGTTGGAGTCTTTCCTTGTATTGCAGAGAACGACCAGTGCCTGGATCAAAGAGTGGTGAAGAAACATGGGGAAGTAGAGAGAAGACAAGAAAGGAAGGTGTACAAGAGCAATGCCTGTCCGCCTTGACCTTTACTGAGCACTTGGCGATCTCAGAGGACTTTCAAGTTTACATTTCTTTCTGCGCTAGCCATCAGTTAACACATTCTCAGGGCCCACTTTATTCTCCCCCTCCCTTTTCTCAATTAAAGAAATTAAGGCTTATAAAATATAAAAAACTTCCTGTAAGTCATAGAAGCAGGGAGCAAAAGAATGGACTCCAGAAACCACTGCTCAACTTGGACTCCTTCACTTGGCCCTGACTCCTTCATGGTTGTTTTTTTGACATTTTTGCCTGAAAGAATATTGGCCAAATAGTTTCACCAACATTTCCTTCAGGTAATGAGTTTGCTTCTAGCAATGACTTCTCTGCTCTACTCATATAGTTAAATGGTCTTTAAAGATTTTTCCATACAGCTCATTCGATTCTAAAGTCTTAAAGGCAGGTCTTCTTCATGCTCTGCACAGTTATAATATAATATGGGTGCTCACCAGGCCCCCATTTCATTCTTCCTTTGACTAGGAGTTTCCTTTGGGTGCTTTGAATACAGCCAGTGATCATCAGCCAGTCAACCAATCACACAGTTCTGGCTGAACTTAGACCTATACACGCGCTCAAGAATGAGACCAATGTAGACTATTTAAACAATAAATGCAATTGTTCTAAGAAGAGGCAACATAGGGGCTCGCTCCTTCTAATCTCTTTGCCTCATCACAGGCAGCTCGCAAGGCTCCTCATCTGCGCTATAAGTGGCTGACGCCCTCATGTTTTCTGCTGTACTTATCATCTGGAAAATGTGACTCAGTCGAATATGTGCTAAATGATACGACAATACACGCTTCAGCTAAAAGGTAAAACTCAAGACTGTGTTGGGAAAACCTTCACAAGAAGACTGCAACCACTTTACATGTGTAAAACTCCTTCCATCAGAGAGTGGGGACCCTGAAACTTCCACCAAAGCACATGAAAATGACATCAGTGGTCTGTTTTCCCGCCTCGTAAATGAACCAGACCTAGGCAGAGACATTCAGGCAGTGTCAGCTCTTGTCAAGCCAAGACAAGGTTTGACATCTGTTAAACCATTAAAGATACAGATAAAATGGTGACCAAGATGGAGGAGGGAAGGGAAGTGTGGAAGACATGTATAAAGTCTGAGAGTGACAGGCCAGGGCTGATTGAGTCTTGGATTTGGAAATATCACTAAAGCATATTGACTAAACCCTCCCAGGTTCTACATCACTGCTAACACACTCATAGTAAAAGGACTGTGGAAGTCTGTAACAGAAAGCTTTGGCGCTTTGAACACTGGTGAGGTTGTTTCCAGACTAAGTGGGTATCCTTTGGTGCCTCCCACCCTCACTTTCTTCCAGGCAGCTTCCTTCGATTCTATGAAGTGTAATTTGCTCTGACCTCTAAGAGAACATTGTCCTTGAAATTGCCCCAGAAGAGCAGACCCAAACACAGCTTACGATAACTCCAGGTTTGATTCCAAGTTAATCAAGAGATCCACCTTTCTTTGTCCTGGGAGCATAGTGGCTTTGGAGTTACGACAAGGACAACGGAAAAGCAGTCATCAAATTATTTTATTTTTATTTTCCTGGGGAGAAGAAAACACATGCATTTCTCTGCAGGCATGTGGGCTTTGGAGTTTACTTCTCATCAACCGAAATTGAACAGGAGTCACAGGAATCTATCCTGGACCGAGTCATGATGGAGAAAGAATGAGCTTTCCCCACATGTGCTCCGAAATTTCACAAGAAATTTAGGGGTAAAGTTAGACAGCATAGGTACAGAAAGTTAGTCCTCAAGTCAAGGAACGATGCCCCCAAAGCTACCTCACCCAATGGTACTGGGTTACTCTGCTGTCACTTGGATATACTTACATTGCATACCTTACATTGCATACCTTAGCATTTAATTTCATGACTTATGAATAACTTTTGAGACGCTTACTTTTCTCACATCAGCAAGACTACACCTTCCTTGGTAAATGTACCACGAACACAGATGAATATGCATCCAGGTGAGCTCAGGAAACCTCAGGGCCCTGAGCAAGAACAAGAACAGTTTCCATACATGGATTAATCTGCATTTCCTATAGCTACAAGGAAGTACAAAGAAAGCATCCAGCCAGTGGATGAGGGGACGTGAGTAAGGATGGCCGCAGTGCTTTAACTCGTGTCCTAAGTTCATTTCTGGTTGTGATAAAATACCATTATCAAAAACAACTTAAGAAAGAGTTTGACTTACAGGTCCAGGAGAGTCCAAACGGTGGCGAAGGCATGGAATACACAGTAGTGCTAGTTGGGGATAGCCAACAGGAAATGTGGCCAGGACATGAACTCTCAATGTCCACCTCCAGAAACACACTTCTTCCAGCAAGGCTGCACCTGCTGAAGCTTCTGAACTTCCTAAACAGTATCACCACTGGGGACCAGGAGTTTAAACATATGTGCCTTCGGAGGGTATTTCTCAGTCAAACCACCTCACTCATTGAAAGGAACTTTCTTTGCTGTATGAGAGTAGGGTTGGGAAAAATAGATCCACAGCGAGAGGAAAAGGCCAGAAAACTGGACCTGGTGAATAACGCCTCAGTCCAACATGTAAACTCAACCTTGTACTAGGTCCTAAGATAGGAAAGTTTTCTGATACAATCTCAGTAGCAAAGGCAACTTGGTAGCAGATGTTTTAGAAGTGTCAATCTTGTGAGCACTGAACACCAGGCTGAGGATCTGGGCTGGATTTAGCAAGAACTGTTCCTTTCAGGTGAGTGGTAGGCACTGAAGTGGGGGCGGGGGACACAGCTGCAGCCTAGGAGAAGCCAGGAAATTATTTTTTGTGAAAATTCACCATGTTCTTCTCCCTTTGGGATTTTTCTAGGGAGTGGTTTCTGGTTCTGGCTGTAATCTGTTAGAAGAATCCAGAGATACAGTGTCAGAGCACGTTTCCCTTCCACCTCCCTTCCCCTGGGAGATCTGAAGCTTAGACAAGAAAGGACCACCAGAGCAAGCAGGATTTTTTTTAAATGCCTTTCTCCAGGACCTGGATAGATCTGTTACCTACTCCCAAGGCTAGGAACTCTTCCCCATGGTGCCTCTGTTCTCTGCCACCATCAAGTCTGCTTCCTCCAGCAGCACCTGTGCCTGAGCTAAGAAATGGACCTGCCATCTGTCCTGGATGCTTCAACCCACACCTGACAACAAAATTTAACCAAGAGGAACTCGCACTTCTGCTGTCTACCAAGACAGCCGCCTTGCAGGACAGTGGCGCATTGCTAGCCTTTTATACAAGTAGTTTGCATTGTTTTAAAAGACAATTATTTTATTTCACTAAAAATATTTATCAAGGAGGATACACACACACATAGAAGAGGAAAAGTCAATTTTATTTAAGGGGGTCGCCCTTGATAGGACTATGCTTAAGGGAATAATCCTACATCCAAGAGTGTATGGACATCACAAATTAGACTTGGTAAATTATTAAAAAAAAAAAAAAGAACAAGAAATTGGGAGGGGTGGAGAATTGGAGAGTTGATCTCAAAGGAGTTAGCAGAAAACTGAGGGGTAAATATGATCAAAATACATTGCATGCATGTATTAAATTCTTGAAGAATTAATAGCAATATTATACTAAAATTATTTACTTGGGGTGGTGTAGTTTGGTGGTGACCACTTGCATGGCATTCACAAGGCCTTAGGTTCCATACACAGCACCATGTCCAATGAATAAACGAATGAATGAATAACAAAGCATTGAGTGCAGTGGTGAGTTTGAGGTGACCCTAAGCAACAAGAAACTGTCTCAAAAAGGAACGTGTATGTGAGAGATATCATGAGAAGACAGTAGATTTTAAGTGTCAAAGTAAAAACGTGCATGGGAGTTAATTCAGAAGAAAGCTAGACTACTCTCAGCTGGAAGTTGAATTTAGTATCACAAAATGTTGGCGCTACATGGTACCATTGCAATTACCTCATTTAAAGGTTATTTCTGGGTATCGTGGAGCCAGTGACAAAGTCAGCAAGCTTTGACCTCCATTTGCTGATGTAAAGCCCTTGGCCATTTGCCCATCCTAATCACACACCTCCAGAGGATCAATGTATACACATCAGGAGGCTTCTGACCTCAGGGAGCTTACGACCTACCTCAAAGAAAGATGCATATATACTTCTTTTTGGGGGGGGGCTTTTCGAGACAGGGTTTCTCTGTAGCTTTGGAGCCTATCCTGGAACTAGCTCTTGTAGCCCAGGCTGGTCTCGAACTCACAGAGATCCGCCTGCCTCTGCCTCCCAAGTGCTGGGATTAAAGGCGTGCGCCACCACTGCCCGGCGCATATATACTTCTTTAATTTATATTGGGAAACAGACTGAACTGCATTGGGTGGATATGTAACCCATTCGGAACCTTCAAGTTTGTGCTGAACAGATGGGAGGGAGGAAGGGAGGCAGGAAGAAAGGAAGGAAAAGGAGGGAGACAGATAGGGAGGAAGGGAGGGAGGCAGGGAGAGAGGAAGAGAGGGAGGCAGGGATGGAGGGATGGAAAGACATTTGAGGAGAACACCTCCCCAGTGACCCAACCCTGTAGTCTTAGTGGATGATCCAGGACAGAGAACTCTTCATAAACCTCAACCCGTTTCCTTGACTGAGCATTTCAAGGTTGAGAGAGAACAAGGGAAAGAAAACTTTACCTTCTTCTTGCCCGGTTTCCAAGTCTTCTATTGTTAAGAAAATGCTGAGGTTTTTTTTTTTGTTTTTTTTTTTTGTTGTTTTTTTTTGGTTTTTCGAGACAGGGTTTCTCTGTAGATTTTGGAGCCTGTCCTGGAACTAGCTCTTGTAGACCAGGCTGGCCTCGAACTCACAGAGATCCGCCTGCCTCTGCCTTCTGAGTGCTGGGATTAAAGGCGTGCGCCACCACCGCCTGGCTAATGCTGAGGTTTTTGTAATGACCCTCAAAACCATAGTGACACTCTCCTTCCCAAATACCCAGATGTATCTAGCCGCTGTGGGAACTTACTCACAGAGTAACCCATGCCTCATCCTGACTACACCATGGGCTGCCACTTAGAAACCAGGTGGGCCTGCACCCTTTGTCTGACAGGTCTCAGAGGCCACTTTGGTTGTTCCCATTTGCTCCTCAGACTTCATCACTGCCAGAAAGCAAACTGGGAAGTAACAGTTGAGGCACATGGAGGACAATTAAACCCATCAGGGACAAGCTGGGCTTTTGAAGCTTCTTAGGTTAGGTGTGATGGTTCAGGCCTATAATCCCAGCACCTGGAAGCTCTGAAACTCCTGTGCATTTGAGGCCAGCCTGGGCTACATGGAAGACCCTGTTAAAGGCACATTTCTTAGGTATCAGTCTCTGGAATGGCCTTTCTATAAAGCAAATGCCTTCATGTTGTAAAGAGTATTAGGAAGAAGGGAGAGAAAGAGGAAGGAGAAGGGGAGGGAGAGAGGGAAGGGGTTTAGGCATTTTGTCAATGTTTGCACTTCTGTTGGAACCCACGAAGTCAGCACTGAATTCAAGATTCCTACATTTCTTTAGATAAACTGCATTCCTATAGCATGGCTGCTTTGATTTATAGGCAACAAAGTAAAACCACAACCCAGGAAGTGTTGGGTGAGACAGGGCCAGGTGATTCCCTAGTGGAGCAGTACATAGGACATACCACTCCTGCTGCGGCTGCTATGGACCTCATCATCCTTGTCAACCTAGGGAATATATTATATTGCTTACTGTGAAGACATGGTTTGGTTTCTCCTTGTATAACGAGGATCCTGCCTTACTGCTTACTCTTGCTGCTAGGAAGCTCAGAGGCGAATTTCAGCTCCCCTTTAGTAAACTGTCTACTGTTCCACGTGCACATCAGAGCTCTTGTTTTCTTCTCATCTTGACTTTGGATTCTGATTTCAATTTTACGCCGTCTTAAGTTTTTACATAGCATTTACATGCTTGCTGTAAGTATTCTCACAAGGCATCCCCAAACCTTAGCAGACTAAAGTAAGGCATGCATGACATTAAAAAAAATAATAATAATTTACCTGGGCTGTGCTTTCATCTGTGGTACCCTACAAATTCTTTAGTGCTTTGAGTTCTATTGCTAAAAAAAAAAATCTGAAGAAAATTCAGACACCATCTGGCTGTCTTTAGAAAGACAGAGGTAGTTCAGGTCTTTGATCTGCACTGCACATGGGCTGAACGAGGGAAAGAGGACCAATCTCCCTGACACAGACAATCGCTCGCTTTATTAAACAAGTGTCTTGTATTACACACAGAGAGCATGCATTATGTGGATGCACACGGGAAAGTTAGAATGAAAAGTAGATACGGAGCGAGGGTAGGAGACTCTGGGTTTGAAACAGCTCACAGCTGTTTCTAATAAAGTCCTCTAAAGGCCAGCTTATTTCCACAGCATAGACTAATGCAACTGCAACTGCCCCGAAATGTTGTATTTATTTTTTTAAATATAAAGTATCAGAAATAACTGTGCAGCTGAGAGTCCATAACCATTGCAGGTCACCACCCTGCAGACAGGTTACTTTGCATTTTTATTTTAGTATGCTATCATTCAAGACCCGGGCCATTTGTCACCATTGACCTAGTAATAAAGTTGTGAATGTGACCATGAGAAAAAAAGAAGATGATGAAGAAGAAAAGGGCTAGGAGAAAGAGAACCACACTAATGAGAGAAGTCAAAAAAGGTCATTGGGGATTGCAAATGGAAATGATGGCCGGCAAGAGGCTCTTTCCAGCTTGCTGGGTGGGGAAAAGAGGACTGGATGGGTCCTGGGAACTTCACTGGCAAGTGTCCCTAAGCTGGCTCCTGGCTCCGGTCTGGGGAGACTGGGGCCTTGGTCAGTTCACTGGCTCAATTAGCTCTGAGGTTAACCTTCACATCAGTCTAGAAACGCGTGTTTCCATTTCCCAGGTTCCCCTCAAATTATCTTTTTAATTTCCCACCGTCTTCCTCCATCCCATGTGGAGGCTTCCGCTTCGATGCAGTTCTACAGTCTTGTAAGAAATGGGAGATTTCGAGTTTCTTTCAGTTTAAGTTGGAAACAACAGTTAAGGACAAGTCCTTCCGTGTCTGGGCTGGTTCTCCAACTCACAGCCGTCTCCACTCTGGCAAAAGAGGGCCACCTGCAAAGCTTCGCTTTCAGGGGACCTTGGATTTCCCGGGTGTTCCAAAGGGAAACAGGAGATGACCTGTGAAGGCAAAGCCTGGATCTGAAGGGAGTGCCTGGCAACTCTGCTACACTGGCTCGTGACTGCGCCGACAACTGTCTCCAGAGGGCGCCCTGGGCCGGCACCCTGGTTCCAGACCAGGCCTACAGCTATAGGACTGTGGGAAGGAGGAGGAGGGGGATCTCTGCGGACCCTTATGCAGGGTGAGTCTTCAATCCTTCTCTTCTGCCCTAGGCCTGGGGTGGGGGTGGGGACTGGAAACAACCACCCTGCGGGATAGTTGACAGACTCCCCTCCACCCCTTCCTTTCCCCGACCAGAGTATATTGTCCCACCACCGCCCATCCATCCAGGCTGGGATTATTATTCAGGCTGTGTGCAGAGGTTAAGGCTGGGACTCCACTGAGTCTTGCTACAAACACTTGCCCGAATCGCGAAGCTCGCTGAGGTCAGGGCACTGTCCCCTTCGTATAGCCCGGGAATGTTCCGGATTCCTTGCTCTGGGCCAGACACCCCACGCCAGAGTTAGCATTTGTGGCAGACGGGAGAAGAGGCACGCAGCGGGGGCTAAGGCCCTAGATCCCTGGGCCGAACCAGAACTAGTTGCTTCGCAGAGACCCAGGTTCTCAGGTCACGAACCTCCGCTGATGACCGTGCCAACACGCAGCCTTGGAGAATTACCCTCACGCCAGCCCTTAGTGGCAATGTCGCCCGACCACTGGAACATTTCCCTTAAAAGTTTAATTTTGCGCTCAGTATTCTGAAACTATTTTATTTTAATTTTGTTCAAATGTTCAAAAGGCTCAACAGCCCCCCTTCCGGCACTGCGTTTCTTCTCCCGCTTTCCCGCGGTCACTGAGGGTGAACTAAGGAGAATCCGCAAGCTCACGCAGCCAGCTCGTGTCTCCGTGTACTGAATTACCGTCACTTCTTAGGATAACGTGGTGGCAAGCCGAAGGGACGTGGTTTCGCAGGCTCCAAAAGTTTCTGGGGATTTTGATGTGCGCTGTTAGCCGCTCACCCTGCCCGAGGACTAAAGAGGTGCAAACCCATGTGTAACCCAGGGACAGCTTTGCTGCCAACCCGCAGATAGGCGCGAGTGACAGACGCTGCTAGAGACGAAGTCTTTACTCTTTACGCCATTGCGCGCCTCTTTGGAGGGGTGACCCACGTGAGCGGTTCCCCGCAGCCCCAGTGGCCGCCTGCTGCTCCGGCTCTCCTACAGGTGCGCTGGCCGGGGTATCGGACCACTCTAGGGTCCGGCTAGTCAAACAAACCAGGAGACTGAGGGCGGGTTCCAGCTCTGGCAGAAGGGATGCGGGCTAAGTGGGAGCCTGGCTCCCGGGATAAGGCGCGTGTTCTACGGACTGGAGGCGCCAACAAGCTGCACTGGAAAAGCCCGCACCGAGCCTAAGAGCGCAGATGGCTTTCCTTGATTCTCATAAAGGGCTTCCTGGTAAAGAACGGAGACAAATCTCCCTTTCTAGGGCTAGGGCCGGCAAAGGGATCCGTGGACAGAGTCCTGGCTTCAACACTCACTCCCCTCTCCACCTCTCCCCTTTTAGCCCATTTTGGTTGCACACACATCACCTGGGAGAACTGTTGATGGAGAATTAGTTAGGAGTCGCTTAGGAGTGGCCAAGCGTTTCCCTCCCCACCCCACGTATCACGCCCCTTCCACGGATGACTTTGAACTCTACGTCCAGTCCGACCCTCATTTGGCCATAGCTTCCGAGAGTCGGCGCGGACTCTGATTTATGATCCAGCGATTCGCGAGAACCCCAACGCTTAGGCTAGGTTAATTTTTGTCATTGTTCCTCATTAGGTTGAGATAGTTTGAAGTTTGGAGCGGGTTTTATTTATCACCCCGCACATTTGAAATACAATCAGACATAAAAATAACTGACTCTGGGACTCTGGCGCAATATTGGAACCGTCGGGGAATAATTTGGCTAACTGACTTGGACGTTTCACCTTCTAAACAGAAATGCAGCTCTCAGTCAAACTGTAAATCAGACTGTCTTCAGCAAGGGGGCTGGGGAGTGGGGGGAGGCAACCAAGACCAGAAAGAACAGAAACCGAAATGAAAAAAAAATGCACATACTAACCCAGGCAACTCAAGCTTCAGAAAGCCTGACTGGATTTTAATTTCAGGTGTGGAACCTCATAGGAAATGTGAATTCCTAAATGTTTTGCCAGCGTGTTTTAGGATACCCCAGGAAATTGGACTTTTTTCTTCCGTTTTGTGTCAATACCAAAGACTAAATGACAGTTTAAAACAAACAAACCAAAACCACCCGACTAAGCTTACTCTGGGTCGAAACCGAGGTCCCCTTCTAGAGCTGTAATTATAGATGAAAATAAAGAGACAGGGACTGGCCTGGGGTCAGACTGGGGAGGCTGTCATGAAAGCGACCTAAATTTTGATAAAGAGAAATTTCTCTTGCAGTTCCCTTGTTCCCAACTTGCTCTGGCTCTTGGGAAAGGGATCTGGTAGCCTTTTCTTCTCAGGGATTCCTCTCTCCATCTATCTGGAAGTCCGAATATTAAACGCTAGATCTCTTACCGCAAAAGCCTCCCGCAAAGAAGGAACTGGAAAAGAACGGAAAGTCAATCCAGGCAGCTACTCAACAACTGATCACAAAGGAGAATGCAAAATACAACCAAACTAGACCATCTTCCCAGGAAGAAAGCATCTGTTATTATTTTGCATTATGTCCGTGTCCTGTCCCCCCCCCTGCCCCCGCCCCAGGAAGTTTCTCTGGGGCTCCAGCCTGGACATGGAGACCAGGATGTTTCTCTTCCACTATGGAAAAACAAGCATGCTTTTCTTGATGCTTAGGGCAGTCATAAACACCTGTAATCACGTGCTCCACTTTTAAGGCATTTAAACAAATATGTATTGATTTAAACTCATATTTTTATACCAAAGCCATTCACATAACTTTTTTAAAGGAAATATCTTCAAATGGGAGTCAGAAACCCATGCCTTTTTTTAAATGTCACACTATTAAATTTTAATTTAAAGATAACGCAGAGACTTCTGGTAGGGAAAAAAAAATCACTTTAGCGTAGCTTTGAACTGTGCCGGAAGATTTCCCTGGTAGCAGATGGTAGTGTCTGTTGATAATAGTGAATGTACAATTGAAATTATTCTTGCAATCAAAACATAATTCAAAAATTTTAAATAAAATAATTAAGATCAAAATACATTTGATATGCAAAGGATTGACAAGATGCTGGTTTTTTTTTTCTCTTCCTCCAAATTGAAACGTTTTTGACATTTGTAAGGCCAAATTCTTAAATTGATGGTGTTTTGTTTTGTTTTATATCAATTTCAAGCTAACTTTGCTCATATTCATTTACCTGCTTCAGAACAGAAACTCAAGAAATGTAACTTAATCTGCCGGGCACCTTTTTCCTGTGTTGTGAGTGATCTTTTGCCAAAATGACCTGAAGTCTTTTTTTAGGCTAACCAGCTGGGAAATAAAAATGTTTGTCTTTCTATGCATTTATTTTTATTTGTTAGACTTTTCCCTCCTTTGCTTCTAGTGAATCATGAAGAAGAGTTCTTTCTCTTTGAATTTCAAACCACAAATATTTTTAAAAACATGTATTTCAAGAACTAAATCTACAGATGTAATACATACTGTGAACCCTATAAAATGCGTTTACAATGCTGACTTTAAAAAGAAATTTATAACTTTCATATGTACCTTCCTTGTGCAATAGGCAACCACCATATGTTTCCGACTTCCATAATTCAGTTTTCCTGGACATCTGTAGCAGGTAGTGAGTGCTTCTTGAAGAACATTTTGGGTAATTTGAGAAGGAACCACACTGAAGACTAAAGGTGAACATTAAAAAGTTTTTCTTTCTAGAAATGTTAGTTACTATAACAATTTAACCTGAGATAACGGTTTTTGCCTCCTTGACAGATGTGACTGAATTTAGAATGTGACAGTTTTGACACAAGGTGGTGATTCTTCTGAGGGTTCTTCCCAACCACTTCCTAAGAAAGTGTGGAGTAACTCTTGTTACCTCCAGGCCACTCCTTAGCCTTTTGCTTGAAGATTTTCACGGCTCTTCCTGAAAATCCAGTTTGAGATCTGAAGAAAGGGCTCTGTAGTTCCCAGCTCTGATGACAGGCAGCTCACAACTGCCTCTAACTTGATCTCCAGGGGACCCCACCACCTCCGCCTGTGGGCACCTGCGTCAACCTGCACATACCCACACTCACAGTAAAAGTCATTTAAAAATATTTTTAAAGAGACAATCTAATTTGAACACATATTCAGTATGTTCTATTTTAGATATTTTCAAATATTTGAAATAAAAAGGGAGAGAATACAATCTTTTTCACTTTTGACTACTTAATTGTTCATGTACAGTTCTTAAATAATAGAAGACTTTGTCCAATTCAGGGAGCAAACAAAGCAAAAGGTATGTAGGCAGGTCATTGCTTTTGGTCCAGTTTCTGCCGTGTGCTGAAAGACAGGGACCATTCCCAATGCTGCTTTTCAATAGCTTAATTTGTTTTGTACACATTGTAATACTAACCTTAAATTAATCTGCCAAAAGCCCTGTCATTCAAGTAAAGGTGAAATGTGTCTTTGCTAGTATGAAATATGAATAAATTCCATCTACATTTTTGTTGTTGTTTCAATAGATTACATGGTTGTGCACAGATTCTATTGTTTAAGAATAGCTAGCAGGCATCTACCAACATAAGGTACAAAGACAGTTTCAATAGAGGACAGAATAATTTTTTATAGAAAGCCAAAATCTTAAAACTTGGCATAGTGGCTAGAGCCTGTGCTCCCCTGTGAGGCTAAATGGCTGGAAGATCACTTGGGATCATGTGTGGAGGCCAGCCTGGATGCACCCTCTCATCACCAAACAAGCAAAAACCGAAGCACCAAACAGCAGTTCTCAAATAGGGTCTATGCTTAGCCCCATTTTCAACCCATTTGTTAAACTGGGAGCCACAAGGTTGGTTACCTTTGCTTACACGGAGAAACGGGATCAATTCAAAGTATATGTAGATAAATATATAATGAAACTAAGACTTTTTTATAACATAGACTGCTTCTCAGTAACTAGAGAATATATATTATTTTTCAGGTTCCTTTGTTGTCTGTTCCAAATCGTTTCTATACTGGTGTAGCAATGCCTAGCCACTCACCACCCCCATGTTAACTGCATGAACTCCTTCAGTCTATCTTATTTTATCAGTTATAAGGAGATACATTCAGTGTATTTCACATCTCACAGTACTGTATGAGGAGTGTGGGTCAATAAATGAGATAGAAGGGGAACCCCTTCCTCAATCACTGACAGAGACAGAGCAGATATATCTGGAAATAGTTTGAATGAATTGAGATAGGCACATTTTTCACCCAGAGCCCGGGTTGGATTTTCTTCTGGCTGTATATGACAGGTTCCTTGTCCCTTAGGTTGGGAGAGTGAAGATGGGGGATTGACTTGCACTCAGACCACACTTCACTTGGCTCTCCCGAAGCCATATCTCTCTGGAGCCTGTGTTGAGAAGCTCTGGGCACCAGCTGAGCCCTGCGAGGGGGTTCTTGTGCTGTCTGAGCAGGGTTCTTGGGTTCATTGAAAGGATGAAGTAATTGAAACTGAGGAGACCCATTTTTAGAAGACAGTAGAAGAAATGGGAGGGGTTGTTTAAAGTGTGGGGAGTTTAAAGTGAAGGTTGTGAGTCAATAACAGAAGCCAGTTGAAAGGAACCCCAGTTTTGGGTCTTTCTGTTCCCCTTGACTTAGCAGCTGCATGCTAGGAGGGTGTCCCTTGAAGCACAGACTTGCATTCCAGCCAGCCCGATTTATTTGGGAGCCTTGGTAAACATGTGCGGGTTATGGTTTGTTTGCTGTAAGCCAGATTAGAGGGAGAAGCAACGAAACGCGTGACCAGATTGAAGAGAGGCAGGAACAAGAAGCAGAGCCGGTCTGTACTGTGGGAGGCTTTGATGTACAGGGTCCTGAATTAAGGATCCCGCATCTCCTTCTACGAATCAGTTTCAAAGTAACAACCAAATAGCCTTCGTTCTTGGCGTTTGTAGTCCACCAATTGCACACCCCAACACTCTTGCCAGTTTCTGTGTTTTTCAATCTTTTAGTCAAGATTTTAAAATATTTATTTTAGCATGTAAGAAGGATCCAGGGACCACCGCAAGTGCCCCAGTTCCTCTGATTGTATCAGTGTGTGTGTGTGTACTGATACAGTATATATATATGTATATATATATAAATATATATAATAGTTTCTACTATAAAAATCATAAAAGTTAGGATATTTTACAGTGATTGTGAAATGTAAAAGAAAAAAGGCTGTCTAGTACAGAACGAAGTCTGGACAGGTGGGCCTACTTTTAGAAAATCACCAATTGTTTATAAAAATAGGTGTCTTATAGATCAGGTAAAATGAAGCAGCGCACACACACACACACACACACACACACACACACACACACACACACTCGTTCAAACAAGTTCCAGGCTAAAATGTCTCCTGGAAGCAGGCGGGGAGAATGTTTCTCTTCTTCTAAAAAGGATGTTTCAAGAACTGCATCAAGAAAAACCGAGAACAGATATCCTCTTTTAAAAAGCCTATCCTTCCATTCAGTGTCGCCCCCCCCACCGCCTGTCCTGTAGGATTCTGATTCCAGCTTGCTTCATTGCCCTACCCCACCCCCAAATATGGACAACCCAGGATTTTATGCCTCTCCTTCAGCTACAAGTTCGCCCAGGCTGACTCCATCCTTAGAATGGCTTTTATTTAAAATAGTATCTTGCTGGTGCTGGGAGAGGCCAGTGAGTACTGTTTCAGTTCTAATCCATCTTTAGTGTAAGGGATACAATGGAAAAAGACATTTTCTCTTCCCGCGTTAGAAGCACGCACTCCCAGATACTTAGCTCTTTCCCAGGTTCTTACAGGTGCTTAGGTACACGCGCACACACTAACACATGTACAGAAGATGTACGAACACGGACAGACCCTTGCAAATGAGACCTCAGGATTCGGAGAGTCTCCAAGCCTCCGCTCAGGAGGATTCGAAGTGGATGATGGAGAAGGGCCTTGGGAGATCTCGGCTTCTCTGAAACCCCTTTTTTTACTGGCCAGCCATGATAAGGTTCTCAGTCAGCTTCCAGGGAGTATAGGTCTCACTCTGTGTGTATAGTTTCCAACCCAATGGGAAACCAGCTTGTTCTCAGTCCTGGAGCTGGAGCCCTATTCCAGCAAGCGGAGGAAGCAAGTGAATGAGCGGCCCTGTAGCAAGGATCCGCAAAACCCAGCTAACGAAGGGAGCTAGCGCCCTCATTCACACGCAGGAGCTCTGCGCACACTTGCATGCATAGGGGCTACTTTTTATTGTTAGTTTGTACTACTCCGGACGTCCGCAAGGTCTGGCTTTCCAGTTTATTTGTTATGTGAACGCAAGTCCAAATTGTGTGACCTGCGCCTCCAGCTGCCACGGGTAAGGTCGCAAGAAGAGGCAGAGGAACAGAGAAGGACGTGGGGCCCTGTGATCCTTAGGTCACCCCTGAAGGCCTGTTTAATCATCCCAAATCAGTTTGAACTGTGCGACATCTAAAAGGACAAGATCATAACCACAAAACAGACTTCCGGTCTAGAAATCCGGGAGGTTTCTTGTAACCAGTCACTCTGCCAACTCCTGCTGCCTGGTCAAGTAGGCCAGAAACCTCTAGTGACTCCACCACTGGGTCACAGAATTTATGAATCTCTTGGGCTGCAAGCTTGGAGAGCCCTTCGGATCGCTCCACTGCAGAATCTAGGAGGGCCAGGGCCCGGTACTCCAGCCTATCCAGCCTAGAGGGCTAGAAAGATGGCTTCACGCTCGCTGCTGGAGCTTTACACACAGTCGGAAGCTGTGGGTGTAAACTCCATTGACGTCTGAATCCCGCTTCATCCCCAGACCCACCCCTCCCCTGTCAGTCCGAACTTTGCAGGCTGCCTTACCGCGCTCTTCTCCCGCTTTCGGCCAAGCGTCACAAACAGAAGTTGTTGAATGTATTTCTTTAGGACACAATATTGTCCTGCGCACTACTGAGTTTAGAGATCTCCGGACAGCTCCAAACCAATGACACAGGCTCCCATAACACAAAATAAAAACAATGCCTTCCAATTGAACGTCTTTCTCAGGCATTTAAAGTCTGCATCCTCAGCAAGTCCTTCATGAGAGAAGGTTGTTGCCGGGTTTGCGCTGGGCCAGCACGCGCCTTTACACACCCCCTGCTCGGTTCCATCTATGCCTAGCATTCTGGTTTTGAAGAAACTGCGGGTTTCTCCAGCTATGACCAAAACAAAAAACAAAAATACTAGTTCCAAAATTACACTTCACAAGCCACTCTCCTGAAGGTTGAAGGGAAGCCGGAAGAAAGTCGAGTTACAGTGTTCAACTGAACATTGAAACAAAACTAATCGTTCGTAGCATGTTTTATACTAAAGATTTATGACCACAGTGAATTTCATTCTACACGAGTTTTTTTTAATTCACACCAAATACACAGCCTGTTAGTGCTAAGAAAGTGTTGAATTTAAACAACAGAATTGCACTTACGTGTTTGCTGTCGTTCAATTTTAAAGTTCTGCTTTCCTTCAAACTTATTTTAAAGAAGCACGCCGATTCTTAAACACCCAATGTGAATATGAAGGTACTTTAACTTACAGATATTTTTTTTTAAAAAAACGTACAAGTGTGTCATAAAACAGGTTTTACTTTGTGAAGTTGTAAGGCATTTTAAAGTTAAGCCCATATCATTAAAGATATATAGAATTAAAATTCCATGACCTACGTTTTAAAATAATTACTCCGAAATAAAAGGGATCCCCAGAAAGGAGGCGTTTTTCCTCACTAATTTATATGAAGGACTGAGAGATAATACAATAATTAATTTTAAATATAAAAAATCAAATATCCTTAAACCCATCTCATCTAAGAAAACCCTACAGAGTAAGTTTTAAGCCCATGACCATGCTCTGTGTGGAGGGGGCATTACTAAACGCGGGAATGTTTACATGAAAAAACAACAAACATGTTGGCTGTGAGTTCTTGCCCCCTTCAAATGTGCTTTGTAGCCACATCGATAAGGATGTGGGACTGGGGATTAAAGGTTCCTTGGAACATCGTTGGTAATGCTAACTTCAGTGCTCTTTTTTCGTTTAAACCTGAAGCCTCAACCTTTCCTGGTCCTGATAAGAAAAGTCTAGCGTTAGGGTCTGGACTGGGCTGGTGGGCGTCAGCGAAAGAGCCCTCGGTTTTCGCGAGGCTGGCACACCCGAGCCAGTTGGCGGCGCTTCTCTGTTCCTGATTTTCCAACCTTCTAAGGAAGTGGGCGCGGGCTGAGCAGAGTCGACGCCTCCTGATTGGTGAGCCGTTTCGGTGATGGACAGCTCCGGAGGCTCCGCCCCCGCCGCTTTATTGACACTAATGAGCAAGTTCTTCCCACCGCTCTCCTGCTTGGAAGTGCTGACAGATCAAGGCAACAAATTTCAATTACAATCCCTAATTTGTGTCCGCAGAGTGTTTTTTTTTTTTTACCCCTGTTAGTCCTCTCTGGCGCATCAGTCGAGGCAGATCTTGGAGCAGCAGGAGGAGGTGGAGGGTTGGGAGTAAAGAAGTGCATCACTGAGCTCTAGGCAGAGACCGAGGGAAGAAAACTTGACTGCTCGGTCCTGCTTCCTCGGATCCCAACGCCAGAGAGAAAAAGGAAACTGCATTTTTTTTTTTTGGGCCGGCCGCTGCGGGGGGGGGGGCAGATCTCGGGAGGCGTCAGGAACTGCAGAGCGTTTGGTGGGGCCAGGAAGGCGAGCGCGTGCGCCCCGGCCGCGGGTATATGAGAGAGGGGCGGGAGGGCGCTGGGCGGCGGGGATGGCCGAGAAACGGAGGGGCTCGCCGTGCAGCATGCTAAGCCTCAAGGCGCACGCCTTCTCGGTGGAGGCGCTGATCGGCGCGGAAAAGCAGCAACAGCTTCAAAAGAAGCGGAGAAAGCTGACCACGGAAGAGGCGGCCGGGGCGCCGGACGACGCAGGCTGTAGCCGTGGTGGTGGCGCGGGCGATCAGGGCAGCTCCGAGGCCGACGAAGACGCAGCTCCCCCGCAGCCGCCTATCGGGGCGGCGTCCGGAACAGCGCGGAGCTGCACGGACCTGGAGCGGAGCTGTGGCTCCCGCGGAGCCGCGGGTGAGTCGGCCCTTTCCCGTCCCAGCGGCTTCCCGGAACATCCCCGCCCGGGTCCCGCGAATCTGAGCTTTGGCGAGGCTGTGCTCGTGCGGGGGTCCTCCCCGGTCTCTGTGGCTGAGCCCCGGGTGTCAGGCGTTGACCTGTTGGCCTCGCGCACCGTCCGACCAGGCTTCCAGCCGGGCCCCGCGTGCTACCGCCGTCGTCGCCCCTGCGTCGGGGGTTCCAGCCCAGGGTGCTGCTGTTCGCCGAGAAAAGTTTTAGGAGTCCCAGGGCACGTGCCGGAAGGCTCAGGCTGAAATACTGAACCCGGGATGGACGCCCCGAAGCCGGGTGTGCCAACCTGGGGAGGCTGTACGTAGCGAGCTCGCCCACGCCCTTTCCCGGGAAGTCGAGCGCTTCTCGGCCCGGGCTCTGGGCGCCTGAGGGCTGGCTTTTCGCCCTTTTCTAGCGGCTATGCCGCGGGGCCTGGAACGCCAGTAATGGGGAGGATTGGAGGGAGCGGGGTCTGAAGATGTTTCCAGAAGGTGCCTCGGGCCGGGCCCTGTGAGAGGCACGGCAGTTGCTCAATTGAAGGGAGGCCCGGGGCTAACGGGAGCGGGGCGGCCAGTGGCTGTAGGATCTGCACCCCCGGGACCTTGAGCTCGGGGTCGGGTCTCAGACCCAGGAGTGAGATTGAGTGAATGAGTGAGTGAGTGAGTGAGTGAGAGTGTGTGTGAGTTAGAGAGGGCGGGGTATGCCCGCGAGCCGGGGCCACGCACAGGCGGGGCGCCGCGTGGAGAGAACGCGACCCTGGCTTTCAGAGATGGGGACTCAGTGGGACCCCGCAGGCCTCTAGGCAGCTCCGAACGCCCCGCGTGCGGCAGGACTGCGGGCGACTCTCCTAGGGCCTGGACCTGAAAAGGTCCCCAGGGCCGGTTCTCTCGCTCACTGCTTCCCCGTCTCTGCCCTCTGCTGTCCAGGCAGCGGTGAGGACGGCTTCCTGCAGGGCGCCTCCCCGCTGGCGTCTCCGAGAGGTTCCCCGAAGGGTTCTCCCGTACCAGGCCTAGCCCGGACAGGGACTCCACTGCCCGCCCCGCAGGCCCCGAGGGTGGATCTGCAAGGAGCGGAACTCTGGAAGCGCTTTCACGAAATAGGTACCGAGATGATCATCACCAAAGCCGGCAGGTAAACTTGAGCTCTCGGGGGCGGCGGGGGTTGGGGTGCTCCCGCATTCTGGCTTCACCCTACCCCTCGCCTGGCCACAGCTGTGACTGCTCCAAATGGGCCCGGGGCAGTAGGCCCTCTTTGGAACTTTCTTTGCCTTCTATACCGAAGCGCTGTCGATGAAGGGCGCAGCCGGACCCACTCTTGTTCAAGTCAGGGAGATCTTTGTCAATATGGATGTTACAGTCTTAGCTGTGGATGCTCTGAGAAGGTGCGGAGGTGCTTTTAAGGCTCTAGTTGTCTGTCCTGGACTAAGTAATAGATTGACCACTCTCGCTTTAGTTATATTTAACTACGTTCTTTAACATCCTTTTTTTTTTTTAGTTCAAAACTCTCGGGTTAGTCCTAGCACCGTGAACTTATGGTGTTCTGTACTATTCCGATATTAGGCAGCCATGAAAAGTTACTATGAGCGTGTTTGCTATAAGAATAGCAGTGCATTGCTTAAGAATTATTATTCTGTTTTTTAAAACTGTACACCACACACACACACACACGAAATCCAGTCCATTGCCTTAAACTTACTGAACACAAAAGCCTTTGGAGAGAAGTAATTTTTTAGACTATATAATTTGTGCATCATTCGTTAGTCAAATAAATGGACTTGTTGGCCACATCATACTAATTTGAGGTTGGTGAGCGAAATTTGCGCTTTCAGGTTTTCAGTTCATTTAGTGTAACGAAATCTAAGAATAATAAGTATCCTTTAAAGGTTCTTTAAAACGCATGCACAACTCTTTCAGGGAGTACACATGGTAAAAACCTGGGTAACATAAAAGTATCCAAACTTATTAGAAATTACAAAAACATATTTTATTGAATCCATATGCTACCTTTTGCATTCTCAGAGAGGTTTTTTTTTTATTAATGATCCAAATGTGTTCTTCAACAACACAAAACAACAGTTGTCTTATAAAGGATGTAGGTAAAGACCTTGACTCTCTATCTTACAGGTGCACTGGAAGAACACTAAAACAGCCAGCATATTAAACTGCTCTCAGGCTTAGTTAATACTCATGGACTTTCCTTTCCTTTGTCTGGCAGTGGTCTTTAATAGTATTGCTGTAAAAAAATTGGTAGATAAATTTGTGTTATAAGGTTAAATTAACAAAAATGAGATTAGTTGGAGGGTCGTAGACATAAAACATTAGAAGAAAGACCTTTTTTTTTAAAAGGACAAAACTTATGTTGTTTTTAATACACAGTAATGTGCTGCTGTATTCCTTGCTTCTGTGCCCCTTTTAAAGGGATTATGAGCATTTACTTCAGCATCCCCTTTAATACACATATCTGAGAAGTCAAAAGAAAATGGAATTTTCGTTTGCTTTAATTAGCAATAATTGTGGTTAGAAAAGAAAACATTTTTGGGTTATGGTGGGGGAAGGAAATTCGTAAATACAAGTTGTGTTTAGTTTCTGCTTCCAATAAAGAAGTTTTACTATACCTTTCAAATTTAGAGCGCCTTTTGCACTTTACCTTACCAGGCTGCAGACAGGAAGTCCTGTTTCAATAAAGACCATATTGTTTGGTTACAGCATGGCACATTGGCTCCTTGTGGGTTTTTATAACCTCCTTTAAAATTTCACATTGTAATATATTTTATCGCTTTCAGGAATTTGAAATTTCTATCAGTGATGTATTCATTATTTGTAGTAAGATAAGTAAGCTTCTTGATTCTGCTTCAAAAGCAAAGTTTCTTTCACGTAAAACCCTTTCCCTTTTAAGATACATTGACGTTTCAGTAAACCCGGAGCGTGTGCCTGGTGCAACAAATTACGTTTCTAAAGCTATCGTTCTGACATAGCCTATGTTCTGACACCCAGGATTATGTTATCTATGTGTATATTATAAATTTGTCTGCATTAAAATGGAGGTTACGGGAGGATTCTAGGCTTTATTCGGTTTCTATTCTTAATCAACCCAACCCCCGTTTCTCCCTCTCTCCGATCACAAACAGGCGCATGTTTCCAGCCATGCGAGTGAAGATCTCCGGGTTAGATCCTCACCAGCAGTATTACATTGCAATGGATATTGTGCCTGTGGACAACAAGAGATACAGGTACCTCAAGCAGAGCCATAGCAACAGCAGGACTCTGTGAGCTAGTGCCTGTCTCCTCCATGGCCCTGTGATCCTTGTTTCCCAAAGTCTGTAGAATTTCCAGATTCAACATCTAACTCCCATGGGTTCCAGACGCTGAAGTGGTGCTTCTCCCCTAGCATGGGTGGAAACTCAGCTTTTGTTTTTAATAGGTAAAGAGATGTCCTCAGTCTCTGAGACTTTGAGCTGAGGCCAATCTGGCATTCCTACGGTGAAATATATCTTTAGTGTTGGTTAGTGGTTCAGTTAGAATTTTGATAGGAGGTGTGTAACGCAAAATTTGCAGCTACACATGAAAGTAAATGCTATATTTTTCCTATTTTTGATCTCATGCAAATTTTCTTGTTATATTAAAAACCAGATGTATTTTAGACTTTCATTTGAAAAACCATGTTTATAAGTTAGAAAAATAAAATCTCATAATTCACTGTGACTTAAATCGATCTGTAAGCTTGTACTGAATTGTTATCCCTGTCTTGTTTTTAAGTTGGTAATTGACAGTTCTTTTAAAATTTCTATAATAATTGGATTTTGCAATAGAATACATTTGTCTGCGCATCAAGTAAACACTGGAAAGATAATGAGTTCTTTAGTTTCAAACCTCTTTGCTTTTACTTACTCAAGAAAGCAAATTAGAGATTTTTCAATGGCAATGCCTTTGGTTTATTGGAAGAGTGTAAAATGCTACTCTGTTTAAGAGGAAGTTCAGAGAGTTTGGGAGAGCAGAAGATGGATCTCTATTTGAAAACTTCTTTCTCATTTAGTGTAGGTCTAAATAAAGTCATCCGGTTTCTATCGCTTTTTAAAAAAATGGATGCTTGTTTTGGTAAAACAAGTTTTTGATGTCAAAAGTATTCAGACTGAAATCTGTATATGAGCATAGGAAATACTAAAAGTGTTTAATATAATAGTTTTATTTGTGTTTTCTATTTAAGTTGTATTACTTAGTCTAATTAAGTAAGTTATTAGACGTTTTTGCTCACATCTATTGACGAACAGAGTAAAAGATACCAAATTTATTCATTAAATGTGCATGTTTTAAATCCATATTCTGATTTGAGTTTTGTGTTGAGGACGGTAATGTAATTCTTAGTGAGTGTCTAATTTACTCTTTCTTTTTTCAAGTTTCTATTTTGTTTCTTCTCCCAATTTTCTCCCATATACTTTAGATTTTTTTATTTTACACAATTTATATTTACTTTCATAGAAGACAATGAAAATTTACATCTTAATAGATCAAACTATGAAACACAAATTTGCCTTCTTCCATTGTTATTTAAGAAACATTTAGATTTGGTGCTTTTTGAGGAATGTTTATATGTCAGTTTATTCTCCTAGAGGGTGTTGGATTTTGGACTATCTAATATGCTTAATTTTGCAAGGTTTTGTTAAACAATTTGATTTAGTTTGGCAGAAACTCATCTTACCTGAAGTGCAGGTTTTTTCCATGCATCTCTACAGTTCCTATTTTATTTTCCAGCTTTTTTCATCAGTGTCAGAAATTATTTTTTTGACTTTTTCTCTATCAACGAATGGCATTCGGTGCAAGTTAAGAAACCTTATGAAAAATTGCTAATCCCCAAATCTTATAGATGTATTGATTGAAACCACACCATACCAATTAAAGGAAAATTTTGATAATTAATTTAAATGCTGTGCTTATATATTTTAAAATGCAAAGGCTGTCGGGCTTGCAGTTGAGCCCCCTGAAATATGTAGCCGTAGTTGAGGTGAAGAGCTTCACAGATGTAAGAAAATGTTTCATGCTTTTTAAGAAGATGTGTGTTTGCTACCCAGATATTTCTGAACATTGTCACCGTAAATTGTGTGCAGAATCTTAACCCATGAGCAGGAGGCAATATATCTAAGTATATAACCGCAATCATTTCATCGATATGCTACTTTCTGGTTTTTAAATTCACATTTGCTGATTGAATGATCTGAATATTCAGCTAAATTTTAAGATTTTGTTTATCCCTGAAATTTTTATTATTTAAATGTTTTTCTGGCTACGTCAATTTATTTGTGCATATTAAAAAACAGAATAAGCTGTTGTGGTTCTTAACTGTGAGAATAACATTAATTGGCTGTACTAACCAAGTGTGTTTTGTATGTTGAATATTGGTAGTTGGAAGCCAGTATTTGCTAACAAGTAATTTTCTTAGAATGAACAAGAAAGAGAAGCAAGAGAGATTAATGACAGCATACATTTTAAAAATTTAAATTAGCCCGAATTATTTTATCCTCTGCTTATAGTGTTAAAGAATTGGGGAAAACAATTGTAGAGGTTAAAATGACTAACTCTCCCCCAGGAAACAGTGTGGCATTTTCCTCTCACCTCCCCAACTCTTTATTCCACCAGGCTGCAGAATAGAAAAGGGGAGTGACCTCTCAGGAAGTAGAAACCTTTAAAATAGGACACTGAAGTAATTTGAGATTTTCTCAGAGGTGAGATTGACAACTTCATAGTGTCTTCGGGTCAGTTAAATATTCAGATGAAAAATACCAGAATAGAAATTATGGGTTTTGCAAGCTTAATGCATTAGAGTCAAGATACTTGGTGCGTCTGGGGGAGACAGCCTGTATATTTTCACTAAGCTGTCAATATGATGTTTACTCTGAGTCCATCCCCCCCCCAGTACAATCTCAAAAGTTATTGTGTGTACAGAGAGGGAAGATTAAATTTAGAAAAGGGTGCACACTTGGTCTTGGTTGGTAATGCCCACATTTGACAGTTTTGTCTTTGCCTTGCAGGTATGTTTACCACAGCTCTAAATGGATGGTGGCCGGCAATGCTGATTCCCCTGTGCCACCCAGGGTATATATTCACCCAGACTCGCCTGCCTCTGGGGAGACTTGGATGCGGCAAGTGATCAGCTTTGACAAGCTGAAGCTGACCAACAACGAGCTGGATGATCAAGGCCATGTAAGTAGACAGCCTCTCCGGCACGAGCCAGCAGGCGACACAGCCCAATGCCTGGCTACAACCTGCTAAGATTGTCACAGCTCTTTCTGTCTGGTCAGTATGTGAACAGTACATGTCAAATCAAGGTTGTATTTGCATCAGAGACCATGCCTGTAACTGAAGTGTCCCATAAAGCATTTAACAGGTTTAAACCAGATATTGGAATGAAAGGACCCAAGGCAGAGAGACTCTTTTTTTTTTTTTAAACCAAAACATTTATGTGAAATCCCACGAGGAGCTAATTATTATACTGAAATGTGCTTGGAAGTTTGGTCAGCAGTGATTTATTGTGTCCTCTCTGTATCCAGCTCTTTTCCCAGCTGAGGTTCACCACAGTAATGACCTGGGCCTGCGTTGTCTGCTCCATCTGCAAGTTCCCAATTGTTTCGCAATGACAGCTAATGTGTCGAGTATATTATAATTCCCTTTACTCCTAAAGCTGCTGAAACCTGATACGTGGGACAAGGCCAACTGTTGCAAAAAGACAGTCCTTGTTAACAGCCTGCTGACTTAGGCAGGATTCTACGTTATTGTTTTAATAACTCACTGCCTCCGGGTTATGCTCATTCCTGTTCAAAGCCAGCATTTCGGTTCGGTGTGTAGAGTTGATGAAGGTGAACTGAAGTGCCTTTACCAACTTCCTCATTCCCAAATAAAGAAGACACCTCGCTTATTTGTAAATAAGTCACTTGAAATCAAGCTGCAAACTGCAGTGCACGTTCACACAGCTCGTGCTGTGGTTTGCGAGTGTCTAGACAGGGCCTTAAGTGCCCTAGGGAGCTCCTTGGGCTACTAGCCTTCCTATGGCAAAGGCATTGTCTACCTGTAAACACACAGCTAGCAAGATTTCACATGACAGTGCTTTTGTGGTCTCTCTATGATTTAAGACGGAATCAGAGAGAGACATTTCATTTCTTCATATATTTTCGTATATGACTTCACATTCCTTTTTATTTTTACAATTTCATAATCAAGTTAAGCATTTATGGTTCATTTGGTTTTAGTGTTGAAAGCAGTACCAGGCTCCTCTGTCTGACTGTACTATTGATAGCACATTTGTCAGAGGGATGGATCTATTTTTCTGCCTTTTAGTAGGAAATTCAGAAAAAATGCTATATGGTGTTGCTTACTTTCAAATCCATGTTTGTTGGATTTTCTGGATTCTACAGTTTAAGAGTATATGTTTAAAAAGATAATTGTACCTCAAACCATATTCTGATAAAGCACTCAAATAGATATAATCATCTTTTAATTCTAATTCTTTTAGTTCCAGGTACTGGCTTTATATATGGTATGTACCATACCAAATTTTATATATAGATTTATAAACCTAACTATGATTTTAGATTTGCAATTTTAACAGCTTTTATCTATAAGAACATTCCCCAAAAATATAATATGTGCATACATATGTGTAATACATATATACATATAGAGAAAATAGTTATATATGTATATGTCTCATATATATGTGTGTGTGTGAGAGAGAGAGGAGACAGAAAAGAAAGAGACAAAGGTAGGAGAGAGTACAGAAAGAGTGGAGGAGGATATGAGAGAAAGAGAGAGACAAAATAAATATGAATATTGGTTTATGTGATTGTGGGAGAGTTGGCCAGGTCCATGTTTTGGAGACCTAGGAAGGGTGAAGCTGTGGCTTGAATCTGAAGGTAGTTTGTTATCAGAGTTTTCTCATCTTCCAGGGGCTTTACTCTGTTTTCTCTCAGGGCCTTCAGCTGACTGGATGGTGGCCACTCACTGCTACTAATCTGCTTTTCGCAGAGTCTACTGACTGTTTATCTCTGAGCCATACTTTCACAGCTATATCTTGGTGCTGTTTGGCCAAAACTGTGGATATGGTATCGTAGCCAAGTTAACAGATAAAATTAACCATCACACAGTTATTCATTTAAAACGTAAAAGAACAGTTCCAAATTGAAGTTCAGTTACGTGAACATAAATAAAGAATCTCATTTATAAAAGCAGTGAAGAATGGTTAAGATTAAGGAAATGTTCTGTCTGCTGGTGAAATTTCCTGCTACGACTGCGACAGGATGTACTCTCTTTGATCAGGCGGTTCAGAGAATGTGCACAGGGAGCACCTGGGAATTGGGTGAGATCAAGAAGTGGGGGCATTGCCTCAGGGAGGTTAGTGCTTGGAGGAGAAACAGCTCTGTCACATTGATCGTTCCAAAGCTGTGTCCTTGAAGACTGTTGCGCGTGATCACGGACACTGACAGAAGAGACTGACTTTGTGAGTTTCTTGCCTAGATGGAAGAGAAGGGAGTTTGCAGACTGTCTTCCTGTCTGTTCATAGAGGTTCAGATGTTCGTCCCAGCTCAGAGAGAATGGGAGGAACGCCCAAAGTCCTCTTCTGTGCGTACTGTATTTGCTGGCCCCAGCGGAAGCAGATTAGAGATTGGGAATGTGCTTGTAATTCTACCACCATCTGTGACTCAGGTCTAAGAAGGCAGCACTGTCATAGTGGCACCTACTGCATACCCGCGAGGACTTTTGTCCTTTTAGTCTTTTGCTTTTTATCATTCCATCAATTCTAAAAAGAAGTCATTGTCACCTCTAATAAAACTTTACATGCAATAGTTAATTTCCTAAATTCCTTTCCTAAGTTTTGATCCCCCCCCCCATTTTACTGTGCTAAAAGATGCACACGTATGCGACTTTGTGATGTGAGAACTCTCTGGCCCTGGAAGTTTTACTAAGTTAGCATAAGGTGATCACAGGAATCAGAGTCTCATAAGCAGTGACTAGACTTCTGACCACATGACATGATGTGTTTTCCCCAAAGTAACTTTTCAGCTTGCCAAAGACCAGACCTGGTTCAGAAAAGAAAATGAAAGCCAGTGGCAGTATTCCTCAGCCATAGCAACTCCTTGGATACTGTGGTAACTTTGTAGTCTGTTTTGTTCCTTGTCGGGGGAGGGGAGGGGTGTCTAGCCAGCTCTGTGCCGGCTGTGGTAGACACTGAGGCTGGTTCTTGGGCTGCCCTTGTGCAGGGTTTCACATGCTTGGATGGCAGTTTCTCACCACATGCATGCCTCCTTGTTTTCCTGGAGTCCATCCTCTGAAGGAAAGTACATCCATGAGTATCTGTCTGAAAAGAAGACATTTGATGGTGTACCATAGACCACGGCAGCATCCATACCTACGCTGCCGGAGACTCTGGCAATGGGCCCTGCGAAGCAGTCACAGTCCTGGGCTCATAGGAGTGAGAGTGTTTCCACCTCTGAAGACTTTGTGACACACACGCCCGCACTCTCTTACTGTTTCTTCTTGAAACGGGCAAGCAGGATGATGCAGGAGAGGTAGCTGAGCTCTCCTGTGGGGAAGGAAGTTGGAATGGTTGAGGACATCACATCAGTGATCTGGGGCATGTTGGTTCCACTCTCTGAGGCCTTGTTTCCTCTGGGTTGTATTGAAATCAGAAACCCAAGGAAGCTGACAAATTTGAAAGTATGTACTTAAGGAGGTCCTGAAACACACTATCATCTAAGAACAAAAAGGAAAAATTCTACAATGTCTGTGATTGACTAATAAAGTTTCAACACTGTTTAAAGTGAGGCGTAGCTGGTGTTATAACACATGCAGGAAGTGGGGGTAGGGTTGGGGTGGTGTCAGTTTGGTCCTTCTAGGTCATTTGCTTGGCCTAATCCACTCTTTTATAAAAATTTATTCTTCTCTCGTATATTACACCCTGAACACAGTTTCCCTCTCCCCCTAGCACCCCCCTTGTAGATCAACTCTTTTTCCTTTCCCTTCAGGAAAGGGCAGGCCTCCAAGGGACATCAATCAAACACAGCATATCAAGTTATAATAAGACTAGGTACAAACCTAATCCAGTCTGGAGAGTGTGTCATCTAGAAAAATGAACAAGTAGACACCCTGTCTGTTAGAATTCAAGCGCAGTTGACATGTCAGATGAATAAGTATGCTTTTGATGTAAACCTGCTTTATTATTAATTAATTAGTTAGCAGCGTTAGAGGTTAAGCTCAGGGCAGCTGCTCTACTACTAAGCCATCTCCAAACCCCTCAAACCCAGTCTTTAAAGTAGAAAAGCATACAGAAGCCTGTGAGTGGGAAAGTACCTGTATTTGTGGACACAGGTCCTGTATGCTTTTTCTAACATTATAGTCTGCCCAAATTCTGTCTAAACAGATCAGACAGTATAGAAAGTACACATAAGATATAATTGTTTGAGTTATAATTACGATCTCGTTTTTTTAAAAGGCCAACGGTTCCACATATCCTACTAAGTGAACAAAGTATTGTTGATTTACTATTATTCTAGATGAGACAGCTTATTGTGCTTATTGGGTATTGAGGTTGTGTGTCCTTGAATGCCATTGCACAAATCTAAAGGTCAGAGTACACCCTGCAAAAGTCACTTCTCTCTTTCCACCATGTGGGGCCCAGAATGGAAGCTCAGGTGGTCAGACAACAGAGTCTTCATAAAACGAGACTGTAAACGGGAAAGGAACTTTTATTACCTCCGTTCCCAGTCACTTAGTCCCAGTGTCTGAAGTTGGCTGTACACCTTTGCTAATTTGTGTGGAATATTTTATCTTTAATTTTTTTTCTGCTCTGGAATGTTGATTCTTTCTTGGAGTTTCTAGGTCCTGCCATTTATGAGCCACTGACGTTTTGGTTCTTAGCTTGGGGAAGAGGAAGATTTCTCCTTCAAACTTTTCAACCCCCAAAGATATCTATTGCGGGACAGTGTTCCAAAAAGAAAGTTAGTTAAACAGAGGAGTGCCAAGTTAAAATGAAGATTAAAGTTATTACTTTAAGGTGGTCGTTTGCTATCTTATGTTACTATTGAGAAGAGTGTGCTATGACAGTAATAAGTTTGCTATTTCATGTTAACATTGAGAAGGGTATGCCACTACAATAATAAGTCACAGGAAAAGGACCAGGACAGTTAGGTTTGCAGGTGGGGGCTGAGACACAGGCTGCATTCACAGGTTTAAAATCATTCTTGTGTTTCCTGTATTGAGCCGGGCGCAGGGCCTGTGCCTGCCCACATGGTGTAAACTCTTAAGGAAGGTACGGAGACAGGAAGGGAAAGAAAACTGGCCCTGGGTCTAGGGAGTTGTGAAGACATGGAAGTCTCTAGGTTCTGTAGAATTTACCATTAAAAAAAAGTTGAAGCTTAGAAATGTCATGCTGAACCCTAAATATTTCATAACTATGCTTTTACCCACAAGTTGGAATAAAATTCAGATTACCCCTCTGCTGCCCCCCAACACATCCCAGAAAAAATAAAAAACCTGCAAAGATATAAACTGCATTAATAGAAGCTGAGATTTAGATATCTGTTAAAAACAGAATTAGCCAACATAATCTAGTAATAAGAAAATAAAGACATTCCTCACCCACTGAAAATCTGTTCACTAGACAATGCTAATGGTTAGACTCTTTGAGTATAATTTTGTTTCTGCATTTTCCAAACTTTTATCCTGACTCACAGCAAGGCATACCTTTCATGTGATGGCTGGTGCACACCTACTAACAGCCAGCAAAAGCTTTTGAAAAACAATAGTACATATCTCTGGTATAGGCAACACAGTGTTTATACTGTATAATTTTACTTACTTAAATTTTTTTTGGTCAAAGCTACTAATAGTTCATCCAAATTATGCCTCTTAGTCCTAGAAAGAGGTAGAGGATTGTTGTTTGTGTCTCTCCCTCATGAGGACTATTTTCTGTTTTGCATTTTCTTGTATTCATACTGTCTCCTTCAGAGGCTTGTCTGGTTGGCAAGATCTTTAGATCTTTAGTGTCTTCCATTTGGCATAAAGAAAACTGTAGGGAATAAACAAAAGCAGAGCCCTTGACTGCAGGGTTGGCTATCCCGAGAGTAAAGTCATGCTCTCATGACAGACACATTCTCTGAGTACAGGGCTGTCTGTGTTTGAGTTGACCAAAGGCTCTGAGGTTGGCTTATTAAACTGCCTACATTCTAAACAAAATGAAGCACATCAAACACTATGTTTCCCATGACTTTTGTTTAGGTGTTTTCCTTCTAGATTCATAATAACCAAAACCATGGATTTAAAGCTTACAATTCAGAAAAACTGCATGCTTGTTAGCTAAAGTAAATTATGAGTATATGAAATAGAATCCAAGAAGCAAATAAAAACCTGTTGTTTTTGAAAGTATTGCAACATAAAAAGCATATATATATATGTATGTATGTACATGCTTGTGTGCACATACACACACACCATGCATACACAGGCACGTGCATGCACACACACACCTACCTGTGATGCCATCATCAGAGGTGATCACTGTTCATATCTCTGTATGAATCCACTATACTCAGTTTTAATTAGCCATAAAATATGTCTAAAGAGTTAGGTACCATTTTTACCATTTTAAGATTAAAAGCAAAGCCAGGTGTGGTAGGGCACACCTTTAATCCTAGCACTTAGGAGGCAGAGGCAGGCAGATCTCTAAATTTAAGGCCAATCTGGTCTATAAAGCGAGCTCCAGGACAGCAAGATCTGTTACACAGAGAAACCCTGTCTCAAACAACAACAACAACAACAACAAAAAACCCAGAAAAAATGTTTAAAAACAAGCAATTTTATTATATTGACTGAAATTTGCCTAAACACCATTTACCATATCCCACAATGTAAATTTCTGTTGGTAACTACTAATCTCCTGTGGCTATAGGTCTTCCACTGTCCTAGATTATGCAGTGCACATTTTGTGTATGAAAAGCTTTTATGAATGTGGAGCATTCTGAGAGGGGTTGCGGAGACCTCATGAGAGACTCAGGGCAGGGTGGGTTCTCTGTTCTCCAGTGAGATTTGACTGTGAACATGGGCACTGCACTCTTCCAACAAACCAGAGATTTTGCAGAACAGGCCCAGGAGACAGTAAGGTGTCCTTCCTGTGTGCGCGTTATTACTAATGAAGGAGCAATTCACTTCTTGGGTGTATCCCTTAGGAAGTGGATTTGCTACAATGATCATTTCAATCTCATTTTTAGTCTCATTGGTCTAATTCAGCTCATTATAAACAAAACCTTTATGGATATACTATTATATTTTAAGCAATAGAAATTTGTTTTTGACTTCCTGGGCCTGTAGTGAGAATTTCTTTAAAGTGTATTTTTATATAAATGTCACAAATGGCTTCCCAGCCTTTCCCTGCAACTTTGCTGTATTTTTGTTAAATTAACTTCCTGCGTCTTCAGAAATGTAACTTTCCTGCAAGAACTTATTTTCCACGTTACATATTTGTGCATGCTGTCAAATTGGGAGTGATTTCTGTTTAATGTGGCTTTTCCCCCTTGATCTAGATTATTCTTCATTCTATGCACAAATACCAGCCACGTGTGCATGTCATCCGTAAAGACTGTGGCGACGATCTTTCCCCCATCAAGCCTGTTCCTTCTGGGGAGGGAGTGAAGGCGTTCTCCTTCCCAGAAACAGTCTTCACCACTGTCACCGCCTACCAGAATCAGCAGGTACTGTGCACTCCTGCTCTCCATATTGCTATATACACATGTCAGGAATTACTGTAAAACATTTGCTCTACACGATGCCCACAGCGTATACATGTGTGCACACAGAGACAACCCCTAGCGTGTAAGTTCCCAAGCAGGCACTCTAGTGATGACTTAAACTGAGCACGTATTTTGCAATTATCAGTGCAGTTTCACTTTCCATCTTGAGATATTGAATCATAATTAAAATTAGAAAGCATGTTACTTGCCTAGACAATATACAGGTAAAATATGAAAAGCTAGTTGTATCTTAGCATGAGATGTGGTTTTAATACTGCAGCCTATGAATTATAAGAAAATTTTCAGAAGGTTTATCCTATACACTCCCTGTATATTTTTAAAGGGCTGTTTCATTTCACTATGATTTAAACTATTTTTCAGGGTACTGATATGCATTATAGTCAATATATCGGCAATTTTGAACTGATGTTTTTACAATGGTTTAAGTAATTTGAGAAGTGAAATGTTTCTATTTTTATATGGGCAAATGATTATGTTTCTTTAAGGTTGTTTTACATGGGTCAAGAGTGTGAGTGTCAAGCCCTCTTATTGGTTGTCCAGTGCAGACACACACACACGCACGCACACATGCTTGGTACATCATGGTGCAGGTCACTGCTCAGTAAATACCAACAACTTAGTTAAGAGTCAACAAATTAGAACGGAAATGGGAAATGCTGCCATATTCAGTTTTTCAGAACTATAATTTTTAAGAATTTAAGAAATTTATAAAGACTCTCTGGTTAATGTCAATGTGATATTTGTATCCTGGGTTTGTGAACCATTGTACATAACTTTTAAAGTATTACTTTTAAAGAAAACATAAAACTGGGGTAGTAGCTGTGAATAAGTTGGTATAATAAGTGAGGAGTTTGCATAAAACTCGGTATGGCATACTTAACCTATGTTGAATAAATCTGATAATATTAGCACTAAAAATAATGATTTTAATAACAGCCATATTTTTATTTAGAAGGTGTTTAGAAAAGTATAAATCTGTGCTCATAACTAACAGCTGAAATATTTAAATTATTTAATGTTATTTAAACATTAATTAAATGAACAGAGTTGAGCTTTAAGATAGTCTAATAGAAAACTCTTTTCAGTGATAGAATGGCAATTAATTAATAGTAAATCAATCAGCAAGCTTTCATAACATCATTCATAGCTACATCATTATGTAGTTATAGCCACATACCAAGATGATTTCTGATGGAACTCGTGTGTCTGAAGTATTGCAAGACTGGTGAGGCTAAGGGCATGCACAGGCCAGGAAACGAGGTTCCAGGGAGGCTTTCCATCTCCACGATGCTACCCAGCCAGTCCCATTCTTAGCAGGTTAATGAAATCACAAACATGCTCACTAATGTCATAGGTTTCATAAGACCAGGACTTTAGAAAGCAAAAGACAAGAAATAGGCTCTGCGCACCTCTGTGCAATAAGGACAGATCTACTAAGAAACAGAGGGGTTACTCAAATGTCAAGTGTTTAGGATGGTGTGAGTCCAAAGCGAAATTAACGGAGATGGTGAAGATATTTGTAAACTATTTTCTTCTAGACTTTTGAGATCTTAGTGGACAAGGAGCCAGTTTTGAGACAACTGGAAACTACTTAAAATTAAGTATTTTGAAGCTAGCATTTATTTCTGCCACTTCAATGACCGGCTGGCACTGTACAGATAAGAGATGAAAGAATAAAGCGAAGAGTAAGGGAGAAACAAAGAAAAAATGCTGTGGCAAGAAGGTTAGGAAGTGTGGGAACTCCCAGTTCCGAAGAAGGCAGACAAGCTTATAGTTTGTCAGTAAATACAGGCGCTGGTTGATACTCAATTCTCAACACTGCAAAATAATTGGGGTTAAACCGTACGCTAGAGTTGAAGGGAGTAACTTCAGTGTGAGAGGATGGTCAAATAGGACAATGTGGCAGGAGGCTATTCAATTCAGGTTCTTTCTGCAGACATATTCAAAACAAAATGAGCCTTAATCTGTGTATTAAGATGGAAAATGAGTGAAAAAATATCTTTTCCACAGCAGATGACTGTTCTAGATGACTTCTGATATTAAACCTAGAGAGAGGAACACACACACACACACACACCACACAAAAATCCTCTGTCAGTTAAATTTTGGATTGTTGGTATTTCTACAGTTATCTTAAGTTTTAAATAATGCTTTGTAATGTTTATATAAAATTTAACGTGGTTTCTTCTCTACTCTGCAGATCACTCGCCTTAAGATAGACAGGAATCCATTTGCCAAAGGCTTTCGAGACTCCGGGAGGAACAGGCAAGTGCTAGTGAAATCTCCTGGTTGTTTTAGTAAATATATATAAAGTTTTAGTGTGATATTTTTTCTGTTACGAGCTTAAAGGTTAACTTAATAAACATAGTGTTGGAATCACTTCTGACGAGAATTTAAGTTGGTAAACATTGTGTCTTGGAGGTAACTTAGGTACAGAGTGTAGTCATATGGCTTGCCCTAATGTGTGAGGCTGGGGTGAAGATGCAAGCTCTCAGAGTGTAGACTGCATGTTATTTCTGGAAAGGCTGTGCAGCAGCTGACCCTACGACCCCTATTTCTTCATAGTCCAAGAGACTGTTCTTTCTGCCTCTTTCTTTGTTTTTTTAGAATGTTCTTAGTGATGACATACTGTCCATTGATTTTATTTGATGTGATAAGAGTATATGATATTCTCTTATGAACTCAGACTTTCAACTGGAATATGAAATCATTTCACATTTCCAAAAGATCCAACTTCTTCTGCTTCCAAATTTGTCTTGGCCACACACGTGTTATTTTTTTCTGTGTTGTGTTCTGCAGTGTTTGCACTAAGTGGGGCAGCAACAACAATTAGCTTCACTCCATCATTTTTATCAATTAATAGATCACCCAGTCTGTTTGCTGCAAGTTTCTAAATTCATCAATATGAGTCTATTCCAGTAAGGTTCAGTGTTAACATTTTCTAAAATAATTGCTAGTCATAGAGGGTAATAATAGAGGAACAATCTCTAAATGCCCTTTCAGGTAAGGCTTTGATGTGCATATGGTAAATACATTTTTATAATAAGAAACATTTGAACTCTATTACTTCACTCCCCAAATTATTCTGATGTGTTTTGAAACTGGCATTAACTGGGTTTGTCTAAATGAACTGAAAACTGTCAGTTATCAAGAAGCAATTTCACTTGAAACTTTAGAAGGAAAAGCAATCAGGTAATATTTTAGATTTCTAGTGTTTTCAGTTGATTAGGCGGTCAAGATAAGTGACAGACAGGGCTCAAAATGTGCCAAAGAGACCCGGTGTCATCCTATTTACAGTACCGTTACCTAAGCAACACACAGCTGAAGTACTAAAAGGCATCTAAGATTCAAAGAGACTAGAGTGTCCTTCCAGTTAGTGTTAGGAGGATCAACAAGACCGGTCAATAGGAGAGAGTCCTTTGAAGCCCTTCACTCTGTGAGAAGGTTTGCAGGAGGTAACAAATTGATCTCGTGCCCTGAAATTGCTTAATGTCTTTTTGGCTCTGTTTCACTGTGATGAAAAGTTGTGCCTGGTGGTTGTTATATTATGCTTCTAGTTATCTTGCTTTTCATGGATGTTTTCGAAGATTGAGTGAAAGACTTAGTAGCCCTAAACTGATGAGTGCAGTGGTAGAAGGAAACTATGAAGTGAATCCTTTTCTGCCTTGGAAGATGTTTGGGTGAACCCTTCTTGTGAACACCAGAACAACTCTTTAGAATCTTGCATTGGCTTTAGTTAATGTTTTTCGTCAGCAGAAAAACTATGTATTAAAAGCCCTATAGCAGGACCCCACTGAGAATTCTGAGAATAAATACCAGAAGCCATGCCAAATTGCTGATTAGTCTGGGAAAGATCTCGCGGCTACCGACAGTGGAGAGAGGTTCACTATGAGGCAATGGCTTATGAATAGTCTTAAAACATATTTTGAACAACAAGTAAAAAAGTGACAACAAGTGACATTGCTATAAGAAGCTAGATGATAGAACTGGAGAGATGACTCGGTGGTTAAGAACACTGGCTGCTCTTCCAGAGGTTTTGAGTTCAATTCCCAGCAACCACGTGGTGACTCACAACCATCCGTAATGGGATCTGGTGCCCTCTTCTGGCCTGCAGGAATACATGCAGGCAGAATACTGCATAAATAATAAATAAATAAATTTTTAAAAAAGGCTAGATGACGGGTTCAAATTTGAGGAGGAATTCTAGATGTGCCAGTGCAATGAAAAGATTTGGTAGCTTCAATTGTGCCATTAAAAATCCTCAGTCTAATTGGTGAAAATAAACCATGAAGCCTGTTGTTCAGTTTGGAGGCCACGGGGTAGGTTTGACATGGGTTCCCTTCACTTCTGGCTGTTTGGAACTATGTAGGCTTGTCATCAAATGTTGCTTTGCATTATTTCTTTTGATTCTAATAAAACCTGTAATGTTCTAAAACAACACACAGAAATAATGAATTACGTTTTAACACTCGGAATTTTGTTAAAGTTCAAAATTCTTATTTTGCTCCACCTGATTGTCTTGCTACAGGTGAAGTGTGTTGTGTTTGTATAGAGCGGTGGTTCTCAGCTTGTGCGTTGAGACCCCTTTGAGAGTCAAATGATCCTTTTGCAGAGTTTGCCTAAGACCACAGAAAAATACAGATGTTTACATTACAGTTCATAACAGTAGCAAAATTACAGTTATGAAGTAGCAATGAGAACAATGTTATGGTTGCCGGGCCACCACAACCTGAGGACCTGTGCTCAAGGGTTGCAGCATCAGGAAGGCTAAGAAGTACAAGGTTAGAACTTTCTGGTTAAATACAGGTGGAAATAAAGTTTCCACCTTTTCTCATGGAATACTGCTCCATGTTTAAAAAAACTTACCTTAGCAGTGTGAAAAAAAATACACCACTTTAAAATATTTCAAAGTTACGTGTTATTTTTCTTAAAAAATTAAAACGAACCCATGTTCTATGAGAGGCTTCATTGAAAGTATAGTGTCTCTGAGGGCATAGAGGGACATAATGTTTTTTCAAATATTAATAGAGGAAAGTCTTTGGAAAATATCCACAATATTCCTTTATTTTCTCTGGTTCTGCTGTGCAGGTTTACTGTTTTTTAAAACAAAATTTTATTTTTATTTCCCTCATATATGAAATAAACAGGTTGATCAGGACACAAGTAAACACAGGCGTATGATTGCTTAGATTTTATAAACACCATTCTGTTTAATTAAAACGTGTCCTTCTCTGGCTGCTTTTTACGGGAATCAGTAGCTTCGGCCCTTGCAGGCGTTTGCTCCCCGAGTGAATTTATGTGCTGAGAATAGCCCCATTCCACAGTTGGGCCTTAGGTTTGACCCCATAAAAATTTTTACTCAGGAAGGTACAAAAATTTCTTCTCTTAAATACTTCAGGAAAAGCATAACCATTTCACTAAATAAACTCAGCCATTTGATAGCATAAATGAGGGCGCTGGTAACCGCGGAGGCTGTTCAAAGGCACCTTGTGTAAATTATCGCCTGGGCTACTCTCCTGCAGGAGAGACCTTTCATCTTTCCTTTAACTAGATGGGAAAAGTCTCCATTACTGGAGAAAATGAAGGCTTTTTTTTAACAAAAGTCCAGATTAAACTAATAAATATTTTATAACTGTTTCCTGCAAAATCTCTGAAATCCTCTGTGGAATTGGCAGTGTGAAGTCGCAGCCTCGGGCAACGTATCAATAGCTCCCAATCAGAATGCTTGTAGTAGGGGTGTCCCCTCCAAGTTGTCACTTTAAGCATAAATATTTGCTCTGCTCAGTAACTTCTTCCTGTGAATTTGATTTGTAGATTTGAAACATAAATCAGTTAACATAGCTAAAATAAATAAAACAGCAAAACACATCTATGAGTCTACAAACTTCTGGTTTTAGTGAAAGAGTTTCATAATTATATTGGTATTTTTACTATCCAAAACTACTTTTATTAAAATTAACCTGCATGAGAATAAAAAGTAGATTGTTTTTAAAATAAAGGTGTACACTAATATTCTTTAACAAAAAATGCTTTTCTCTTGAAAGTAGTAAAGACTTAGTATTGGTTTAAGCTAAATACAGAGAGACCATTAAAGCAATATTCAACACTCATTAGTCCAGTATTAAATAAAACTTACAGATAACACAGTATTGAGACAGACCAGGGCCGCAAACTTCACAGAAAGAATTATTTTATCATAAAGAAAATGTTATTGAGTAGTATGACCTCGGGGGACTTGTAGTTTGGCCACAGGTATGGTATCTGATTTACAAAAAGTAAAGTAAAATAAAAGCCATTTAGAATGAAATGTATTATAGGAGCTTTATAGTTCAATCTTTACTTCTCTGGAAACTGAAATCCAGGGAGGGCAAATGAGTTGGAGTGACTTGGGGTCACTGGTTGTTCTGATTCCAGGCTAGTACATACATGTGTATGTACCCCATACAGTCCTTTCTATGACACAGTGATTATATCAGAGGTCAGACTCTTCTCTTCCCACCCACATAGCCCGGGAGAAACAGCTGGGGGTGTTTTCCCTGTGGCAGACTGCGGTAGCCTCTGTATGGGCTGGTGATGGATCCTCCGAGACTGAAGAAATTAGGAAGGTCCCCATGCGAGCTCACGGCAACAGGAGGTGTAAAACCTTGAAGGATGGCGGTGTGAGATGTTTTCCTTGCGTAAATCGTTGCTGCTCTTTGAGGAGCTTTCACTGTGTTGGAGAAGTCATACCCTGGCAGGAGGTTTCTCTAGCCTTAGTTCTTTGTTCATGGTTTGTGGGTGCAGGGAGGCAGCAGCTGAGTTAAAAATAGTAAGAAATGTAACAGTCACAAGAAATTTCCAGGTAGAAAGTTACCCAGAAGAAGGTTTTTCTGTTTCTGTAGTGCTGAGGATGAACCCAGGTCTTTGTGTGTCCTATATACACTGGCTGGTTTGTAGGCATCAGAGAGGAAGGAGTCTCAGCTAAGGAAATGCCTCCATGAGACCCAGATCTAAGGCATTTTCTCCATTAGTGACCAGTGGGGGAGGGCCCAGCCCATGATGTGTGGTGTCATCCCTGGGCTGGTCCTGGGTTCTATAAGAAAGCAGGCTGAGCAAGCCAGGGGAAGCAAGCCAGTAAGCAGCACCCCACCATGTCCTCTGCATCAGCTCCTGTCTCTGGGATGCTGCTCTGTCTTAGTTCTTGTCGTGACTTCCTTGAGGGATGAAGAGCAATGTTGAAGTGTAATCCAAATAAGCCCTTCCCTTCCCACTTTGCTTTCAGTCATGGTGTTATGTTACAGCAATAGAAACCCTAACTAAGACACTAGATACACGGTAAAGTACCGAGATGCACCCTGACCCTGTTATCTTTCTAACAAATTGCTTAGGGTTGAAGTGGTTGAAGATGAATAGTGAAGTCCCAGGCTGTCTTGAGAATGGCTGATTGAAGGGAAAGGCTCAACCCCAGGTCCCAGGTTTTAGTCTTTAGCCTCCACATATCAGAGGGAAGGAAGACTGAATGAATCACTATGGTAGGAAGTTTGCATTTAGTGGTTGCTTTTCTTTTAAAATGCACAGATGAGATAGAAATAGTCTGCCAAGTTTGTCACTTTACACATCAATTCATTAAGTGTGTATGGTGAGGCTGTATAATAAGTTACAATGTTGCTACTAACTCTGGATAGAAAATAGGTAGCTTTGGAGATCACCTATCCTTTCCCAGCACACTGGGAGGTCAGTGCTGCCCCCTCCTGGCCTAGCCTGGTTGGTAGTGGAGATTGTGCCCCAGAGCAGAAGTTGGTTTTCTTTGATTGGTTCTTCCTCTGAGCTAGATCCTGATGGCAGAAATGTCTCTTAGAAAAGAGAACTTGCCATAAAGATGTTTTTGTAACTGTCTCCTTCATTATCAGAGGGCAGACCCCTTTGACAGCACGACAGAGCCATGGGCTCAGAGTAGCCAGGATGGACTCAGATCCTCAGGTCTATGTGCTAGCTTTAGGGTCCTGAGAATTTTGGCAGGCATCTTGGTAGGTTTCCATTTTCTTCCCTACATTCCTGTGTGATGATGGAAGTCACAAAATAATCCCATACTAGTTCAGAATTATGAATAATAAAAGGGTTATTTATTTAAGGGAAAAACTAACAGATCACTGTCCTAGACCACAGTCCTCTGCGCAAACAGGAACAGAGTCTAGCAGCCAGAAGTGGGAGCTGGAAGCAAGAGAGCAGGCCCAGGAGGGCACACATTTTACAAGTTTTACAACTGCTTTTAGAGTATCAGAGACCACGCCCAAGTGGGCTGGAATCTTAAAGGCTATTGGTTGAAAAAGCAGAATGTGCTCCCACAGCACCTATATGAAGTATTTATTTTTGCCTGTGGCAGTCTCCTAACCTGCCACTGAGTGTATAATGTGTATGGCATTGTCAATACCATGGTGTTTATTCAAATGCACATTACTAGTGAAAACCCCAACCTTTCCTAACTAGACTCCATTTGTCCTGACCTTTCCATGTAGAATGGGATTGGAAGCCCTGGTGGAGTCTTATGCTTTCTGGAGACCATCACTGCGGACTCTGACCTTTGAAGACATCCCTGGGATTCCAAAGCAAGGTAATTCAATTTCCTGGTCATGCAAGCAGGCCTGAGAAAAGGCTGAGGCGTAAGAGGTGCACACTTTGATATTTACACCCACAATGTTGACTCTGTCATCAACACCTTCCTACTCCAGGACCTATTCCTTTTCTGCATGACAGGAGACAGGCCAGGAAAGATGGCTGTCCTGTGGCGTCAGAGATTAAATAATGCATGTTTTAGCTGTTTATTCCATAATGCTGGCATCTTCCTGAAGTCTCTCATGGAGACGTGGGATGCTGGGCTCCAGAGTCAGGTGTGCTCTACAAGAGTTGCCCATGCCAGTTCCTTTTATTCATCTATTGTCTTTCAGCGGGATTTTCTTATTTGGTCTATGGTGAGATTTGGCACAATGGATCAGACCATTCTGAGCTCATTTTTCACAAGCCCGGAACTTCTATCTCCTTAGAGAAGGGTGACATCAGGAGGTAGACTCTCAGGTTACCCACGTAGGCAGATTTTACCAGGATCTTGCCAGTTTCCAGTGAGAATTTCACATACTCAGGTTTGGATTATCATCATTGGTTGCTTTGGGGTTTTAGGTTATTTAAAGAAGCAGATAAAATATTGTTGTTAGAATAATGAAGGTTTTACAGCCTAACTAGCCCTTTGGAATTTTCCATTCTTATGTTATGTCAAGTTTGCAGTATCAGTCTGCCAGCAAATGCAGAGAAGGGAGCTGCTCTTGATTGGTTGCGAGATTAAACCACCCTCTTTGAGTGTCAGAATACTGTTTATTTCTTAGACCTTTGATTTGTGTTGCATGTGATTTGCCAACCTGTGTTCTACCTGGAGTTGAGATTTTTGAGGGTCAGAATGATAGCATAGCAGAGACCTGAGTGGTACAGGTGTCGATGCATTCAAGCCTCAGTGGGAAGCTACAGATGTACATGAGGCACCCTGGACCATTCTGTGCTTTTCCTCTGTAAGGAAGTGTATTGATCCTGAAAAGATTGTGGGGAAAAAGGAAATAACACAGGTAGAAAAGAGCAGTTTATTATACTGTCGAGGCAAGAGGCAAAATGAGATGAAATTTGATTTTATAAAATTTTGGGTAAGTTTGGCATTTGTAATGTTTTTGCAAATAAGGAAATTCCAAGAAAGCAAATTAAGATAGACCATGAAAATTCTATGTGGTCGTGTCTTACTGTTTTTTTGTTGTTACCAAACATTTTGTGTTCGTTATTACCTGGAAAGATATTAGTCCTAAAGTACTCTTCCAGCATTTCTTCACATTTAATCAATTAACTAATTTATTATTGTTATATTTGTGTGTGTGCTTGCATGCGTGCTAGCGCATGGGTGGAGATCAGAGGACAAATTTGGGGAGTTCATTTTTTCTTCCACCTTGTGGGTCCCAGGAATTGAACTTAGGTTGTGGGCTTTGTTGCAATTATTCTTACCCTTGGCGCCATCTTACTAGATCTTGTTTTAAAAATATTGAGAAAATGGGCCAGGTGGTAGTGGCGCACGCCCTTAACCCCAGCACGCAGGAGGCAGAGGCAGGTGGATCTCTGTGAATTCAAGGCCAGCCTGTGTTACAAGAACTATTACCAGACCAGCTAGGATTGTTACACAGAGAAACCCTGCCTCAAAAAAGAAAAAAAAATGGAGAAAATGTTTGTTACTCAGTATGAGTTCAGTGAAGTGAAAGCTAAGCCAGTTTTCACCGTTGTAATTCCCTCTCTTGAAACAAACCTTATGTATCATTTACTTACCAAAATTTAAAGGAAAAATGACAGTTGGAGTCATTCTTTACATTGCAACTTCTATTTTAGGAAACACAAGTTCTTCCACTCTACTGCAAGGTCCTGGGAATGGTGTTTCTGCCACACACCCTCACCTGTTGTCTGGCTCCTCTTGTTCCTCTCCTGCCTTCCATCTGGGGCCGAACGCCAGCCAGCTGTGTAGTCTGGCTCCCGCTGACTACTCTGCCTGTGCCCGTTCAGGCCTCACCCTCAACCGATACAGCACATCCTTGGCAGAGACCTACAACAGGCTTACCAACCAGAGCAGCGAGACTTTCGCCCCACCCAGGACTCCTTCCTATGTGGGTGTGAGCAGCAGCCCTTCTGTGAACATGTCCATGGGTGGCACCGATGGGGACACCTTCAGCTGCCCACAGAGCAGCCTGTCCATGCAGATCTCGGGGATGTCCCCTCAACTCCAGTACATCATGCCATCACCATCCAGCAATGCCTTTGCCACTAACCAGACCCACCAGGGGTCCTACAACACTTTCCGGTTGCACAGTCCCTGTGCCTTGTATGGATACAACTTCTCCACATCCCCTAAACTGGCTGCCAGTCCAGAGAAAATTGTTTCTTCCCAAGGAAGTTTCTTGGGGTCCTCACCAAGTGGAACCATGACTGATCGGCAGATGTTGCCCCCTGTGGAAGGAGTGCACCTGCTTAGCAGCGGGGGCCAGCAGAGTTTCTTTGACTCCAGGACCCTAGGAAGCTTAACTCTGTCGTCTTCTCAAGTGTCTGCACATATGGTCTGATGAAGCCTTTAAGTGAAACTGCATTTGAATCGAATGGATATTCGTTATTTTTGAAAAGGGCAACATGGAAAAGATGTGCATATAGTAGAAAATGAAGGCTCTCTGAGGATTTGTACTTTCTTCTGGCAAGACTGTAATCATCTATGCATATGTGTATGCTGTCTGTTCATAGCATGTAGTGTCCTTGAAGGCTCCTCACTGCCGTGTATATGCAATGTCAACAAATATTGACTGCGTGTAGTGTGTTTCTCCAGCGTAGGCAGACTCTAAAAGCAAAATGGTACACTTGAAAGTTGGTAATGATACTAACCAAAGACTTTTCTATTGCTCCTATGCAAAGTGATGGGGTTCATCCCAGCAGTTCCACACATTCCTAACCAAAGATTTGCAACTTCAGCATCAGAGCAGTGCTCTGAGCAGTTTGTATTCGGGTGTTGGTAGCCTTATGATCTCTACTATTTCTGGACATGATGTGAGACCCTCCAGTGCAAAAGGCAGTTAATTCATAGTGCGTTTCTGTGGTATCTGTAACAATAAAGGCTTAGCTTTCCATCCCTGCTTATTCTTATTTACCGTACACCTTGGGTCTAAAAAGCCATAGCTTGACTGGTGTTTATTTTCTGAAGGAAGGTGGAGCAGACACTTGTGGCTTTTCCCTTTCCATTGGACAGAAATTCTTACTTACCTACAAAAAAATGCATCTCTACTATTTTAAAATTGTTCCCCATTTCATTTAGTTTATCAAGAAGGCCATTAAAAATGTCCTGTAAACAATCTGAAACTTTAATTTTTCACCAGGGAAGAGGTTGGATTGTGTGGGATGAGAAATTGCAAGAAGAGAAAGTCAGTCCAGCTTAGATTCTTTTGTCCCAATGAGTAATGCTTATTTACTGACTTTTAATTAGAGGAATACTGCCATCCACCCCCGGGGCCATGGTGTGGCTTGGTTTTTAGTTTTAGGGTCATTTGTCCATCTTTGAGCTGCCTTAGCCCCTGGTCTGTAAGTAAGGAAAAGGCATTTATGCTGCTTATTTATGTCTCATAACTCCGGCAAATTGAACAGTTCCTCCTCCCTAGTCTTATCTCCCTGTCTGACTCTTTTCCAAAAGAGACAGGTCCTGCCTTTATGGTGCTAATGCTACGAGGAATTTCAGAGGGTTATCTCCAGCAATCTGTCTTGTGGTTGTAGTCAAAGGCCTCCTAGGAGGACCAAGGAGGAAGATACTCATTATGATAAGTGAGCTATAAAACTTTTAACCTCAACAGCATTTTAGCTTTGGAAGTGAAGAAATGAAAACAGGATTGACTTCTTAAAGTGCCTAAAATGAATACAACTTGAGCTCAAAAAAGAACTTTGACAGTAGATAGTGAGATGAGCAGAAAAAGTGAGGCGTGTAGGATGGGGCCCAGCTCCTTCTACCCAGCCACTCCTTACGTTTTGTGTATGACCAGGGAAGAGAATGCTTTCCTTTTGTTGAGCCATAGGCTTCCTCCAGTGTGTCCCTAGTTTGCACGGGGAAGGACACTATCCCAGTTTAGTTCTTTGCTGAACAGGATCATTGTTGGATATTTAGGGGAATGTTATGTTTAGACAGAACGCATTCTGGATTCGTCTCTGTTTATAGATACTGACAAATTTCCCCATGGATTCTATAAGAACGTCATCAGATTAATAACAGTTTGAAGATCTAACATTAAAGGGATGTGAAATATGTGTGATAGGTAGCGCTAGCTAACGTTTTGTGCATGGTTTTATTAACTTGAAAGAGATTTGGGGAAAAGGCTTTGAGAGTGAGTTCAACCTTTGTGCTTATTATAGTGCACAGAGATAGTTTTCCATCTTGAGAAAACACTAAGTGGAGCATTTCCCTTTTTGCTGTTGGTCTTTGAGATGACACCATGATGTGGGTAGACATTTTTTTTTTTATTGTTTAGCAATATTGTTCAAATGTTGTTTTAGGTTTTGCAGTAAATAATAATCACCACATCTCTCCAAGGACTAAACTTTTATTGTTGTATTAATGACATACGTACATTCATAATTATAACTATCTATCTGTATTTTATTAAGAAGTGCTTAAGAAATTATATTAAAGTACATTATTAAACCTTTCATGGTTTTGGAGGGTAGTCATTTTAATTGCTTGTAAATATTTTTTCTGAGCATAAAGACATCCATGTGTATCCCAGACACAAACTCTGTAGCTCACAACTACAAAGCATGGAGGACTGGGTCTGACACCTGATTTTTCAGGTGTTCAATATAATTTCTTGGTGTGGTGACCATGTCATTGAAGGTGAAGGCCCTGACAAATGTTGAACGTATGACTGTTTGGATGCGTCTTTCAGGTCCGGAGAGAAAGGCACGGATGCAGAAATGATCTGCTTGAGCTGCTAGCCAGTGAAGACAGATTACATCTAGGCCTCTTGACGAGAAAACATTCCAGGGCTCACGGAGATGGGAAGAGGGTGTTGTTATCAAGACCAGTCACATTCTGAAAATTAATACTTGCTTCCATACAGGCCCCTCCCAGAGGTCAACAGCTTTTCACAAGTGGGGCACACTGTTGCTGACCCCTGATTTCTGGAATGCAGGGGGTCACGAGACCTTCATGCCTCCCAGAGGAGGCACAGTGTGGCCTCTAGAAGGAAGGGCTCACTCTTTATTTCAGTTCATGAAACTGAGAGAGATAAAGAAACCACTTAAAGTGCAAGGAGATCTTCACTGCCCCTGCAGGTTTAAACTTATTAGTAGCTGAAATTTTATTGTATAATAAACAGCAGCTTTGGGAGATAACTGGACATTTGATTAGGAGAAAAATAAAGAGTAAGGTTTCTTTCTTTCTTTTTTTTTTTTCCAGCAAGTTTCTTCTGGAAGATTTGAGGGAAAGAGAAGGCACCAAAAGAGATCCTTAGTGAAATCACAAATTTTTTACATGAAGGATTTTCTACATTTTGCATTGACAACTAGATATTCATTAGATTATCACCATGCTATATTTTAATCTCATCATCTTTTCTGAAAATAAATGATAAGTTGAGAAGAGGTTAGACATGAGCATTTAAATTAATGAATATGGGGGCTGGAGAGATGGCTCAGCGGTTAAGAGCATTGCCTGCTCTTCCAAAGGTCCTGAGTTCAATTCCCAGCAACCACATGGTGGCTCACAACCATCTGTAATGAGGTCTGGCGCCCTCTTCTGGCCTGCGGGCATACACACAGACAGAATATTTTATACATAATAAACAAATAAATATTAAATAAATAAATAAATTAATTAATTAATGACAAGTTGAAATCATAATAATCTGTTATAGAAGTGGATAACAATGCAAATAAAGTATAGGAACCTCTAACAGATGGTAAGCTTGGTATTTCTCTATATGCTGGTAGGTTTTCAGGTAAGTTGTTACTTTTGAGATTTTTGGCAGAGTGAAAATAGAGTTGTTTTGGCAATTAGAGAAGTTGGTTGTACATCATGGATTCCTCAGTCAAGATTTTGTGTTAAAATTGCTTTGTGTTTCATTTTTCTAGTGTGTAAAGGGTATAGCTAGAATGGGAATCTTAACCATTTCTTTCAGTTTTGAATTCATGTAACATCTAGTTATTAATACTTACCTTAATATCAGTAAGCTTGTTCTATTGAAATACTACATGCATTGGAATGTATATCTTTATTTCAGGATATATACATACATATTTATATTTTTCACAAAGATCATAGCAGTGTCAGGATTGTTTTCAATATACTGGATTAATAAAAGATGACTAAGTGGAATGGAGCTTTACTCAGAAGATATAGAACAAATTTTAATATTTTCACACTTGAATAAAACTAGTAATGTATTTTCTACTGTATAGTACACATAAATATATTATTAAAATTTTCTTTTCATAATGCTTTGAATTGCATGGCATAAATCATCACATGGAACAAGCATGGAAATCTTATTTCTAGTCATCTTTCTAAGTCCATTCAAATTCTTGAAAAGACACTTAAACTTGTCTTTCTGAAGTTTCATTCATTATGGAACTCAGATGCAATAATAACAAGCAATTTATTAACTGTGTTGTTGACTGAGTTTGTACAAGACTAGATAGAGCCACACAGACATTCCATGTTCATGTTTGAACCCTATTTCTGTCAATCAGTTTTACTGAGATACAGTTCACACATCATACAAGTTATCTTTCTGAAATGAACAATTCAAGGGCTTTAGTATATCCACAGATCTGTAAAACTATCATCATTATCAATTCTAGAACATTTTCATCACCTTTTTGGTTCCTTTCCTCCCATGCCTTTCTTACTCCCAAATCCTAGGCAACTATCAATCTACTTATTATGGGAATGGACTCATTATATGCGTGGTTCTTTGTGACTGGTTTCTTTTACTTAGCATAATATTTTCAAGGTTCACCCATTGAATACACATATTATATGGCTGAACCTCTGTAAGCGTGTGTTCATAATTTGAGGCCTTTTTCACTTTTTTGTTTGTTTGTGAGACAGAGTTTCACTATGTAGCTATCACCTAGATCAGACTAACCTTAAACTTGGAGTAATCTCCTGCCTACTTCTTCCTCCCAAGTGAACATCCCAAGATTGCAGGTGTGAACTAGCATGCTAAGCCTGTTTCCACTTTTAACTATCTTGAGTAATGCTATTGTAAACACTGTAGATATTATTGTTAAGAACACACACTTTCATTTCTCTTGGAGCTGTGAGATGCTGAAATATTCTTTTCCTGTCTTCCAAAGCCAGAAATGCAGAGCTCTGATTTCCCCATACCCTCGCTAACCTTGTTATTGTTCGTCTTTCTGATGATAGTCAGCCCAGTGGGTATGCAGTGATATCTTACTGTGGTTAGATTTGCATTTCTTTCATGACAAGAATGATACTGAACACCTTTTCCTAGTCTTCAATTGGTCATTTGTTTATCTTCTTTGAAGAAATACCTATACAGATTCCTTGCCCACTTTTAAATTGGGTTGTCTCTTTTTTAAATTGTGGTATGTTTTTCTTTGTATATAACTAGGTCCATGCTCCTTATAAGATATAGGATTTGCAAATATTTTCCCTCATTCTGTGTGTTATCTTTCAGCTTTCTTAATGGTGTTCTTTACAGAATAAAGACCTTAATTTTGGGGAGGCTTTGTTTATTTTTCTTTCCTTGATAGTGCTTTTGATGTAAAGACCAAGATATTTTGATGAAGTTTTTAAATCTGATGTTTTATATTATTATTATTAGTGCTATCATCATCCTTAACAGTGATAACTGATACACATTTAAAAGTGCTTTTAGGGTACATAAATTTAATAGTACTTGATAAATTACCACTCCTCCCAACAGGTCTGAAATGTTCTTAAGGAGATAAATCATCTCTTCAGTATCCTGATAAAAGGATCCTAAACCACCATGAAGTTTTTATTCCCATAGAAAATGTTCAGCACTTTGAACATTTATTCAATCAATGACTATTTATTAAGCCATCCCTATCTGTCTAATATAGTTTTAGACAGAGGGTAGCATTGAATGACGCCATTGGTGCCATCAGTGCCTTGTAAAATGGTTTCTGAAAAAAGGAAAAAAAACATTCTTCAGACTACAATATATCAGAGTTGGAGGAAAAAAATGTATTGCAGCTTGATTTCTCTATGAATTTATGCCCTTGTCCTTGTTATGACATTACATATCCCAGATAGTCAATGCAAATTTGCTTGCTCATGTGCCAAGGTACAAGCAGGATGCATTATTGCCTTAACTATGAGTTTGTTTTGTGGTTTTCTTTGGAAATCCTAGCATCATTTAGGATTCATTTTTCCAATTGACTTTATTTATAGAACAGTAATAAAATATTTCTTCATTATTAAAAGGAAAGGAAAAACTCTGCTTATTTAGAGGTTTGGAGAACTGCACATCTTTCTTAAAGGTATTTGGTGAAATGGGTTGCAGAGATTTGCAGACTCCTTTTTCCTAATTTGCCTAATTGAATTTAAAGGAAAAATGAGTTTAATCAAATGTCTTTCACTGTGTGGCAGGAAAGTGATTCTTTAAAGAGGCTGCCATTGAGAAATGTTACAAAGTTCCAGAAGGCCTTGCAATGAATGAACATATTTTGGAACCCTCATAAGCTTTTGCCCCTTTGTTTCCTTAAATTTGATAACCTTGGTGTATGGAACTATAAGGTTGTTTACATCTGAATATTTGCTGCCTATTCAGATTTACCTTGAGGTCATCGTAAAGGCAGGGAAAACCTTACAAGTTCTTGATTGGAAAACCCTTACACATTGCATAGGAGGTAGATATAGAGATGCTTTGTGGGTAGCTTTCTGACCCAGCTACGAATACTGGGATGCTATCAAACAAATTCAGTGTGTCTTCTTAACAGCTTCCTCCAGCATTTCTGGTCTTCCTTGTCTTTCCATGCCATTCTCTCTGTCCTGAATGGTCTTCTTCTGCTTTCTCAGTTGAAAAGATTTACTTAGGCTTCTTTCCTCAGTGAAGTCTTCTTCAATTTCCGTTCCTCCCAACAAGAGACACAAACTTTCCACAAGAGAAATAAATTATTCCTGGAAAGTATAACAGCACTCTGAACACTCAAATTTTTGTGTTTATTTACTTACCTATGCATGAGTGCTTGTGTTAAGGTTAGAAGATGACTTGTAGGAGTGGATCCTACATTTCTCCTTCCACCAGGTAGGTTTCAGGGACCGAACTCAAGCTGTCAGGCTTTGGGGCAAGCACCTGATTGAACCAACTTGCTTGCCCTGTATATTTCTTTTAAAGAATATACATGTATTAATGTGTGCTTTTTCATTTATGTCAGTCAGCCCACCTAAAATGTGTACCCACCCACTGCTAATGGACGTGTATTTCTGACTCAGCACCTAATACTAAGTAACAGGAACCAGAGATTAAAAATATACACCTGAAGAGTTAACTGTTGTCATTTCTATTGAAGTTTAAATGTGAAGAATCCTCCCAAAAGGCACATGTGTTAGAGACCTGGTCCCAGTTTGTAATACCAACCACTGAGAGGTAATTGGATTATGAAGTTTCTGATAGGTTAATCCACTGATAGATTCAAAATTTGATGATGATTTGGGGTGGTAGTGGAAGTTAAGAGGGTAGGACTTGGAGGAAATATGTCCTCAGACTTGCCTTTGAAGGGTCTGTCATGTCACAGGATCTTCCCCTGTTCTGCATCTCTGGTTCACAACATGGGTATCAGAGACTGCTGTCTCTGCTAAGAACATGTTCCCAGTGAACTCCTTTGTCCTCTTCCCACATTCGTTCTCCTTAAAGCTCACCATTGTCAAAACACTAGACAGACCCTTGCCTGTTATTTTAAAGTCCTCTTCCAATGTCAAACCAGAGCAGTCATTTACTTGTGAATGGAAGTATTTCTCTTGCCTTACTCAATTCAATAAGATAATTCCTCATAGAAAAGGTAGGAAAAAGTCAGTGTTGAATCTTCCTCATACTCAATAGAAAAGCAGCTAGAGAAGCGTGATACTACATAGAACATTGTTTTTGTTTTGTTTTTCGAGACAGGGTTTCTCTTTGGCTTTGGAGCCTGTCCTGGAACTAGCTCTTGTAGACCAGGCTGGCCTCAAACTCACAGAGATCCATCTGCCTCTGCCTCCCGAGTGCTGGGATCAAAGATGTGGGACACCACCGCCCAACCGTAGAACATTGTTTTGTTTAATCTTTCTAACAACTGTCAGAAGTTTTTTTGTCCAAGCTTCACTAATGGGAAACTAAAGATCATAGGACTTAAAGACTTGAGTTTAACCTTTTGATTATTAATGGTAAATTGGGATTAAGCCTAAATCCTCTAATGCCTAAATGGTGTGTGACAGAAAGGAGATTGGAATAATAATAATGGTTTATGAAATAATGTTGACTGAGGAAGGATAAAGTGCATAGAAGGGAAAAGAAAAAGAAAGAACAGAATATGCTCTTTGTTAGTATTTATTTCTCTCTTACTGGGATCCCAAAGCATGTTAGAGAAAAGCCAGTAAATAGCTGATGACCTAGCAGCTGGTGTCCCCTTAGGGGTGAAGTTCATGCTGAGGATCAACCATTGATTGACCGTTGTAGGTGGGCTTTTCTCTCCTGCCCACTAGTTTCCAAAAATCAGCACATATAGTTAATATTAATTATAAATGCTTGACCAATAGCTCAGTCATATTACTAGCTAACTCTCACATTTTCAGTTAACCCATATTTTTATCTGTGCTTTGACAGATGACTTGGTACCTTTTCTCAGTACAGCATGTCTATCTTGCTTCTCTATGAATCTGCTCACTATTCCTCTGACTCTGCCCTTTTTATTTCCAGCATTCTCTGTTTGGCTCTCCTAGTAACCTTATCCTATTCAGCTGTTGGCTGCAGCTTCTTTATTAGGCCAATCACACTGACATATATTCACACAATGGAAAAGAATACTCCACAGTCCCATTTTTGTCTAATTAAAAAGAAAGGTTTTAACTTTAACACAGTGAAATTATATACAACAAAACAGTTATTAAGTAAGAATTACAGTTGTACTATCTCGCCCATTTGTATTTGGAAAACTTAGAAAAAATACTCTGTTATCTTTGTGACTCTAAAGTTTTATATCTAATTTACCTTTTATGATAACTAAGAAAAACTTTAAATATGACTAGCTAATCTCCAACTCCATCAAAGACCCCAGAAGAGTCAAATGTTACCTAACAACAGGACATCTGGCTACCTGAACAGTCACCCAAAGTTTTTCTGTAATGTTGAGGCATCCAGCTTTGTCCTAAAGGCCTAGTATATCTGACAGAAGTCCTGGCTGGGGGTAGTCTGTGAAGTTGGACCATCTTTGCCAATAGTCGTGCAGCTGTTTTGGATGCAGAAGTTTGTGAAGACTGTAACAGAGATATTTTGAAATGTTGAGTCACCTAGGCCATTCGTTTTCATTGGTGTTTGGTCCCCTTGTTTTGAAAATTTATAAACTTTTAAGGCTAACATATATTATAAGTATGGAATATGTTGGTGTAGGAGGTCCTTCTTTCTATGTGTTACTTATATTGGTTAATGAATAAAGAAACTGCCTTGTCCTGATAGGGAAGAACTTAGGTAGGTGGAGAAGACAGAACTGAATTCTGGGAGGAAGAGAGCAGAGTCAGGGAGAAGCCGTGGATCATCTGCCTGAGACAGACGTAGATTAGAATCTTTCCTGGTAAACCACTGCCATGTGGCGATATACAGATTAACAGAAATGGGTTATATCAAGATGGGAGAGTTAGCCAGTAAGAGGCTAGAGCAAATGGGCCAAGCAGTGTTTTAATTAATACAATTTCTGTGTGATTATTTCGGGGTTAAGCTAGCTGGGCGGCTGGGATGAATAAGCAGCTTTTCCCTACAAAAATATGTAGTGTGCAAACGTTAGTTAAAGATAATTTTTTTGTTTTATGTTTGAGCAGGTAAAATATATATTACATGTCTTGTAGTTCTTCTAGGTTTATTTATTTTTCATGTGTGTAGCCCAAAATTCAAGGGGTCTTCTCCTATCAAACCTGATTTTCTTTAACCCAGAATGAATCCACAGCTTCTCATTTCCTGTGGAAATAAAAGCATAACTTCTCCCCCAAAGTAACATACCTTTTTGACTTAAAATTTGGAGTAAAAATATTTTAAAAATATACAGGTTGGTTCAATCTTGCAGTTTTTATACACCAGTTTCTCTCAGCCATCAAAAAATTCAAAGACAGGACAATAACATGCAGACTCCAGACTCTTTGTGTATTTCCTATCTTTACTTGATTTTATTCCTTTTTTAGGAACTTTAGTTTATTATTTTAAAACAGTATTTTTTAACATCTATGACTGTGTATAGTCTTCCTCTTTTCTCTCCCAAGCCTATGTATATTTTTAAACACACTCTAACTCATTCAGAGAGTTTTCTGCTTGGATCTGTTTTTTACTGATTGTGTGAGATGAATCTTACGTAAGCTGGTATGTCAGCTACTGGCATTGCTTCTGTTAGGGCATAGTATTAGTACATGGGCTTGGCTCCCTCCTGCAGGCCGCTGCCAGGAGACACTTTTCTATATAGCGGCTGGCATGAGAGACTCAGGAAGCTGCTCTTGGCTCCATTTCTGTGTGTGGAAACCCTTTCTTAAGCTCTCTCAGATTTTATGTGGATATAACTGCTGAACATTTGGGTGCCATTTGTAGGCAGAAGTTCCTTTTCTCCAAGTTGCTTCCAAATAACCACTCAGTCTTATTATTAATTACAAATGTTTGGTCAATGGCTCAGGCTTGTTACTAGCTAACACATTTTCAGTTAATCCATATTTTTATCTGCGCCTTACCATGTGACATTTTACCTTTTCTCAGTATGGCCTGTCCATCTTGCTTCTGTCTGAATCTGCCTGTTACTCCTCTGACTCTGCCCTTCTTTCCAGAATTCTCTGTCTGTTCTCGTACTAACCTTCTCTTGTCCAACTATTATCCAGTCAGCTTCTTTATTAAACCAATCACAGTGATATATATTCATGCAGTGTAAAGGAATATTCCACAGACAGTCATAATACATCCTTCAACACAGCTTCTTTTCTATCTGTTGTCTGCCTTCAGTGAACACCCTCCCATGATTGTACAGCTAAGGAATTCAAAACTGGGAGAGGGCCACTGAGAAGTCTGCGTGGTGTTAAGAACTTATTATTAGAGCTCAGAAAGGAGAAATGAACCTGCCAACCTTCTTTCCTGTGAAACTGGAGATAGATGTACAAAAGTTCAAAATGCTATGGGAACTTTTTTCTAATAGTGAGACAGTCCTTCTCTCCAGGACCCTTTAAAAAGGGAGCAAGCTGGGGCTAGAAAGATAGGTCAGCACTAAGTGGATTGGCTGGTCTTCCAGAAGGCCAGAGTTCAATTCCCAGTGTTCAAATAGCAACTCAAAACTATCTGTTACTCCACTTTCAAAGTATGAGGCACCTTTTTCTGATCTCTGCTGGCACCAGACATACATGTGGTTCACATACATAATGTTGAGTACACACTCATATACATAAAATAAAAATGCTTAAGCTGTGTGTGTGTGTGTGTGTGTGTGTGTGTGTGTGTGAGGGTGGTGGCTGTGGGTGCTTGAATACCATAGACCAAGTGTGGAGATCAGGAAAACCTGATGTCCTGGCCTTTTTCCCTTGTTACAGACAGGATTTCCTTGCCACCATGTAGCCAGGCTGGCTGGTGTAAAAGCTTCTGGAGGTGCCTCTGTCTCCACCTACCATCTCCCCATGGGAGTGAGCTGGAATTACAGACACTTGTGCTATTGCCTTTGGCTTTTAGGTGGGTTCTGGGTATCTGAACTCAGGCAGACAGGCTTACAGAAGTTCTGTGACTTAACAAGCCATCTCCTCAGCCTCATAAAGGAATAAAATTCTGAAGTTTTTCATGACAACATGGGTCAATCTTGAAAACATGCTGAGGTGAAATATGTGTACACAAAGGACAAATATTTGTCCTTTCATATGTCCATTTATAGGATGTGTCCAGAGTAATCAAATTTGTAGAAATATAAAGTAGAGTGGTGGCCAGAGGTGCAAGAAGGAATGGAGAGTTCCAAACCTCAGTTTAAGGAGGTATGATGGGTAGGTACTTTTATGTTACCTTGACACAACCTAGAGTCATCTGGGAAGAGGAACCCTCAGTTGAGAAGATGCCCCTACCAGACCAGTCTGTGGTACGTTTTTTTCTTTTTCTTTTTTCTTTTTTTTGCTTTTGGATTAATGATAGATGTGGGAGGGACCAGCTCCCTGTAGATGGTACCATTCTTGATCTGGTGGTCCTCTGTGCTATAAGAAAGCAGGTTGAAGAAGCCATGAGGAACAAGCCAGTCAGAAGCACCCCTTAGTAACTTCTGTCTCAGTTTCTGCCTCCAGGTTCCTAAGTTTAGTTCCCACCCTGACTTTCTTCATTGATGAACTGTGATGCAGAACTGACTTCAGTTCCCACTCTTAACTTCCTTCAGTGATGGACTGTGAGTAGATCTGACTTCAGTTCCAGCTCCGACTTCCTTCAGTGATGGACTGTGATGTAGAACTATATAATTTAAATAAACCCTTTCCCAAGTGGTTTTTGGCTATTTTGTCTTACTGCAGCAATAGAAACCTTAACTACAACAGAAGGTGAAAGTTTCTGGAGATCGAGGGCATAGGGTTGGTTACTGCACATCAAGTAGATCTATAAAACTATAACACTTAAAAACTAAGAGGCTTGAAACAAGCTTCAGCAATTAAACAGTGCTTGATGCTCTTGCAGAGGACCACAATTCGGTTCCCTGGCTCCATGGTGGGTTCATAACCACCTCATAATTCTGGTTCTGGGAGGTCTGATTCCCTCTTCTTGACTGTGGGCACACACACAGAGAGACACACACACACAGACATTTGAGTGTGGGAGAGATATATGCATAAGTAAATAATAAAATAAATCTTAATCATCTAAAAGGTGAATGTTTATGTTTATTTAATATATATAAATAGTATATATATATATATTACAATAAAAAACCCATTGTGAGTCGGGCAGTGGTGGCACATGCCTTTAATTCCAGCACTCAGGAGGCAGAGGGAGGCTTATTTCTGTGAGTTTGAGGCCAATCTGGTCCATATGAGCTAGTTCCAGGACAGGCTCCAAAGCTACAGAGAAACCCTGTCTCTAAAAACAAAAAAATCAAACCATTGTGCGAGTATATTCATAGTGCTATAATAATCCTTGTAAGGAAAATCTAATCCTCGTGGCTTTCGGTAACTAAATCATGACATTAGTTGGTGATTCATTTCAGTTTTATTACATGTGTTGAGCTTTGAATCAGACATAGTTATAAATGTTAGAGGAAGTTGTGCTGAAGGAGGTGTAGGATTTCCCTGCATACACAGTGTATGAAATCTATTAGAGAAACAGAATAATCATACCTTGACTCAAATAAATATAAACTTACTGCAGAGTGAGTATTTCTTGTGGAAAGGCATTGGTGAGATGTGATGGTGTACTCTGATTGAAGGGAGGGCAAGTGAGTTGAATACCATGCAGAATCTCCCAAGTGTACACTTGAGTACTGGACACAGTTGTATGCTCTTACCATAGTTAGATAGGCAGTAGCCTCCCAAGTCCTCTTTCTGCAAGCAAAGCACATTGGTAGCAATGTTCCACCATTCAGGCACGGTGGTACACTCCTACAATCTCAGCACTCAGAGGCTGAGGCAGGGGCTTTATGAGCTCACAGTCAACCTGGCATATGTAGCCACACCTCATCTAAAGATGTGAACAAGCAATAAATAAAAAGAAAAGATGAAAAGCTTTTCTTATGTGAACATCTAAGTAAGGCATCCCTTTGAGACTGTCTCAAACATAATTGAAGTTTACTTTCTTGCTTGGTCCCATCTGGTACTGAGCTGCTGTTTTTAAAGAAAATGTGCCATGCATGCCATTCCTTCCGTGATAGCTTCACTAGTGCTAAATCCATGCCCTGTCCTTCACTTCTGATGCCTTTTCACACGCACATGACTTTGTCTCAATGCTATGTTCTCATGTAAACTTTCTCATTTGATAGTGAAACTCATTCTTGAGACAGTTGTGCAAAGAAGTCAGTAAAATTGGAGCCGCATGCTGCCTGCCTGTCTCACCGTGTTTGTGAGCTGTTTCCCACTCTAAGATGCATTTCTTTTGGGGAGATTTTTTTTGAATGTGAAAAAAATACCACATAACTGCGGACCTTTGAACTTTGGCACATTATAAGTTACTTAAAATGTTTTATGGAATACTTATGGAAAGTCGTGTCATGATTGAAAGCTAAGTGTCAATGAAATTAATGTGGCGTCTGATCCCACGCTGTTCTACCTCCTCCACACTCCTTTTCTTTCCTGAGGGAGCAGAGGCCTGGAAGATACCTTTGAGGTGTTGTCATGAACTTAAACCTGGTGTCCAGATTCTTGGCTAGGCTCCGCTAGAGACACCTCAGTAAATACTGAATAGCTTTTCTCGCCTGATCTGTGGACACTTGGCAGAAGCATTGATGACAGTTGCAAGAACATGATGCACAGCAGTGTTCTTTACAGCCATTTAATCTGTGTCGTCAGATCCCCAGAAACCATGATTAATAGCAGCACTTGAGGCCGTCCTCAAGTTGTATATTTGGCAATGGTGAACTTTGATCTGTGGCCTCACTTTAAAGAATGATTTTGACACGAACTTTTCCTGTAGTCCTTCTATCTCATTAAGGCCCGCACGAATACCACAGCCGAGGATGTTTAGTACGATTTCGGCTAGCGATGTGTTTATTGTACCATTTAAGCCCTTTGATAAGGGGTGGGGAGCACGTCTTCTCCAGTCAGTGGGAAATCAGCGTTTCAGAGAGCAGTAGCATCCCGGAGGCTGCCATTGTAGGCTCCTCAAGGTCAGTTTTGATGAAAGAGGAATGAAAGACTAGGTCTATGGGGAACTAAGGAACCGAGATTTAGTCCCAAATGGGACTATCCTACTTTCATACAGTTCTATGGGCTAAATATGTCTTGTTTTCTCACTTTTATCCATTCTCTGTCCTCTACATTTCAATGTAGAAGATACATTCTTTTCTCTTTATAATTTTCTTTCTGGAGTATCATTACTCAACAGTTATAGAAAATGAACCACACACATAATTTAACATTTCCTGGTGGCCATATTACAAAAGAAAACAGGTGAATTAAATTTTAGCAGTGTACTTAGCCAAGTATATTCAACTCTACTGTAAAACTTCTTAATAAGAGATTATTATATAGTTTTGATTTTTGTACTAAAAATTTGTAGTTTGAATTCCATACAGCATATGCAAATTGAATACTAAATTTTCTATATAGTCCTTTTTAAATGGTAAAGTTGCATTTAATAAGAAAAGTATGGGGCTGGAGAGATAGATTAGAGATTAAGGGCGCTGGCAGCTCTTTTGGAGGTCCCAAGTTCAATTCCCAGCAACCACACAGTGGCTCACAACCATCTACAGTGAGATTTGGTGACCCCTTCTGACATGCAGGATGAACACCATATACATTATAAACAAATATATCTTTAAAAAAGAAAAATATTTGAATTGCCCTCGGTTCTTTAAATTTTGAATTTAATTAAGATTGAGTAAAGGTAAGAACAAAACTCTATAATCACATTGGCCACATTTCAAGTACCCAATAGTCACATGTTGGACAACAAAGTACTAAAGGATCAGTGAGAAAATGTTGCTATACCTACACACTTCACCTCATTCTATTAACATTTTTTTAAAATATTTATTTATTTATTATGTATACAATATTCTGTCTGTGTGTCTGTCTGCAGGCCAGAAGAGGGCATCAGATCTCATTACAGATGGTTGTGAGCCACCATGTGGTTGCCGGGAATTGAACTCAGGACCTTTAGAAGAGCAGGCAATGCTCTTAACCACTGAGCCATCTCTCCAGCCCTTCTATTAACATTTTAACACATGCAGTGTTGATCCCAAATTATTGGAACAATGAGAAGTCTGAACGCTGAGATTTCCAGGACCTCTGTAAAGGCTTAGAGCTAAGACAGTAAGGATTGGAAAGAGAAGCCCACCCTGGCATGAGAATGGTCATGTTTTAGATCTTGCTTAGGTAACCACATACTTGATGTTTCCTGGATTCAGCTTCCCTCTCTAAGCAGACATCCCATCTGGTCCTCTGGCTCTGACAATCTTCCCACTTCTTCTTCTGAGATATTTCCTGAGCCTTAGGCATATGGGCTGTATTGTAGACATATTGATTGGAGTTGGGCACTCCAAAGTCAGTTTTCCTCTGCATTTTGGTTAGCTGTGGCTTTCTGCAGTCGTCTCTGACTGATGCACAGGGAAGTTTCTTTGGTGGAGGGTAGGAGTTTGTATGTGGTCATAAGGATAAGCATGGAGGCTGCGGTTGGGAATTAAGCTGGGTTAGGAAAGTGATGGAAGTAGAGTCTCTACTAGGCTCTGTTGTTGGTGGTATAGCTTTCCTGTACCTGACATGAATTCCCTCTGGTGGAGTGGGCCTTAAGTCCTATTAGATGGCCGTTGACTGTTCCCAGGATGTAAGTGCCACTACTGCACCTTTGGGGAAATTCCACTGCCATTCTGTTAGTGTTTGTAGGTGTTATAGCTGGGGAAGGTGATTGTTTTCTCCCTTGACAGCTTGCACAGTTCCTTCTGATACTGTGAGAGCTAGTCCTTAGAAAGGAGGCTGCTAGGTCAGTTCTAGTCCAGTTCCTCTAAGGTGTCTGATCTTCAGAAATATATTCTTATCTGGGAGGCAACTAAGGGAATTGGCAATAGTTCATATTGTTTTTTGGGGTCTGGATTTGCTTGGCCAACAATTTGAAAGGAGGTTTCCCATCTGACACTATTGTAGTAGGAGAAACAGGCTGTGTCCCACCGCCTGGTTAGCTTATACCCGAAATAACCACGCAGGAATTGTATTAATTAAATTACTGCCTGGCCCATTATATCTAGCCTCTTCTTGGCCAATTCTCACTCGTGATCTAACCCATTCCTATTAATCTGTGTTCACCACAAGGTCGTGGCTTACCGGGAAAGCTTCTAACCAGCATCAATCTCAGGCAGGAGAACTATGGCGTCTGCCACACTGCCTTCTTCCCAGCATTCCGTCCTGTCTACTCTGCCTACCTGATTTCTGCCCTATCAAAAGGCCAAGGCAGTTTTCTTTATTCAACCATTGAAAGAAATACAAATGCAGAAGGACCTCCTACACCACACTCTTTCTTTCCTTCACTCTTTCTTTCTTTTTTCTTCCTTCCTTTCATTTGTTAATCTATACTTTTGACAATATGTTTATATGACATGTATCCCCCAACTTCATTTAAAAAATGACGCACACACACACACAGCACAAACTTGGGTGGAGTAAGTCTCAAAGAGGAAGAGT
>JAQHUG010000042.1:9532334-9551232 GCA_028555095.1 Dicrostonyx torquatus | reverse complement strand
AGGCACTGATGGCTGCCTAATGGAGCAAGTACAGCACTGGTGATTTTTTTTTTTTTTTTTTTTTAGTGTGTGGTCTGTCCCTGGAGAGTAATGCTTTATTCTCAGCCTGAATCTACTCTTAATAGCCTCTTTTTGGTTTCTCCTTTGCCACATGGTTTTAGATACAAACCAGGCTCTGTAAGAGAGCCCCATACCAAGGCTTCTAGATTGGAGCATAAGACAGCTACTTTTGATGGAAATATGCCTGGCTTGCATGATGCAACGATTTAATTAATGATGTTCAAAATACTAAACTACCACGAGCCCTAACAGTTACAGGAACTGAGACTCCGTGAAGAACATTGAAGTAATGGAAATCCAATAAAAAGCAAAGTTGAATTGGCTTAGATAAGGGGAAAAAGGGAGATATCAAAGAGAAGGCTGGGCTCATTTGTTTAGTTGACCTACCATAAACTTCAAGAAAAATCTGCGAGGCCCCAACGCCATCTTTCATCCTGAAGTGAAAATAGGTTGGATGAGGAAGATTATCACTGTGACTTCTAGAGACCGTGATTTGTTTCTGCTGTTGCTGAGTTTATAAAAAGAAACTGTGCTCTTCTGAATGACTCATTTATGGGCTTCCACATTGGGGCTCGTCTCTAAGATTTTATAGCATGTGAACATAAAATGTCCCATCAGGATGACTGTCACTTTTAGGGGCTGAGTAAAATGTAATATCTCATGAAGATTATAGTCACACTGAAGTTATTTTTGATACCCTTTATTCCGTTGGCCTTTTTAGCTGCACTTTTAGGTATGTTGTGAAAAATGAGTAGTTTTTCTTAAAAATTATGTGGGATTTGGTGTTTGTGTCAGCTCTCTTTTAGACTAGTGTCTTTCCAGAATGAACAGCCTGAGGTTTTTTGCTGACCTGATTTTCTACCAGAAATTAGGGTAGGCACTTAGAGATGGTTAAGCAGCCGTGGCCAGAAATGAGGGTAGGCACTTAGAGATGGTTAAGCAGCCATGGCCTGAACTGAAGACTGTCAAAGGGCAGGGAGGTCCCTACTTCCTTTTCAGTGCTATTAGAACAAGCCTGCCCATCCCCACTTCTGCCTAGATTTGAGCGGGAGCTGTGATTTGACAAAGTGTTCGTGCACAGGTTCCACTTTGTCTAAAAGGATAGGAGAAGAGAAGGAGGGGAAAGGGAGCAAGGTCACGTGGCCTGATCTCTCTCGTGGTCATTGTGATTTGTCAAAGCCGCTCCATCAGAGGCATGTGACTGTTAACAGGAAAGCCAGAGAGCATCTGAAACTACCCGCCACCCGTACCACCACCTTCTTCCACACAGAGCTGCCTTGCTCCTTCCTTCCCTTTATTTCTGGGGATTAAACCCAGGGCCCTGTGGATGCTAGACCAACACTACCACAAAGCTGCATCCTCAACAATTCTCTTCCTTTTCTTAAGCCACGGGGATTACAACACTGCTGTGGAGTGCTGTTCCTTGCTGGGTTTTGAAATGTATGATCTTTTATATTGGTGTAGGAGGTCCTTCTGTCTATGTGTTGCTTTCACTGGTTGAATAAAGAAACTGCCTTGGCCTTTTGATAGGGCAGAAATTAGGTAGAGGGAGTAAACAGAACTAAGTGCTGGGAAGAAGGACAGACAGGCAGATACCATGAATCTCCTGCCTGAGATGGATGTAGGTTAGAATCTTGCCAGTAAGTCACAATCACATGGTGATACACAGATTTAATGAAAATGGGTTAATCAAGATGTGAGAGTTGGCCAATAAGAGGCTAGAGCTAATGGGCCAGGCAGTGTTTTAAATGAATACAATTTCTGTGTGGTTATTTCAGGTGTAAGCTAGTGGAGGGGCTGGGACCAAAAGCAGGCCCTCTCTCAGTGTGACATTATATGGCCAAAAATTTGAAAAAGAAAGAATAAGCTTTATTCGTTAGAACACAACAAAAATATTAGACAGACAAAAGAACCAGGAAGTCCAGGACAGTTTGGCCTAATGAAGGTGGTGGTGGAGGGTGGGGAAGGTTATGAAATGAAAGAGGGAGATTTTCCCCCCAATTCTGATGGTGTGAGTTGTGAAATAATCATCTCTCAAATGAGAGACAGGGAGACTGGTTTTAAAAGGGCACGCATATAAAGCTTTGTGTCAAGCATGATTCTAAAGGCATCACATAGCAGAGACGTTCTTTTATTTTTATTTTAGCCAACAATTCTCTATAATGAATTCTACTGTTTCGGTATAGCACTTGTCACATAGGTGGAGGCCCTGAGTATCACTGAGAAATTAGGGTTACTAAGGTTTCATAGGCAGCAAAGAGCAAAATCAAGATGTGCACCCAAGGGTCTGGCATCAGAGTCCGAGCCCCTTGTCATCACTCTGCTGCCCTATGACCTTCACCATGTTCTAAAGTTCTGGGGCTCCAGAGCCTGTCAGCAGTCAGTGAGACTCAAGAGCTGGTGGGTTGCAATACCAAGTCCTTTCTCTGTCCAAGATACTTCCTACTGTGCATCACATACAGTTTTACTACATGTGTTCAATTAAAGAAAACACATTAGAGAAGAGACGGAGCTGGTGCTTCTCCAGCTCTGTGCTGCTAGCCATAGACACTCTTCGTTTTCATGTGTGATGTGTAGCATCCTCTACTTTCTACTCTCCCTCTCAAACACACATGCGTGTTCACACACACATACACACAGAGACACACACACAGACAGTTAGTTTACAACTGGCATATAACCCCCAAAATGATGGGTGTTAAATACTTATGGCAATACATCCCTTGTGAATTTCTTGCCAGGAAAAGGTATGTGGAGTTTTCACAGCTTTATCCGGATATTCCTTATTTTAGACCCTTTGTAGCAATTGCCAACTTGGATCTTGGCCCAACCCCACAGAGACAGCCCTGTGGATAGAGCAAGACTGTCCAAGAGTGTCCGTTCAATTCTGCAGCTGAGTGTGGCCCTCCGCAGTGACTGAGGAGAAAGCATGTGAGCCAAAACACATGAGCTCTTGAGTGCAGCCTGTGTCCCCCCCCTATCCCCAACCCCGGCCTCAGCTTTGTGAAATCAAAGTTTGAGGCACCACAGGAGTTCTTTTAAACTGTCCTGGCCAGCTTGCTGCAGCCCAGATGTTGTTCCAGTCCCCGGCTGCAAGCGCCCATCATCGCCTGACCTGACCGACCGCGTGCCTGCAGACCCGCCCCCTCGGCTGGCACTGCTCTGTAGATGTTGCAGATGCCACCGCTCATTTCTTTGAAGTCTGTATGTTTTTTTAAAAAACACCCCTTTCGACAGTTTTGGCCCAGCTTCTTATTATATAAGCTGATCTGTTGGAACATCTGTCACTGTGTGCCTTCAGTCCCCATTCTCCCCTGAAGTGTAATAACTTGACATTAATAAATAATGAGGCGGTGGTGAGTTTAACACATATATTAGGAGGCACTGGGGCCAAGATGGCAGACTTTCATCTTTCAGGAAGACCAGCCTAGATTAAACAAACAAGGGGATTTCAGCTAGGGCCCAGGCAAACACTCCCAGCCATTGCTCACTTACAGAATTATAATGTACCTCAAATACATGATCGCCTCTTCATTGTGCAAATTTCACAAGGCCAACGAGTAAGGATGAGGCTTCATAGCTGAGGATATACTAATACGATATAATTTTCAGTCTACACTTTCTGCGCTACTGCTTCTTGCAACCCACTCTTCCTAGAGAGAATATTTTCTTAGTAATCTCATGTTGGCCCTTTCATAAAGAACAAATGGTTAAGAACTGGGCACCCGAGGCTGTCCCTGGCACTGCAACTCTTGCCCCATTCTTCTTCTGAAGAGTCACTGAATATCTGGTATGTAAAAATGCTTCGCCATATGCTAGTGAATGCCCTTTGGGAAAATAGAAAAAGAGGTAGGATCTGCTCATTTCATGGAATGAAATCCAATATTTTTGAAATTCAAATTCATTTCCATTTATTCCTCTCCAAAGATAATCTAAAATCAAGGCAAACAACCCAGAGAAATGGCAAATGGAATGTGTTTCCGGCTTTTGTTCTTCATTCTGCAAATGCAAAAATTTGTACACCCTTGCCTTTATTTACGTGCCCCAGACTGCCTATCTTTCACATCATAAATGCTCGCTTAAGTTAGGGACAGCTCTGTCTGGTTTAGCCTGTATAATCCAGCTTTGTGTCATGCATACTGATGCTTAATAAACATTTAATGGGAGAGGAAACAGTTCTGGAAGTGAGGTTGGCTGGTATTATTCCCATTCAGAAGTGAGGGAGTGGAAGAAGACAGATGAACTGCCTGAAAGTCTGTTGTGGAGGAAGGCTGAGTCCCTGGACTTGGCCTGCTTTCTTTGGATTTGGGAATGGAACTCAGGCTTGATGCAAAAGGCACAGCCCTCTGGGGAGCCCATATTTTAAGGTAGAGATGATATAGAAGCCAAAAGTAATAATTAAAACATGAGAAGGTCAGCTCAAGTCAGAAGGTATTAGTGGCAAAGTGAAAAGTGTGTGTGTGTGTGTGTGTGTGTGTGTGTGTGTATGAGAGAGAGAGAAAGAGAGAGAGAGAGAGGGAGGGAGGGAGAGAGGGAGGGAGGGAGCGAGGGAGAAAAGCAAGAGCATTTCTCTATAGGAACAAAGTCCAGTGCCTCCTTTTCTGGTCCCTTTAAGGGAGTGCTTCTACCATGGTTGGCTCGGGTTATGGGAAAAGGCACTTTCACCTTCTTGGCAACTTCTATACATTCTGGCAAGTTCTTAGATATAAAGACTGTGATGTACCACAGAATTGATTACAGAGACAATTTCTCCTGCTCACTCTCATCTCTATAGCTGATCTGTGTGAATGTGAACTAGAGAACACATACATCCTCTATATTCACAGAGATGACCTACTTGTATTTCTTTGAACTTTCCATGCAGGTTCTTATATAGAAATCTTTTCCATTAATGCTTTTAGTGTATGAAAATATTCATGTCTCTTTTTTTTGCTTTATTCAGCATAAAATAAGCAGTTACCTTAATGTGCCTACATGCAGACAACTAAAATACTGGATAATCTTCATATCCAATTTATTTCTGGAGTAAGTTAAAATACTCATGATTAAAAAGAATAGTTGAGTTGTTGATGATATGGTAATTTAGCCCATTTGTTTTGTCACATGTCTGTAAACAATTCATGACTTTAGGACTCATGTAGGAGACAAAAATGATTGCAGAAATATTAATATTTTGTTTTAGTGATTTCTCTTTTTCTTACTGTCAGAACCACAGGTTTCTTTGGAGAATTTTTTTTTATCTTTGCAGACACCCTCAAAGCTCTTGGGGACCATGGGAACATTTGCAGCTCTGGAGGTAGAGGTACCTGGTGTGCTTTAGAAATTTCTTGAAGTTTTTCATTGTATTCCTCAGCTTTTAATTAAAATACAGATATAATCCCAGAGGCAGAAGAGTTATTTTTGTGAGCACCCTGATTGAGACAAAGTAAAGATAAATTTAGAATTGAAGAGTTGAGTCAATTGTCAAGGACTGTACTTTTCAAATCATGAACTCTGAGCCTTTCCCAGAGGGGTAGACAGAGACTCTGGCAGTGTCTACCCTGAATGGAGTAGACTGGGGGAGCAGCAGTAGAGAAAGAATACTCTATCAAACTTATTTATGTGTTTATTTTGTTTGTGTGTGTGGGAAGGGGGTGCATGCCTGCTGCATATTTGGAAGGCCCCTTTGTGATAAGCATTCAGTTTATTGCTATTTGAGGGGTGGGCTTGGAAAGTGAGAATGTTGTTGTTGCCATTTCGGTAGACAGTCAGAAACAAACAAACCAAGAAAATCTATAGACTTCTAACAGATGGGTTTTAAAAAGTAGGTCATGTTTTGAGCCCACCAACTTTGATGACATCCCTTGAACAGAAACTGGATTCCTAAGTGTCAGGCCAATATAAATGGGGTTCTAAAATGGTCTCTGGATCTGTTACAGCTTCCAAGTACAGCTGGGAAAAAAGTTGTAGAGCAAGGTCTCTACGGGTTTGGAAAATTAAGAACCATGTTGGGAAACCCTGAATTCATCAATCTGTCCCTTTTTACTTTGATAGAAGAGACTGGAATTGATTTAGTCCTGAGGGAGTTATGGAGATAATAGAGGGATTGTAGGGGAAAAGGTATATGTGTGTCTCCATATCCCTCTCCCTCTCTCTCTCCCCCCCTCTGTGTATGTATGTGTGTGTGTGTGTGTGTTGCTGTGTGTCTATCAGTGTCCCTGTGTGTCTGTACGTGTGTGTGTATGTCTGTATGTGTGTGTGTCCTGTGGGTGTCTCTGTATGTGGATGTGGATATGTGTGTCTCTGCATGTGCTGTGTGTATATCTATATGCATCTGTGTATGTCTGTGTGTTTGTGCGTTGTGTTTGTGTATGTGTCTCTCTACCTAGGTCAAGGGAGGAGCCATTTTCTAGAAATCAATAGTGTATAGAGGCTACACAGGTGCTTTTGTTGCTTTGACTTAAAACCCTCTGGAAAGCTAGGAGGGTAAGGTGGGCAGTCTGTGAGGAGGGGAGAAATCTCACCCATTTTCTGCCTGGCTCAGGACAGAGAGCACTCTTTGATAACAGAATTATGTACAAATCAAGTTACTGAACCTGAAGTTTAGGGGAAGAAAGTTCCAACGCTGTGAGAACTCACAAGATTAAGATAAAGGGCCCTTGTGTATTTTCCACTCCACAGCCCTAGAGAGTGAAATAAATACCTTCTTAAATCCAAGTATCTGTGCTTTCCCAGGCTTCATGCCTCATTGCTGAATGAGAACAATTGGAAAACAGGACATACATTTATACATCAACACCATTTTGCCTGCAGTGGAATGAAGAATGGAGCCCCTCCCCACATCACCCCTTGCTGATTGCCTGGCTGACCCAAGCACCAATCCATCAGAAGTCTGTTTTCCAAACTCAACTACTTCCAAATGCTGTTGAGCTAGAAATACTTCTCTTCATTTTTTGTCTTGATTGTAGAGAGTTTGTCCTCCCCCTTTCAGGCCCCACCTATACCAGAGGGCTAAACATTGAGGTGTTTTATCTTGAATACAATCATTACCAGTATGGGAACTTACTTTACTCCTGTCCCCACAAATCCCATCCACATGGTGTTTGACTGGTGTATCTGTATTTAAATGCATTTCTGCTCTCCCAGTCCACCTCATCTTGCCTCTTTTCCCTCATATAGAATTTCTATGGGACAGAACTTAGTCCAATATGGGATGGGAAGGATACTGTGAAGACGATTACAGTAAAGTAGTTCCGCACTAGCTAATACTGTGGGACAACAGTCTTGTACCCTGTAAAGACTTGTCACTTGTATTGGTTTAATAAAATGCTGATTGTCCAGTAGCCAGGCAGGAAATATAGGTAGGGCAACCAGAACAGGAGAATTCTGGGAAGAGGAAAGGCTCAGTCTGACATCACCCAGACACAGAGGAAGCAAGACAAGAATGCCTCACTGATAAAAGGTACTGAGCCACACAGACAAAAGTAATGGGCTAATATAAGTTATAAGAGTTAATAAGAAGCCTGAGCTAATAGGCCAATCAATTTATGATTAACATACACCTTTGTGTGTTTATTTGGGACTAAATGGCTGTGGGTGGCATAGCTGACATAGAGGGACCTGGCAGGACAGAAATCTCAGTCAACACTTAATAGAATGATGCTGTGAATACACAGAACTGTTTCTATGCCTGGGATTGTCATGGTGCTTTGCATTTATAAGTTGATTTAACATTGCAGTATCTCTATGAAGTATATGACTTTACCAGCATCTTATAAAGATTAGCAACCTGACATTTAGAGGCATTAGGGAGGCACCCAAAGTTTTATGCCACAAAATATCCAAGAACCTGAATTTAGGAACTTGCCTCAGAGCTCCTCTATGAATGTTGTAGAGAAAGCAACTGATTTTTTTCTATGCTTGTGAAATTAAAGGAACTATTATAAAAGGTCATATGCAAAACTTGGTAACTGAGGACACAGCTTGCTCTGTGCCTGGCTTCCTCTGTGTCTGGGTTACTACTGCAGACTGACCTTTTTCTCTTCCCAGAATTCTTCTGTTCTTGTAGCCCTGCCTCTACTTCCCGTCTGGTCACCCTGCCTACACTTCCTGCCTGGCTACTGGCCAATCAGTGTTTATTTAAAATACAAGTGACAGGGTACAGACCATTGTCAAACAGCAATTAAGCACAAGGAGTATTCCTTATATTAATCCCAGGCATAGAAGCAGCTCTGTGTATTCATGTCATCATTCTATTAAGCACAAGGAGTATTCCTTCAAAGGGGAAGCTTGTAACATCAGATGTCAGGAAGTGTTGATGAAGTTCCCTGGGCCATTGGATAGATATAGTCAAGAGAAAGAAATACACCATTATATCAAGTGTTTAGTATGTAGTATTCATTATGTCCAGAACCACTGTATTTTCCTTAGAAAGAAGTATCTATTTTTATGTAAATTTTCACTTGAGTTTTTAAAATATGGCAGTTATTTAAAAGTACCCTGGGTATCTGAAATTCTAAAGGTAAGTGGTTCTTGCATACAGGAAGGGAAGGGACATGATTACTACCAAGCTTAATTGCATTTCGTATCTCATTGTCACATTTTCTTTGGTTCAGCATGTGTATTAAAGAATAAAAGATGCAGAGGTAAATCTTAGAGGCTTCATGTTCACCTTCTTCCTCCTTCCTTCTCTTTGTGCTGATTGCAGAGACACTAGAAAAGTAACGGACCCATCACTGCATCAGACCTGTCTCTTCTTCACTGTTTCCCACTGCACAATATTGAAACAGGAAACCAGCACGTAAGAAATCCAAAGTGACTGATATCTGACTGTCTTGTTGTTTTGCTAGTGTTAATGATACAACCTGAGCAAGACATCTCTAATTTTTACAATACTTTTTAAAAACTTCTTTATTGAATCTTTGGGGGTTCAGATCATGCACACTAATTCTGTTCACCTTCAGGTCACCCCATATCCCTCCCTCATCCCTGCTGTGTTCCCCCACCCCATGAAAGAAAACAAAACAAAACAAGGCAAGTAAGCAAGCAAAAAAATAATTAAATAAATAAAAGGCAAGAACAAAAAAATTCCCCAATAAAAGAAAACAGAACAAAAACTGCACCAGAAAAAAATCTCTGCTTCTCCTCTCTTGCCTCTCCGTCACTTCTTCACCCATCCTGTTGGCTCTGGAGGATTCATTGTGTCATATAATAAACCCCTTTGTCCCATCAGCTTGACTGGCAAATGTTCATTGCTATGAGTCTGGTCTGGTTCAAGGCCTCTGGTTTTTAGTACACTGTCCTCACTGGCTCCTCACCAGAGCTCCTCTAGGGTATCATGTGGTCGCACAGAGTCTTGGAGATCTAGGACCAGTCCCTTCATGAGCTCCAGAAGGTCCCAGATGGAGTAGATGCTAGGATGGGTCAAACCAAGGCCCTGTTGCCCAGTTTTGGGCCTAGGTGATAACCAGGCAGATCAGATTGAGCCATTGGGCCAACTGCTTGGGTGTAGGGGGTGGAGTCAGCTCCTCTAGGTGCATGCCTTCAGGGTAGGTTCATCCTCACCTGTGGTGATGGGTGGGGGCTCTCCTATGTGCACGGCCAGCTTTTTCACTGCAGTGGCAAGTGAGAGGCAAGGCTAGCTTTCTTAGGGTAGTGAAGGGTGGGGCCCCTCAGTATAGCCCTCTGATTTCATCTTCTGTGATTCCTAATGCCTTCTGAGGTGACACTGGCCACAGATATCAACATAGACCCCAGATGTGGCTGGACCATGGGACCTTGATAAAACACTTAATAAACCACTGCTTCTTTGCTGTGATAAAATCCCAACATAACCAACTAGGAAGAAGCAGAGTTGATTTTGGCTCATGATTTCAGAGGTTTCAGTCCTCCTCATCTGAGTTCTTTGTTTCTGGGCTTGTCGTGAATCAAAATATTATAGTCACTGGTCATAATGAAGTGAGGTTGCTCATCATATGACTTCTAGAAGCAAAGAGAAAGATACAGTCCTCAAAGACACATCCCCATTGACATACTTCCTCCAATTTGGACCCCCATGTCTAAAGGTTTCTAACAATTCCCAGTATGCCACTGAAACTATAAAGCTATTGGTGGAATAATTCACCAGTTCATAGGTGCATGACCAGACCACTCATGAACTAATTATTCATCTATGATTAGGTCCACCATAGGCAAAAGAATTATTTGTTTCTAAAATTGGGTTGATAGTAATGACATTTTTCTGCTCAATAGTTTGGATATTTTAGTTTAGAAATGGTGACAAGTCTTTTAAGGAAACACATGCAAATGTGGTCATTATTAGCCTTGCTTGTTAAGATGTTGACATCAAATGCATAGTTAGGAAATTCAAGTTCATCATTTTGAGGATCTTAATCATAGATTCATCTGCTAATAGGGCGTATAAGTCAAAAATGTTTTTAAAATGGATAAGTAGGATCAGCATGTGTGAAGACTGACACTCAAGCATGTGTTTACTGAAGTACACAATGCAGATTGCAGTCTCTTCTCCCAAGGAAAGTTGACAGGCATGAAAAGTCCCCAGTGATAGCCAATAACAGCGGGAAGATATTGGTAAAACAAGTGAAATATGATAAATTCTGGGTTTCAACGTTCATTTTGCTCTCTTTTAGGGTCTTGACATGTCACTCTTACGAAAAAAGCTCAGCAAGCATGAATAGTTGAGGAGGTTCAGGTCTTTGTTAAATGGCATGAGGAGAGATGCGGAAGCAGGAGAGGTCATGACAAAATGCATGTGAGAGTTGGTTCTGGTGGCACATACCTGTAATGCCAGGTGCTTTGAAGACAGGCAGAGGCTGGCTGGTCATGGGTTGGAGGTCAGGCTGAGCTACATAACAAAAGTGCCTCAGAAAGCAACAAACAACTCCATCTTCTGTGGTGACAAAGGAGGAGGGAGTAATTCGGTCTGAGACAATCTGGTTAAAAATAAACTGAGGGTGTCAGCCTGCTTGTGGGGAATCACTTCACAGTCTGTGAGTATAGGAAAGCAACAACTTTAGCAGAAACAATTTGTGTTTGTCAGTTAAATGCCAATAAACCTGGAAAAATCGAGTACCATTGCTAACTTCAAAAATAATACATAAAGTGCATATTCAATGAAATAATGAAATGATCAAATATTAATGTTTCCAATTATTGTGTTTTTTAAATAGATAGATATTTTTGTTTCATTCTGACCTTAGACTTTGCAGAACTGAACTACTTCTGGGTTATAGGTGCCCACTGATGACCAGCAGGGGCAGATCAAATGTTCTCTGCAGGACCATGTTCAGTTGAAGCTGCAGAGAGCAGAGAGGAATGTTAAACCACGAGTTCACATGCAAAGATTACAAACACACTAGACGTTAAGTACAGGGAGGAATAACCAACAGCTTGGGATTGCTATGAACAATTAAAATGGAAACATTTGACAAAATGAAGAATGCAAGTACAGAGAGAGCATAGAACAGTAGAACAGTCACAACAACAACAGCACAACCTTTAAAAGTTAAGTTTTAGTAGTAATTGTGTTGTAATTTTTACAAAGACCCAGTGGATGATTCGAAATAACAGACTAGACATGAATGAAACAGGAGTCAGTGCACTGAAAAATTATCTGTTACTCAGAAGGCAGCCAGAGTGGTGGTGTGAAGCATGTTAGGCAGACTGGGTTGTATAGAAGAGGGACACAGCCTTACACATATTCAAGAGGGGTTCCAGAAGAGATCAGAGAAGGAGCAGAAGCCACAGAAAAGAAAGCAATGATCATGAACTCTACGAAACTAGTTAAGTGGTACGATTGTACATTTCAGTAAGTGAGGCATAAGCCAGCCAGGATAAAGGAAAAGAAATCCACCCTAAAAGCATCAGAAAAAAATATTTCAAAACCCAAGGTAAGAAGGAAGTGTAGAGGACAGTGAAGGGCAAGGTAAGCCACTGAACGTGGAAGAGTAGAATGGCAATGGGATCCAGGCTAGGTCTGGCTACCCACAAAACAAAAGAGAAAAAAAAAAGTATCAATAGAAGATTAGGATTTGACAGTTCTCAGCACAAAAGGATGGCTCATGTTTGCGATGAGGAGTGTGCCAATTATCCTGATGTAATTATCACACCTAATACACGTGGCTTGAAATAATACACCGTGCCACAGTCCCACATATCAATTAAAATGAGACTCTTTTCAAAGTTCCGTGAAACGCTATGTGATAACATGTGGTATTTTCTACGCTGACTCTCCCCATCTAGTCAGAAAGTCACCTACTGTAACCTATTAGATTGACCTAATAACCTAATAGCCATAATCCACAGTTTGAGAAATGTCGTGTGAGATCAATCTTTTTAATTAAAGGAACAAAACAAAAACCAGAAGCTCAGAGGCTGAGGTCAGGTGATAGTTGTTGGTTTTGTTCTTCTCTTAGGGTGAGCTGCATCTCTGTTTGAATCCCTTGGGTTAGGGATGAGTGGAAGAAGGGCACACACCATGTTTATGACTCTGCCTTGCCTGCTTCCTTCTACCAGGCCCTTGCCAGGCTCACTAAAGAATAGGGCCTAGGGCCAAGGCCCCCAGAGTCATTAGAGGTCTTCGGAGTCCTTGATTCAGGAATGCATGGACTTGAAGACTGACTGCATTTTTTTCCTACATTAGGCAATTTGGTTTCAAGGAAACCAAGCCAGTGCAGAATGTGAGGTGAGCTCGGCCTTGCCCCTTCATTTATCTTCCTTTAATCAAGCAGACTAAACGTTTTCATTGGAGAGAGACGGTTGTTATCCTTGGCTTGCTTGTGTCTCCAGAGGTATTTTTCTTAGGAATGTGTTAATAGTTGCAAAAATCTTAACACGTCTTCAAGTGCCTCTCACGTTAGGAGATTCCTCTTAGTTGTGGGAAAAGTGGTTGTCAGTTAGCCTCATATTTAAGCAAAATCAAAATGTTTCTGACAGGTCGATTAAGTTCTTCAAATGAGCCGTCTTTAAGCAACATGCAGCTGGAAGGTTCAGGAGAGACATTTTTCTTGCCAACTCTGATTTCTTCAGCCTTCGTTCACTTCCAAGGCAGTTGGGCCCAAATAATGCTTAACTTCAGGCCCGGTGGAAGCCAGACTCAGGAGTTTCCAATTTCAAGGTTCTGTCCCATTTGCTGTACTAAACAAGTTTCCTTTTGTTTTGTTTGAAGAAATGGTAGCATTTAAATATCAATTTAAGGAGTAAATAGGAAGTATATTGTGTAAAAAGCAGTTTCAGAGGAAGGCAGCAGGCGAATGTTCAGTTGAAGGAAGGGGATTCCTAAAAGTAGCTATTCGTTTTTGTTACCCTTCTCAAGTATATTTTTAATGGAATTAAGAGATAGGGCAGAGTATCTCTGCAAAGATCTATGAGTGCAGCTAGAATAATTACTGTGGGGAGTTTTGTGATATGAACATCAGACTTCAGGTAAGGTTGCAAATTCCTGTGTGTTGTATTGAAAGAAAGATTTGTTGTTGAACTCAAGAAAGATCTGCTGGCAAGGAGGGCCGGTGTCCCTGTGCCTGAAGAGAGAAGCTAAACAAAGCCCTTCTCCCTTGGAAGGCTGTTTGAGAGAGAGTCACATTGGCTGTTTCCAGTCAGGTATCAGCATGCTTCCTTCCTAACACTTATGCCCCTGCCCCCCATACCTAGTGCTGTTTTATCTCTCCTCCTCCTGCTCCTCCTCTTCCTCCTTCTCCTTCTCCTCTTTCTCTTCCTCTTCTCTTCTCCTTCCTCCTCCCTTCCCCTTCCTTCTTCTCCTCCCCTCCCCCTTCTCTTCCTCCTCCTTCCTCTTCTGAGGAGAGGGACAAGAATAGGATGGGATGAATGATGGCTTTCCCCAGAACAAGCTTCTCTCCCATTCTTAAATGACATTATTTTTGTGTAGTACACAAAATTGGAAGTACATCAAACGATCACTTAGCATGTATGATTCACAGGGCAGTTCTGGAACCATCTGAAGTCAGTGTATTCATCAGCCCAACAAGAATAAGCTTCAGTCCATGAGCCACTAGACTGCAAGCTCTTCCAATGCAATTTTCATCTTCACTGTATTCCAAGAGCTGAGCAAAGTGTTTAGTGTCTACTACTATGCTCAGTAAATAGTCCAATAAAAAAGAAAACAGCAGTTAATTGATCTAAATCATCCTGACCCCAAGTTGTTTTCTTAAAGGATGTGCCTTTCTGTTAGACAGTCTACTCGCAGAATGCATTGGTTTCCCAAGTCAGGAAGTGGGGTATATACAGAGATGTACATTAGAGCCTTCAATTTCAAGACCTGAGCTGGATCCAGAGAAAGAAGGCATTTCTGAATGAGATGTCTGCATTCTCCTCAGGAAATGAAGTTCTGTGGCTGGGCCTTCAGCTCATTCAGTATCCCTAAGTGGCCCAGACACAGACCAAAGACATGGATTTTAAAAGGGTTTTCATGCATCCACTAGTTATCCTGCAACCTGGCTCCACAGCCTATTACTGAAACTTCTATGGCCTTGGACAGGCCAGGAAGTAGTTTTAATTTGCTTAGGCCCTAAATTATAGACTTTGCATTTGCAATTGTTTCGAAGTCGTCAGCAAAGGCATAGTTTTCAACAAGTTTTAAAGGAAGAACTTTGGTTCACCGATAGAGTGCTTTATACCATTGCAAAGGAAACTGAAATCTGACATCTTCCTGCCCCGAGGAACGGTAGAATTGAGCAGTTTTCAAGGACAGTGAGTAGTGCTCATTCCCATCCTGCATTAGACTCCTCATCAGAACACATCAACTTTTATTTTCATTTTTTTTTTTTGGTGTGATAGAGACACTATCCAGGCAACATATATCAAACTAACCCAACAAATTGTTCACGGTTTAACATAACGAGAGTAGCCAGTGATCTTTGTGGCCGTATGTTGGGCTTCTTTTGGGGGCTGTAACTTCATTGCGGCATGTCTAGATTTAAATAAGGAGCTGATAAATATGAACTCAAAATAAGCACTGATTCTACTGTAGTGCTTTGGAGTCAACGGATGTGTGTTCCATGCTGTGTGTTCCGAGGTTCTCACTTGTCCCCCTTTGCCACATCAGTCTGCAAACACTGCTGTTTCTTAATATTTCCAAGCTTTGTTATCACTTTATACTTCTGTTCTAGCAGCTCATGCTTTTAGTTTCTTCTCTGTGTCTCTTCATCGACTTGGGGGATTCCTGGGTTTTCAGTTACTTGCAACAGACTGATGCTTCTTTGTGATTTAAATGTTTCCTGCAATCCCAGATATACCCTCCAGGTGGACAAAAGAGCCCGCCTACTTTGCTAACTCCAGGTAAGTGTTTGAGGTGGGTGGTATTTACCAATACACTCCCACAGCGTGAACATGTTGGAAAGAGATGAAATAAGCACAAAGGTAGTCTTCAGCATTTTTTTTAATGAGGCTTCACTCTGTAGCCGAGGCACCATGACCTTGATCTTAAGTTCTGTCAGCCTCTGCTTTCCCAATGCTGGCATTACAGACATGCACCAAGACATCCAACTGAGAATTTTACATTTATAGGCAGAATACATGAACTATTATTAAATTTTTGTTGTTCTTTCCACTTTTGCTTTTCAAGAGATTTTCTATGTAAGACGTGCTGGCTTTAGCTCATCTCCACACAGGTTGCTGTTCGGTTATTCAAAAACTGGCCTCAGCTTTAGAGGAAGCCCTTTTGGTAGCTCTCCCTGACCTGGTACCAGATCTGTTTCTTCCCATGTCTTTTTGAAGACTTTTCACCTGGATGTTCTTTATATCACTTGGCCTCTGCTTGCAGACTTTCTCCCTTTGTCTCGGTCATTCTCTCCTTAGGAAAAGTGGACATAATTAGTTTTCATCAATAGTCCAGACATTTAAAATATCATTAAAAGCGGCAGCCCCAAGCTGGTAAAGCCCCTTTGGATATCATTGTGGCAATTTCTCAGAAAATTAGGAAACAACCTTCCTCAAGACCCAGTAATACCACTTTTAGGTATATATCCAAAGGATGCTCATTCATGCCAGAAGGACATGTGCTCAACTATGTTCATAGCAGCATTGTTTGTCATAGCCAGAACCTGAAAACAACATAAATGCCCCTCAACCGAAGAATGGATAAAGAAAATGTGGTACATTTACACAATGGAGTACTACACAACAGAAAAAAGTAACGACATCTTGAATTTTGCAGGAAAATGGATGGAGCTAGAAAACATTATTTAGAGTGATGTAACCCAGACCCAGGAAGACAATTATCACATGTACTCACTCATAAGTGATGTTTAAACATAAAGCAAAGAAAACCAGCTTACAAAACACAATCCCAGAGAATTTAGAGAACAATGAAGACTCTAACTCTAAGAGAGACTTACTTAGATCTAATCTACATGGGAAGTAGAAAAAGACAAGATCTCCTAAAATTGGGAGTATGGGGACCATAAAAATCAGTAAAAAAAAAAGGGGGGGGGAAGAGTGATAACCCCTGTTTCTGCAGCTTGGGAACTACGAGTTCTAAACATATTTTAAAGAGAAAGGCCTCATAACAAAGTTTTTTTTTTATTTTTAATGTAATATACCCAAAGTGACTTCATGAAATATTAATAAGTCCCCACATTATCTGCTGCTATCAGACTGTAGATTATATAAACTTTAGATTATACACATCAGTTTTGAACTGAATGACTAACTCTGTTGACTTTACTGTTCTTTATGCTAGACATTAGTCATAATATTATCCTATAATGTGCCAACTAAAGAAAATTCTTTCCTTGGCTCTCATTTGAAACAAATCATAATACTCCTGAGAATTATTATTATTTTTGACTGTGTCATAAGTGATACTCAAGAAGGCTCCCATAAAAGTTAGACATTAGTAGAAAGTAATAAAAATGAGAGTGAGCCTGGTATCACACATCTGTAATCTTTGCTACTAGGGCGACTAAGAGAACAGGATTACAAAATTAAGGCCAGCCTGCGGTCTATAGCAAGATCCTGCCTCATAAGGAAAAAAAAGGTCGCAATGTGACTTGGCTATACAAATGCCTTTCACATGTGAGGTCCTGAACTGAGTATCTATTATAGAAAGAGAAAAAAGTAAACCCAACCTAAAACAAAACCTTTAATAGCTCGAGTGATTCTGAGCGAAAGGAGTGATGCTGGGGGTACCTTTGAAGCTATACCACTGCCCCATAGTGCTAAAAACAGTGTGGTACTGGTACAAAAATAGACCCAGAGCCCACTGAAGCATAATAGTACCCAGAGATAAACCCAGATAACCTCAGCCACCAGATTCTTGACAAAGGTGGTGCCAAAAGTATATTTTGGAGAAAAGATATTCCCATTAACAAGCAGTGCTGGGAAGACTGGATATCCACATGTAGAATAAGGAAAGTTGAGTCTCATCCCATTAAAACATTGACTCAAAAGTGAATAAAAGATTTTAATAAAAGAAATGAAAATTTGGAAATACTAGAGATAACTGTATGGAAGATACTCAAGATACAGGATAGGCAATGACCTTTTGCAAAAAAAAAAAAAAAACCTTCTACATAATTCAGGGAATGATAAGAATTGACAAACAGGATCGTGTTAAATTAAAAAGATTCTTCATAGCCAAAGGAAACAATCAGCCTACAAATGGAAGTCTTTTCCAGTTTTCTCTCTGCTAGCAAATTAGCATTCAGAATATATAAAGAAGTTAGAAATATTAAATGCCAAAAAATCCCCAAGAATTCAGTCAATAAATGTGCAAATGAAATTGAACAGACAGTTCTCAGAAGAAGTAAAAATGGACAATAATTATATGGAAAAAATGTTCAACATCTCTAGCCACCAGGGAAATCCAAATCAAAACTTGCTGAAATTCTGTCTTACCCCGGTCAGAATGGCTATCATTAAGAAAACAATAAAATAACAAATATTGGGAAAGATGCACAGGGAAAAAAAATAAACACCCTGCTGGTGGGAATATAAGCTACTCCAGGCACTGTGAAAATCAGTATGGAAGTTCTTCCAAAAGCTAACTCTATCCTGTGACCCAGCTTCTCCTGGGCATGTATCCAAAGGAATCAGCCAGCTTGTTAGAGAGGTATCCAAACAGCCCTGTTTACTTAAGCACTACTCACAATGGCTAAGTTATAGTCAAGCTAGGTGTCCATCTGCAGTTGAATGGACAAGGAACATGTGGTAGACATACAAAATGAAGTTTTAAAGTTTTATTTATTATTCTATGTGTGCGCTCATATGCCATAGTGCTCATGTGGACGTCAGAGTACGACTCTGTGGAGCGAGTTTTCTCCTTTCACCTCTATGTAAGTCCTGGGAATCAAAACCAAGTCATTGCGTTAACATGGCAGAGGTTTACTTACTGGGTCATCTTGCTGCCCCCACCCAGTGAAGTCTTATTTAGCCAAAAGAAGAACAGAATTGTGAGTGTAGTTTCCAGGAAAATCGATGGAGATGGAGACTGTCATGCTAAGCAAAATAAGCTAGTCTCCCAGTGACAAGTATTGCATGTTTCCGCCATGTGTAGAATCTGAGGTACAAGGAGGGGATGGGGGGAGGGGGATAAAGTAAAGGAGAGACCATAAAGGGCATGGAAGAGAAGAGGGGATAGGGAGCAGAGGAAATCAGAATGGTCACATATAGAAACTGCATAATAAAACCCTTCCTAAGGCAGGTCTTCTAGAGCAATCTAGGCCCTGGCTGCCTTCACTGCCTTTAGTTGGTCAGATGGCTAGTTTTGTTTTCTAGGTGAGGCTCTTTACAGGAAAGGTCCATTCTCTGCATGTTTCAAAATGTTCAGGGCATTTTTGAAACATCTTTACTGTGCAGAGCTTGGGGTTGGCAGGTATGGTGGCAT
>JAQHUG010000042.1:9503204-9531254 GCA_028555095.1 Dicrostonyx torquatus | reverse complement strand
ACTCTCCTGACTTTTGAAATTATTTTTTCTTAAACTATAAATATATTGCTTTAGTTAAGGTTCTTATTGCTGTGAAGAGACACCATGACTGCAGCAACTCTTATAAAGGAAACAGTTTAGTTGGGGCTGGGCTTTCAGGTTCAGAGGTTTCGTCCATTATCATCATGATGGAAAGCATGGAGGCATGCAGGCAGATGTGATGCTGGCAGGCAGCAGGCCGAGAGAATGATACCAGGCCTGAACTGAGCTTCTGAAACCTCAAAGCCCACCCCCCAGTGACACACGTCCTCCAACAAGACCCATGCTGATTCCAACAAAGCCACAAGTCCTAATAGTGTCTCTCTCTATGGACCTATGGGGGCCATTTGCACTCAAACCACCTCATATATGTTGAACTTTATTGCAGTTTTCTGTATCTGTTAAAGTAGGTATAATATCTTCTTGGTGCTGTTTTTCTATTGTTAAATCTTGAATTATTAAACTTTTTGAATACTCTAATGAATTACCTAATACTTTATTTTTAATTTATATGTTGAAACTCACATTTAAATGTGGCTTCCTTTTATGTTTTTGATTTGCCCTTATGTTTGGAATATAAATCTCATCATGCAAGAAGTTTAATAAGATAAATCAGATTCTCCTCTTTGCACATTTTTACACTAATTTGTATAAAGATTTTCCTGTTACAAACCATTTAAATATTTTAATTGTATGAATTTACTATGTATGCTACTGTGTTACATAAAAGACATTTCAATATAGGTACATAATGAACTTTGAGAATTTTCCTTATTATACTCTTTCTCTTCCTATGTCTTTGTTTTGTGACCCAGTGAATTGTCTGTGTGACCATGAGTTCGGAACTATCTATTGACACATGGAAGGCTCACCATTGTGTATACGACTGAAGGCAAAGAGTCCCACTCTCCCAGAATCTATCAATAGCCAGTAGTTCAGTAGGGAGACATAGAGTCTGATGAGCCCTTTCCTCATTCATGATTTATTGTTGGCAAGGACTGGTGCAGGTAACTACAGTTTGTGAGTTCACGGTAATAATGGTTAAGTCATGCCCAGAAATGCCTGTGGTATTTTTTTTTTTTAGTCCTTTCCCCTGTCTCTGGCTCCTGTGTTCTTCCTGATCTCTCTCTTCTCCAGTATTCTCTGAGCCTAAAAGAGGGAGGTACACATGTCTTGTTCAGAGCTGAGCACTCCACTATCATTTATTCTCAGCACCTTGGGTGAGTGGGAGTCTCTGCACTCATACTATGTTGTAAGTGGGGGAGAGGTGTGTTGTGTTCCCGGCACCCAGCTCCCAGCCCCCAGCCGCTGGCCCGTTCAGCCACTGGTTGCTTGCTTATACCCGAAATAACCACATGACAATTATATTCATTTAAACTCTGCCTGGCCCATCATCACCAGCCTCTTCTTGGCTAGCCCTCACATCATAAACTAACCCATTATAAAAGTCTGTATGTCACCACAAGGTGGTGACTTACTGGAAAAGTCTAACCTGCATCCATCTGTGGCGGAAGCCTCATGGCGACTGGCCACTTCCTTCTCTCTTCCCAGAACTTCCATTCTGTCTACTCCATCCACCTAAGGGCTGACCCATCTTACAAGCCAGGCAGCTTCTTTATTCAATCAATGAGAGTAATACAAAATACAGGAGAACACTCCCACATCAATACTGTTCACTGGAAAAAAGAAACTTTTGCAATTAAGGATGAAAGTAGCAATTGTGTGAGTATAAGCATGTATATTTATAAGATAGATAGATGCTGTGTCAGCTTAACTGAGCAGCAGTAGTGATTCCGAACTGTGTCTTTGGACTGGTTTCACAAGACCAGATATGGGTCGCTAAAATGGTGCAGACATCAAATCCAATCAGAGATAAGCTGGCCACCAACTTCTCTATTGTGGCGATAAGATACCACCACCAAGTCAGCTTAAGAAGAAGGAACAAATTTGGGTCTTACAGTTTCAGAGAGTTAGAATCCATGACCTCATGGTGGGTAGCATGGCAGCAGGCAGGTAAACATTGAGCTGGAATAGTAGCTGACAGCTGACATCTTAGTCCACCAGCACGAGTCAGAGAGAACTAACTGGAAAGGCATGAGTTTTGAGAACTTCAAAGCCTAGCCCTAGTGACGGAGCTACCGCAAGGTCACACCTCTCAATTCTGCCCGCACAGTTCTACCACCTGGAGACTAAGCATTCCAATATATGAGCCTATGGGTCCAGTCTCACTCAAAATGCCAGTGACCGCTGTAACATTCATGTCACTATTACACGAATGAGTGTATCTTGCCGGTCAGGTTGGCATTAAAGTTTGTATGGTTCATAGCTGGGTAAGAAGTCTAATCCTAGTCTCTCCCCCAGCAGCTGGCGTAACACCTTCTAGAACTAGAAAATTGAGCCAGAAAGGAGGAAGTTTCCAGTTCAGTTCTACTTTGATTTTTCTCTATTAAGGAGAGACATGAGACCATTGAAGGGGGGAGTCAGTGCTTTGCTTTTATCTGGACATACTAAAGAGAAGGGGAGAAGTGTGTGCTTAGGGGATTCTGTGGTGTCTCATGGCTAGACTGGACCACAAAGTCCGGAGGAAAGAGAAGGAAGCTTAAGAGGGGACATTCTGTGATGCAGATGGACCAGTCAACTCTTTACACATGGTTTTAAGTTAGAAACACTTGAATTTCTAACTCAAGGGTTAAAACTCATTCATCTGGAAGTTTTCCTCACTAGGGAAGAATTGGCCTCAACATTTTAGCAACATTCACTCTATAGAGATTTTTTTTTTTAAATCTTCAATTCCTCATTCCAATGGAAGGAAAAATATTCCATGCCCTCTGACATTAACTAGAAAAGCTAATTTCCTATGTGTTTAATTCTGGCAACTCTTTCCTTTACATAATAATGGGAAGAATAAAATTCTTTGTGACACCTCAAATGTAAATTTGCTAAAATGACATCTCTGAACGTTTCTCTGTTTAGGATCAAAGGCTTTTTTTTTTGGCAGAAGGAGAGAGAATTAACAGGTTAGTTTTAGAGGAGAGTCTGTCTACTTTTAACAGCTTGTAAGAGAAGGTGTTTCTTCCTTTAATAACACCAGCAGATAGGTGAATTTAATAGTAGCCTAACTCAGCATGTTCAAAAGGGAACCAATGATCTTACTCCCCCAACCTGTTCTCTCTCCCATTCTCTCTGACTCAGGAGTCTCTGTAATTGTCACCTCCTGAAACTGAGGTGTAATTGTCAGCTTCCTCTCTACCTCACTCCATATTCCCATCAAAACTTGGGGCTGAACTCCCTCATCACTCACTTCTACCCATCAGTCTCAGGGATGAACTCCTGCTCTTCCCTCAGGTCTTTATATGGACTAACCACCAAGGTTATAGTTATATAACCAAGGTTAGTTACAGCCATTATCCCTCACTCTTGTACTCTGGGTCTGGATCCATCCCCCTTCCCTTACTCCCTCATTCAGTAACCACTCTGACTTGATTTTATACACCTATCCTAGCGATACCTCTCAGATATCTAGGGTCCTCGTAGGTCAAGTAAAACTGTGAGGAGTATGTATTTTGGAGAAAGACTGTGTCAGGTAAAATGTTGCTATAAAACCTGTGGCTTGATATTTAGATTTAAAAGAAGTTGAAAATTTAGGTTATGTACAAAATTTTTGATTTTATGACGTCAACAAATTCAGGCAGATATGGAAGGCTAGTTGTATTACCTCAGTTAAGACTCTCATGAGGCTTGTAGTGGCTCAGACCTATGAGCAGTACATCCTGAGTGAAGGAATAAGAGGCCCAAATCTCTGAGAAAGAACAAGTCTGCTGTGTTTGAGAGGCAGACAGGAGACTCCCTTCAACTGTGATGGAGGAGTTGGGATTGGAGAGATGGCCATGTTTAATCATATGCTATCCCAAAGATTTTGGATTTTATTCTAATTATTAGCCGAAGGTTTTGGAATCATTCAGGTCTGGAAATATCTAGGGGTGACTTGTGCTCCAAGAGTTCACTCAGCTTCTGTGTGAAGGATTGAGAGTCGGCGATAGAGATGGAGAAGGTAAGCCTGGTACCAGGGTGTAGCAACAGCTGAGGATAGAAGTGGGGGCAGTGAATTAGGCTGCATTTAGAAGTAAGGCTGAGGACAGTGCCTGATTGACTGAAGAAGGGATGAGAGAGGAAATGGAGACTCTAAAAACTGCTCCTGGATGCCTGAACCACTAGATGGATGGTGATACTGGCACCAAAATGGAGAAACTCGGGCAGGGAGTGAGGAAAGGAATGATATGAACAGTCATACTTAGCTCATCTTCAATGCAGTGAAAGACCCATCTGTTGTCAAGTAGCTGTGGATTTATGAATCTTAGAGCTCAGAGACTGGTCATCTCTAACACAGGATTTAGAGAGTAAAAGTCAGTAAAAACCTGTAAAATGCCAGGAAAAGAGGAGGAAAAATCTTATACTTGCCAAAGCACAGAAGGCTACCATTCAAAATGTTTCCTGTGGGATGCAGCACTCTGGCGCCGGGTAGTGACTAAGGGAAGAAAGAACTGATGTCTGCTTTGGCAAGCTGTAGTTCCCTACAGCCTTGATAAGAGCGATTTTATTGAGAAGGTGGGAGTAAGGGTCCAGTGGAATGAGTTAAAGAAACAAATGTAGATGCTAGACTCCACTGAGAAAACAGCAAAGCTTTGATGGTTTGAAAAGTACTTTAAAATACATTATTTGGTTGACCCGATGCTAAAACACCCATTAACACAAATCTGCATACAGGTACTTGCGATTATTTATTTTAAACATTATTTATTCAGGATTCTACTTCTTGTATAAGGCTTAGACATTGGTAGACCCAGCTCTGTGGATCACATGCCTTAGCTTATTTACAGAGGAATTTGTAGCAAGAGCTTAAGACAAACTCTGTTTTGATGCATTTTAAATCACTGGTGTGTAAAATCTAGAAAGACTATTGTATTAAATATCTTATACACTTCAGCTTCAGAAATGGGCCCTGGTGGTTGTGGTATATTTTCCAGTTTATTTTTATTCTGATTCCTCTGTCCTTTCCTTTGTGGATTGTTTATATCATGGGACACAGATAGAGCGTGCCCTCTGCCCTTCTCACCGGATAGTTGCCATTTTGATCTGTCAGTCAAACTCCAAGGTCTGCCCTGAACATGGAGACAATTGATCATAGTTTGGACATTTGGGCCACGTCAACGCAGTCTAGTCGCCTAAGCTGGCTGTTGTGAGGAGTGATTGGCAAGGCACTTGTCCAAGTCTCAGTGAGGTTAGCACTGTCCTTATGGCTAACAACTGCACAAATAGAAACAGGCTGAGTTTGTGAACATAGTTTCAACAAATTATTTGAAGTACGAGTCTACCTCCTATCTGTATTTATTATTCCAGCTCTTGGCATAACAAGAATGAAAACCTCTGCTTATGCAAAGCCTTTCCCAGTAAAGATCTGTGACGGCTTCACTCTCCCTCCACGTGACCATAACTGATCACAAACCTAGCCTAAGATACAAGCTAAAGAAGACCCCAATACCCCATCCAGCACAAGGTGTGTGTGAGGGGCAGATGTTGTTGGTTACCGTCCCACTTTCCTTATTACTTTTCTTTAATATGAAAGGGTTGAATGAAATTGTACCTCTATTTTATCTGAATACATTCATAAATACAGAAAGTGAGAAGTTTAGAGCCTTGCTCAGTGTTTCTTCCAGGAATCAGATGCATGCATGTGTGTGTGTGTGTGTGAGAGAGAGAGAGAGAGAGAGAGAGACAGAGACAGAGAGAGAAGCCCACCCAGAATTTTAGATAATAGAGCAGGCATGTGTTTCTAGGACTTTATCGATCATTGTGGATGGGAACGGGAACATAGCTATGTCTGACGCATTGCAGAGGGATGCACTGGAACAGGCTCTGGTTCCAGTGACCGTCTTGCTTGGCTGCCACCTGACTCTTGTTGGCTTGGAAGTTGGCTTGGCCATGCCAAGGTTTTATTGGGTTGATAGCTGCCAGCAGAGTGGTTTCCAGCTTTGCCAGTTTCTATGCACAGAACCTTAGCAGTTCAGTCTCAGCCCATATTCTCCGGGTTTTCTAAAGGAGATGTTTGGCTTTTCTCCTATCAATACCTGGCTTTTGTGCTATGTATTCTTAGCAAAGATTGACAGTCTTTTGTAATTGGTTGAAACAATGTTAAAAATAAACTTGAGGTTTTAAGGATGCTAAACATTGGAATCTTGACTTGTCAAAATATGATGTTGATGAGTTGAGTAAGTTCCTAGTATTTAGTTTTTAATTGTGAAAATCACTACAAAACTTTAGAGAACACAGCAGTATATTGAGTAAAACATTCTGTCTTCCCTGGTAGCATCTTAGAGTCAGCCCTTACAGGCATCCTGAGCTACTGACATAAAACTGAACCGTTGTGAACATTTTCACATTCTGTCCCTTCGAAATCTTCTGCAAGTTTTCATGGATTAGTTAAATTTGTCACAAACATTGTCACATGGCACACATAGTGCACTGGAGTTTGATAAAGCCACTTTAAAAACAACCTTCCCCTACTGTACAAATATACAAAGGAAAGTCCTGCAAAGGGGAGACTGGAAGTGTCCATTTATTCGCTCCCTTCTATGTCCAATCTGTTCTCTCAAAGATGGGGATTTAAGTCTAGTTTCTCTCAACATTCATCGTTCTCTCTCTCTCTCTCTCTCTCTCTCTCTCTCTCTCTCTCTCTCTCTCTCTCTCACACACACACACACACACACACACACACACAGATGGTGCAGGAGAATTGTCAATCATGTTTTAAATAAACACTGATTGGCCAGGCAGGAAGCATAGGTGGGAAAACCAGACAGGAAGTAGAGGTGGCGCAATGAGAACAGGGAAGAAGGAAGTTCTTCCCGCACTCCTGCCAGTCCACCATGATGTAAGCTGCCTTGCTGAGAAAAGGTACCGGCGATGTGCCTGGCATGGATGGGAACAATGGGTTAATATAAGTTATGGGAGCTGGTAGGAAGACTGAGCTAATGGGCCAATCAGTTTATAACCTAATGTAGACTCTCTGTGTGATTTTCTTTGGGGCTTGCCGGCTGTGGGGTACTGAGTGGGACAGAAACCCCAACTAGCAGGCCCCTCATGTTACACACAGACACAAATACACTTTCCCACACGTTTCAAAATAGTCACAGAGTTTTCATTGAACCGCTTTTCCATTATTATGGCCACTAAGCTTTTGAGCGAAGTACAGAGAGAGAGAGGCGTTGATTCTGGATAGACTGGAAGAACCCAGAGCCCATCTTCCCCATTCACTAACACACAACCTCGTTGTCGTTAGTCTTCTTATCATACCCATGCAAGCTAGGGTTTAAGTAGATCATTAACAGAATCATGTGTGCTATTCATTTGCTTTATTGGTCATTTACTGAAAAGTCCAGGTTGAAATTTATCTTTTTATATTCAAATTTAAAGGCATTTCTCCCTTGTCTTTTGATTAGAGTCAAAAATTTTAAGGAAGTCAGAGTGTAGTGGCACCCACCTTTTAAACCCAGCACTCAGGAAGCAGAGGCAGGCAGATTTCTGTGAGTTCGAGCCTGGTCTATATAGTGAGACCCTGCTTCAAAAAAGAAAAAACAAACAAGTCCTAATTTTAAGGAAACTGGATACTAATCCATGTCCTTTCTGTATGTAACTTATTTTTATTTCATTAATTAAACTTTATTTTAATTATTTTGTTTTGTCTCTAGAATTTAGAGTCTTCTCTCAGTATCCCAGTACCAGTTCCAGTATTTCATGAAGCTATACCTGCATGGGGATCTTTTAGATCTGGAGATCATACTTTTCAGTCTGGAAAGTTGCCCCATATTATATTTTTGACTGTTTGTTTGCCTGTAGTTTTTACTTATGTTCTCTTTGCAATTCTTATTAGCTATGTATTTGCTTTCTTGTATGCCTCTGATTTTTCTTCTTTCTGATTCCTATTTTATTGGCTTCTTTTATTGGTTTTAATCTTGGAATCCTTCTTCAACTTTGTCAACTTAGCTTTTTAAACTTTTAGTTTGTCCTAAATTATCTTATTTCATGTGTATAGGTGTCTTACAGGCATGAATGTCTGTCTATGCACACAGGTGTGCAGTGCCCAGAAAGGCCAGAAGAGAGTGCCAAATCCCCTAGAACTGGAGTTACAGGCAGTTGTGAACTGCCATTTGGGTGCTAGGAATCAAACCCCAGTCCTCTGGAAGGGCAGCCAGTACCTTAATAACTAAGCCATCTCTCTAGCCATGAAATCTTTATTTTAACGTCTTACATGTCAGTAGGTTAATTATTCTGGAAATAGTCCTTGTATTCCTCTAACAACATTGTGCTGTTTCATGGCATAATGTCTTTTCTGCACACATATTGTTTGACATGTCCACTCGTATGTGGAGGACTTCTCCAGAGAGTGAACTTCCCCTTTTTGGATGAGAGAGAGTGTGTGCAGGGTCTAAGCACTCTTTACATGTTTTCTTTTTCCTGTGAAATTATTACAAATATTCACAAAATTGGAACATATTTATCATTCAGTTTGAAGATCTAGGAACTTAAAAAATGAATGTGGAATTGATTATAGGATTACAGTGGAAAGGCAGGCCAGTAAAGAAAATCACAACATTAAAAATCATACTCTAAGTTTTTTCTCTAACAAGGGTGGGAACTATGAAAAGAAAGCAACATGAATGCATTGATGTTTTTGTTTTCTGTTTTAATCAGCATACAGAGTGTTGGATATCACACTGTCCCTTCTGTTCTCACTTCTGCTTGTTCTACTTTCGTGAACACCCTGCTCTTCCCAGCCTGGCTCGTGCTCAGCTCAGGGCTGTTGTCTAGGCCTTTGTGGCTTCCTGTCCTCCAGGTATATGGCCATCTGCATTCTCCACTCTGTGAATCTGCTTTCTTACTTCAGACTTCTCTCCCCAGTTTCTGTTTCTGCCTTTGCTTTCATTTTATGTTTCACTATCCGTTTGGGTAGTACTGCCTGATCATTTGTGCTTTGGTCTTCTTTAATCTTAAGATCATAAACATATGTGTTCAGAAAGGTGTGAATAACCTGGAGTTGATATTTTCTTTTTGCATAGACATATATGACACATGCATATATATATATTCATACACACATAGACTATATATATATATATACATATATATCCCTTCCACCTGCACTATCTTCTTTTGTTTACTAGCCCACAGAATCCAGTTATTTTCCAGGAACTTTTTTCAAGCACAAGATTGCTGTCACTGTTCTTACTGTCATTGTCCACTCTGCCAACTCTGCACTGAGGACCTGCTTCTCAAGTTCCTGGTGTTCACAAGGTCTATTCCAAATGCCTTGAGGCCTCATTGAAAAAACCTCCCAAGTATTTCTGCCAAGTAATAAATGCATTGAATAGCTTTTCACCCTGTCATAGTATAGAATACATTTAAACACTGAAACTTTAAATAGCGTCCTATTATAAGAGGCTCATAGGCCAGATTATTTTCCTTCTAGCTGATGGAATGCAGAAAACTCTTGCTCCCATGTCTTCACATACATGTGTGCTTGCACATGTCTTTGTGTCTCTGTGTGTGAGCATGAATATGCGTGTGTACATGAGAGAGTTTTAAGTATGTGTGTGGAAGTGTGACTACATGCCTGCATGTATGTGCTTATGGTGCAGGGAGAGAACCTTCCTGGAAACGAACACCAAGGTCGTCGTATTAATTCCTCTGCGCTCCTGCTTCTTCATTTGCAGAACGGGGGTTGCACTTCATGCAGATATGGAAGTGAATCCTACTGCAAAACACCTGGAAATAGCCCTATTAGACATAAAACTGACTCAGACTCAGATTAATGAAATGTTAGGAGCAAAGGCGTTTTCACTCTTGAGGTTTGCTGTTCACTCAGGCAGGATGGTTGGGTCTGGATTTGTTCTTGGTTCCTGGCATTATATGGCTTTCCCATCTGAGAGGCCCATCTCCAGTTTCTGAGTGGCTGATTAGCCACCAAAGAGCTGCCTTTGTTCTTTCCCTGGAGGGCTGGAGGCAGAAAGCAGAAAGGAAACTGGAAAGGGGCTCATCTTTTCTCTGGTGGTCCTCTACGGAGAGAATTATAAAATTTGCATAAGGGTGAATAAATTAAACTTTCCTTCCAACCTCGCTATGCAACACCAGGAATGCTCACAGAACGGTTCAGTTTATCTACCCACATTCAATAATATTCGTGAAAGACTTCTTTGGCCCTGATATCACAAAGTTTTAGATAACAAATATGCCATCCTTCAGTCTGAAGTAAAGAAACACTTACTTCATTCACCAGTTAAGTGAGCTGCTATCTGGCCCTCATTAGATCTGTGATTTACAAGGGCTCAGCAGGCCTGCATCATTCACGTCAGAGACCACCAATATAAAATGCAGCAAATGGGATTTTTATCTTTCAGCACGCCTCAGAGTTGTTGCGCAAGATCCGCTCCTCGGTCTGCATATAATCAATCTAATGTAAACCATTATCTCTGTGCGGGAGAATAAACCAAGTGCTCCCATGCTCTGGATCATACTTAAACATGCCTGACACTCACAGCTTCCAACACTCCTTGAAATATCTGTGCCACGCAAGACGTTCCATGTGGAGACAAGGCAGGGCCGCAAGTGAGAGCGGAGGGGTGCTAGCTCACGTGGAGGAGTTTGTTGACAGGCTGGGGAGTGAACATTTCACCAGAAATCAAAGGTTGATTTGTTCCTGGGCTTCCAAGGGAACTGGCAAAAACTGATTCTATCAGAAGAGAGTCAGTCTCCTGAAAGGTCACACTCAAAGTCAAGACCTTTCTTTTTTTTATTTTGCAATTAAAAAGATATGCATGGGAAATCTCGAAAGACGATTGGATTTAAACCCCCTTTTAGATTTAAAATTACAGGAAAGGTATTTGGGGGACAAAGGACAGAACAGTGGGTATCTTGCATCACAATATTGGTTTTGTCCATTTTATGCTATCTTACTTTAAAAAAAAAACCCTCATTTTAAAACCCTCGTCAGGATAAATGTTTAATAACCTCCTCACCTATTGTCTTCAGTGACCTTGGCCTATGAGTCACTGAGCTCCTGGTTTTTCCTAAGTAAGGAACTTTGGTAACGACATTGAGAGTGTTAATGATGCCCAAGACATACTCCCTTTGTTCTCTGCTGTAGCCTGCAAGGGGCCTTCAGTGCCAGGGAGTGTTTGAGAAGTCACTCACAGCTGAGATGTCCCCTCAGGCAGCAAGCTGATGTCTAATGGGTAGGACAGGTCTCACAAATGGACTTTTGAAGATACAAGGGAACACGAGGATGAAAACTTACGAATTAAATGACCAGCATGCTTGTGTTACTCAGCAGGGGCTGTGTTTGAAGAGAAATCGACAATGACTTGTTTTTTCAGTCAGCAGTGCACTTAAAGATTGAAACGTGAAGAGAAGAATCACTGCAGCAGATTCTGTTTGCAGTATCTGGGCTCATGTTTACAGAGCAAACATTGTGGTGTGTGTGTGTGTTCATGTTCCCATATTCATCCATGGATTTCTTTGTGTAACAGCCCTGGCTGTGCTGAATCTCACTTTGTATACCAGGCTGGCCTCCATCTCAGAGATCCGCCTGCCTCTGCCTCCAGAGTGTCCCCAGTGTCCCAAGTGCTGGGATTAAGAGCGTGTGCCACCACCAGCCAGATCTTTACTCTGTTTTATTAAAGCCAGGTTCTCTCACTGAACCTGGAACTTGCCACTTCAGGTAGACGAGAGGCCTGTAAACTTTCAGGATCCTCCTTATCTACCTCCCCAGCACTGGCCCACTTTTTACATGGGTGTTAGCACACCAAGTTCAGGTCCTCATGCTTACACACCAGTACTTTACTGATTGAACCATCTCCCTAGAGCCAGAAAATGATTGATGTTAAGAAAGAGATGAGCCGGGCGGTGGTGGTGCACGCCACCTTTAATTTCAGCACTCGGGAGGCAGAAGTATCCCAGTCAAACCCAACACACACACAGAGACCTATTCCTAACAGTTTCCAGCAGTCTGATAAAGGCAGTTCTCAAGCACCAGTCTGCAATACTGTGCCAATCTATTGTCTTAAAAGTGTAGCACACTGAGTGCCCCACATAGCTTTGGTGCAATCCCTTGGGCACTTATTTTCTGCTATGCTGGAAAATCCTTACTGGCTTTTCCAGAAGAGTATAAGAGAGGCATGTGTTTATCCTAAGCAGTTAACCTGCTCTGGCCAGCCTTGATTTGAGACACTGTTATGCTGCCAACATAACAGTTGAATTCCCCACATAATTTGTTATAAAGCCACTGTCCATTGCCATCACACAAAGCTTGCTATCTTGCCTGGTGGTGGTGGTGCACGCCTTTAATCCCAGCACTCGGGAGGCAGAGGCAGGAGGATTTCTGTGAGTTCGAGGCCAGCCTGGTCTACAAGAGCTAGTTTCAGTGCAGGCTCCAAAGCTACAGAGAAACCCTGTCTCGAAAAACCAATAAATAAATAAATAAAAATAAAAGATGAATACACATGATAAAACAATAGCACACAGACTCTGTTCTTCTACCCTGACAGGTATGTCTTCATGACATTTGTCATGTTTGGAGTATTTGGACTTTGTGGGGCTAGAAACATAATGCAAATGACATATTGAAGAAATAATGAGAAATTCTCTACAGATTGCCTTCTAGAAGTCTCTTTTGGGCTATGGTTTAAATGATTTGTTTGTGTCCAGCTCAGATTCTAAATTTTATTCCTTTCACATCTCCTTGTGTTTTCCTGTGGGTGCCGACTCTCGAGAGAGTCTACAGCTTTCTTTGCTCTAAGCTCACGCTGTGCTTTCCTGACGCTCTCTTCTGTTACAATGTGAATGGGAAATGTCCCTAGCAGGCTATGTAAGACACGGTAAGTCCCCAGCTAGTACCATTATTTGGGGTTGTTTCTGGAAACTTTAGGAAAAGGCCCAGCAGGAGAAAGTGATTTTGGAACTCATGCCTGGTCCTTGCTTCTGCTTCCTCTCTCCCATGAAATAAGAGAACCCCATCTTCTGTACACACACACCCCACTGCCAATGTGACCAATAACTTGAAGCCAAGTGGCCATGTACTGGACTCCCCAGAATAAACCTGTTCCCTCCTTAGGTTGCTTGCATCTGGTGTTATCTCACGATTCTGGAGTCTGCTTAATGCACCTTGATGGCCTGATGTACTGTCTTACTCCTACTTGGCAATTAGATCGTGCAACTTCTTTTACCCAACCTCCATATTTGGTGTAAAAAGAGCAAAACTTCTGCTCCATTCAAACTTTCCATAATAAGTCGGAACTGACTCCTTTCTCAGGATCACTGAATCAGCTTTCTTTCTCTACACCGTTTCATCCTGTGATTTCAGTGTCAGGGAGCATCCTGCTGGATCCAGTATCCACAACACGGGTAATGAAAGGCAGTGCTTGTGCTTTAACTAAGTATAATACAATAAAATCCTGTCATTATAATTTTGGTCATCAAAGACTGGTTGATACACATATAGGTATCCCCGTGTGCACATGTATTTCCATACATGCACACACACACACACAACCTTGGTGACAATGACTCTGCTTTGGCTTTGGAAAGGAGACAATCTATGGTCATTGCGTGATGGAGACATAGACTTGGCCTTTAAGGACATAAGGAAGAAGGTATTTAGCCTCAGAGTGACTTGCCCTGTGTTGAGACAAAGATGAAATTCCAATTATTATTTTATTTTATGATGCTTTGATGAGTTAATGCTGACACATAAGAGAATAAGTTTAATAAAAATATAGGAATGCTGTTAAAAAAGAGTTTGATGAATAAACAAGTGACGAAATAGTGGACCAAATAATGGAGAACAAAACAGCAAAGCAGAAATAGCAGCAGGTGGTAAGGAGACAGACTTCTGGGCATGAGAGGTTCACAGTGGACAGGTCAATCAGGGCTTTTACCTAACACAAGCAGAGACAAAGCATAAATTCTTACTCACCTACACATCCACTACATTTTATTTACTTTCTTTATGTGATGCTGGCACTGGAATCCAGGACCTCGTGTATGCTAAGCACATGCTCTGTCATGGGTTCAACACTCTCTTCATGCTTTTTAAACATGTGCTCAATATAGCTGTTGACCCACACGCACAATATCTCAGCCATCTCTTTTACTTCAGGCATTGTCTAATCTCCACATGGCTTTGGGAATTGGAGGTGTCTATTTCACTGTAGTGAATTGTTCTCCATATGCAATGCCTCCCATAGTCCTATGGGAATCCTAGTGCAGTGTTGTGTTCTGTAGGTAGGTGATACAGTTTTGACTCTTACCTGCTGATCACCATCATCAATTCACAACTAACAGAGAATTTCCATAGGTAGGATCTATTGCACAGATATTAATAAGGATAATGATTATAATCTCAAAGGTACATTATGCTGGTAACAAGTTTGTTATGTCTGAGAGAAAGTAGTTTGGTTCATGCTGGTTTTTGTTCAACTTTAAATCCTTCTCCGTCTTATGACTTCCCTACCCTGAATCCTCAGACCACTCTTCTTATTTGGAAGAATTAATATAAAATTAAGTCTTGAAAGAGTAACTATTACCAAAAACCCTTCAGACAATATTACAGGCAAGGAAATACTGTTTTCTTACTATGGCAAATAGCATGCATTCTTTCAAATATATTTTTGGACTTCACAAACCAATTATTTTCCCTTCTTTTATAAATCCTTTATTAATAATTTTATAAAGATATGAAAGTGCTAAGGTCTTTCATGAACATTGAAGATGTTGCAGAATTTTACCCTACGAATAGTAAGGTGTTCTTGTTAAGTAATAATGTGCATACAAATGGGAGCAAAACTTGGGGTCACTAGTTGCAGTTTATTCCACAGGGGGAGTAAAGTGTAGCCACTTTATTTTCCAAGTCTGCCCTGTGGCACTGTGCTCCAGGGCATCTGGTTATTTCTGTTACTGCATTCCACATTTCTGAGGGATGACTAAACACATGCCTAGTCTGAATAGCACTAAAGTCACCTCCTCCGCGAGTTACCAGTCGCCTCCCCATCCATCACAGGGCAAGGCAGCCGTGTCTCGCATCAACATCCTCAGATACCGTCAGGCACTAGAATAAGAACAGGCAGATAGCAAAGGTTTCCATCGAGGTGCCAGCTGATAATGCTCCTTAAAGAACTGGTGAGTTTAATGTCAAAAGAATTGAAAGTTCGAGGAAAGATGTCTTTTTTAATGAAGAAAAGAAATACTGACTCTGACATATCTTTTAAAAAGACTGTAATACTATTTACAACATGCGCCTTGGTGCGAGCTAATGTGTTTTCTTAATTTGAGACCGATACTCAATGGTTAGTATGATAGTAGTCAAGTGTTCCTACTTAGGATGTGACGACAGTGGGGATTTGGGAGTAATGATGGCAGGGGCAAGATAAAAAAAAGAAATTCGTACGCCTTTAATTATCAAAATAATAATAAGCAAAATTTGCTATGGCAAGACACTGATCACATGCTTTGCAGCCAATATATTACTTATCCTCGCAATATTTCTTTAATTCCTGTCTACCTTTTACACATTAGTAGGAAGATTAAATGCTATCTTCTGACTCCTCTAGTTAACAAGCAACAGAAACAGGACTAAACCTACAGATTTTGATTGCTTGCTGGTGGTCACCTAGTGTTGTGGTTTGATTGAGAATGGCTGCCATAGGCTCACATGTTTGAGCACTTGGTCCCCACTTGGTGAAACTGTTTGGGCAGGCTTAGGAGGTGTGAATTGGTTAGAGGAGGTGTGTCACTGTGTGTGTGTGTGATGATCTTTGAGGTTTCAAATGACCCACGGTGCCATTCCCAGTATGTCCTGCTTGTAGTTGGAGATGTGGGTCTTGGTTTTTCCTGCCACCATATCGCCTCCCTGCCACCATGGACTCCAACCATCTGAAACCATAAACGCAGTTACATGTCTTCTTTATAAGTTGCTTTGGTCGTGCTGTTTTACTTTAGCATAGTAATAGGAAAGTAAGTAATACATCCAGCTTCCTTCAAAGAAACCCCACTGTTGCCTGAGGCTGCTTGAATAGGTTTATCCATTATATACGCGGTTGTCAGCCTGAACCCATGCATGGCTCCCGTAGGCTGGACCAATGCTTCATTTCTGGATAGACACAGGACGCTTTCTCAAGAGACAGCCAGTCTTTTGTCTTTTAAGAGGCGTCTAAAATTTGTGCTTTTCAGTCTGTGGGCTTCTCAAAAGCACTCCAGAAGGCAGATTCCACTGAGCACTTGCAAAGACATAAGATCGGACCTCAGATGGTAACTTAGCAATCATGAAGCTTTCTCACATTAACAAAAGAAGCAAATACAGTCACAGCTTCTTTAGAAACAGCTGGCCCATCTGATCCTGTGTAGGTCACAGCCTCTGTTTCTCCTATCGAGCAGGGCAAAAGTATTGTGATGAGTCCCTCTAGAATTACCTTTCTCTTAGAAGTGCTTGCGATTTGTAAATATGTATGGACTCACACCTCACATTTTCCCCCCTCTTCAGGACATGAAATTTTCATTCAGTCATGTCAAGAAAATTAACATACCAAGGCCTTACCGTCTTATTCCTCTACACTCTGAAAGGTGAGGTTAATAAACTCCTAGGAGCTCCCCATTTGTCCCCACACATTGTTCCTGTCTTCAGAAGCTATCAGAACTGAGGTAACTGAGTTTTTCCCTTTACTTTGCCTTTTTTTTTTTTAGGTCTGAGATGACAGCAGAGTTTCTGAACAACAATATGCTTGCCTGTTCACTGGAGTTTCGGAGGGATTTAAGAAAATGCACCGGAAGTATGAACGTGTGCACTATATGGTGCTTAATGAATAATCGCCCACTGTAAGAAAAAGCTAAGGATCAGCTTGCATTTAGACCTCAACACCTCCGTATATGCTGGCCATGAACCTCAAGGGGCATGTTTTCCTAAACAAATCAGTGTCCTGGGGACAAAGGTTAATGACAGGTCCTCCGAACAGTGCCTCAGTTTTTAAGTTCCTTTTTTTCTACATCTTTTTCCATTTTGCTCTTGACTAGTGCCACCTCCCAGGTGACGAGTAAGCGACACACGATCTGTGAAAGCCTAGACTCACCATTTCCCTCGCCATGGCAGTTCTCTGGAGGAGACAAGAAAAGGCTAGTGCTTTCAGGAAGAGTAACAGCCATTGCTTCAATCATCTGGGTGTCAATCAATCTCTGCAAGGCCAGAGTTCAATTAATTGACGACACCCTAGAGACACCCACAGCAGTTAACATGTCTCTAAACCCAGTCAAAACCACAAGCTGCAAGATCTGATTTCCCATAAATTCCCATTGCAGGGTTCCATCTCTTAATTTATCCTACCATGCTGAACATACCTCTGTTGATAAATACTAGAAGGAAGTATAGAAGTCAAATTCTGAAAGGTTAGACTGTGTCAATATAAAGCATTCTGATGTCCCACTTTGTCCACACCAATAAGAAAATGGCATTTAATTTTAAGTTCTAATCCATACTCTATTCTCAGAAGGAAGCATGTCTTACTTAGAAAGTTTCATAATGTAACACCCTTCTAGCCAGTATGTATTTCAGTTTCCCTTTTTCTTTTTCCAGAAGAGAAGCACATCATTGCTCCTGTCTTTACATGTGATTTTCCAGCAAACTGATGGTGTATGATGTCTTCCTGCTTTATGGGGGCAAAATAACCCAGAGAAGTAGTGATGCTGAGATGAGATTATTTTTTGTTGCTTAGCCAGGAGGAGCGGGAAGTGAGGTGAATCAGTGCTGTTCTCTGGCCCTTGATTCAGAAGCTTAATCCAAAGACCCTTAGTGGATCTCATCTTGACAATCGATGTAAAAGCCCCCAAAGGTCCTGGAGTTCAGACTACAATAACAACATTCCATAGATGGAGTATGAAAAGCAAGAATTTATTCCTAATAGTTTTGGACACCATGAGTCTAAGATCAGGGTGCCAATCAATTGTATCCTTTGATGACTGTCCTCTTTCTGGATTGAAAATAGTTACCTTATGAGTGTGTTGTCATACAGGCAGGTGAGGGAGGGGAGAAGAAGAGATAGGAGGAGTTGAGATGAGAGGAGGGGACTCCAATCACTCTTCCTTTTCTGCTAAGGACACCAATATATGACATCATTTAAACCTAATTATCTCCCAAAGATCTCACCACCAAATATCATATATTGATGGTTAGATTTTCAACACTGAAATTTAGGGGTAGATACAAACATTCTATCCATAACTGGAAACTATTTTCCTTATAGGACAAAGAACAAAAGATTGTAACATACCCGAGCACGGGAGAAACAGTAGGGAAGAGAGAGGCCAAGTCAGTGCTTAGGGATAAAGGACAGGTTCTTGTTTGCTCTTTCTGCCACAGAAGCATCATCAGATCATAGCTTTCATAAGATCCACCACAGAAACCACACACTTAATGTAGTCAGTCATGCCTATTTCTGTGTCCTGTGGGAACATGGAGGGGTTTTCATTTCCCCTCAAATCTTCCAGCCACCAGTACAGCCCTCAACCTGCTGCTTTTCTAATATCATAAATACTTTGGTCATTGCCTCATGTGATGTGTGCCTGTGTGGCCTCACTTATGATATAAATCTTTTGAGATCGAAGGGTAATGATGTCTATATTCTGGAGCTAATCAAATTCTCAGAGTCATAAAAACTGGCTTATGGCCGGGCGGTGGTGGTACATGCCTTTAATCCCAGCACTCGGGAGGCAGAGGCAGGCGGATCTTTGTGAGTTCGAGACCAGCCTGGTCAACAAGAGCTAGTTCAAGTGCAGGCTCCAAAGCCACAGAGAAACCCTGTTTCAAAAAACCAAAAAAAAAAAAACAACCAACAAACAAACAAACAAAAAACTAGCTTATCAGTGCATATTGTTGGTCTCCGTAGAGGTAAACTATCTCACTCTCCAGTTTGAACCTGTGATTCTTTATTTACTTTTAGAAGGGACACATTTTGTGGAATAGTTTTGTCTGTCATCAGGTTTGGATCCACCTTGTCATGTAAACTAAATCAATTTTTCTAATCTCTCAAAAAGTAGACTCAAGTGCAAAAATATTCCATGTGCTTCAGTTTACACCAACATGTAAATATTTCTATGACTCAGAAAGCACAGTGCTAGGCAGAGTATAGGCTTTGGCACTATTGACTTTAGTTTTAGTCTTTCATTGGAAGACAGATTTCTGAAAAAGAATATCACCACAAAACACCTTTTAGAAATCAGTTATGATGTCACAAATCTATGAGCTTGTAAGATACGGTAAGAGGTCAACTGGGAGGAGTAAGCCAGATATTTAAAATTTTTATTTGAAAATTAATTTTTTGTATGTATTACATACATACCATGAGTATATCCTGGAACTGGAGTTATAGACAGTTGTAAGCTATTGCATGGGTGATGGGAACAGATTCTGGGTCCTTTGCAAGGGCAGTAAGTGCTCTGAATCATAGAGCCGTCTTCCTCAACCCTGAATGCTGACTTTCTACAATACAATGAGGGGTCTCCTCAGAGTTCCACTCCATGTCCCTATTCCAAGCCCTCTTGGAAAAAAAATCTTTCAGAAAAATGGATTTCATTTGCTATTTTAAAATATGTGTTCTGTGATATTTTAGCCAAAATGAGTTGTATTTGTTTGCTAGGGCCCACAGGTGTGGGTCTGTTCCACCTTGACTAAAGGTCAGAGAGTGTGCGCTTATTCCTGCCCTTTTAAAGCTGTTGACAACAGGTGTGGCTACAAATAAGAGATCCTGACCTAGGGTGTGGTTAATTAGTATTTTTTCATGATATTTATTGAGCTCTACATTTTTCTCTGCTCCCCTCCCTGCCTCTCCCCTCCCATTTCAATCCTCCCCCAAGGTCTCCATGCTCCCAATTTACTCAGGAGATCTTGTCTTTTTCTACTTTCTACTTCCCATGTAGATTATATCTATGTAAGTCTCTCTTAGTGTTCATATTGTTGTCTAAGTTCTCTGTGATTGTGGTTTGTAGGCTGGCTTTTTTTGCTTTATGTTTAAAAACCACATATGGGTGAGTACATGTGATAATTGTCTTTCTGTGTCTGGGTTTACCTCACTCAAAATAATGTTTTCTAGTTCCATCCATTTTCCTGCAAAATGCAAGCTGTCATTATTTTTTTCTGCTGTGTAGTACTCCATCATGGGGAAAAGGGAACACTTCTGCATTGCTGGTGGGAATGCAAGCTGGTACAACCCCTTTGGATATCAGTGTGATGATTTCTCATAAAATTAGGAAACAACCTTCCTCAAGACCCAGTAATACCACTTTTGGGTATATATCCAAAGGATGCTCAATCGTGCCACAAGGACATATGCTCAACTATGTTCATAGCAGCTTTGTTTGTCATAGCCAGAACCTGGAAACAACCTAAATGCCCCTTGATTGAAGAATGGATAAAAAAATGTGGTACATTTACATAATGGGTTAATTAGTATTTTGAGTATAAAGGTGGATCTGCTCCACCTTGACAAAAGGTCAGAGAATTCAGGTCTATTCCTGTTTTTTCAAGAAGATTGGCAGGAGGTTCCAGGGAGTGACTGCAGGATCCTTGGTCTAAGGCTGTTTAGATGCGTCTTGTCTAAATAACAGAGTGCTTGACTGAGGATGCTCTGTTTATTCCTTTGACCGTGTTAATGAAGTCTGTTGCCTCCCCTCGCCCCTTCTGGAGTGGAGTATATGAGTATGTGGAAAATAAACACAGGCAATGTCAGCATTCACCCAACTTCCCTTCCAGTACTGTTCTGCATTTCTGTCTTTTATTTCTCTCACACTTCTATTCTTTTTGCTTAATAATTCTAATCCTCGTGTGCCTACCCTGGAACATGCAAACACTGTCATTCATTCAATAATGTCTTTATTAGAAGGAATGAAACTAACACATATAGATTTATCTTCTGTGACTTCTGGGTAAAACAGCCTTGGGAGATCATACTGCTTTTCTATTGTTCAGTCAACTTCTGTGTCCTCAATATTTCACCTTAAAGCCTACTAAAAACATGAGAGGGGTAGGTTATTGACCCATGGTGCTCACATGGTCAACAGCAGCATGAGGGGCTCCTCACAAAGAAACAAATTCTCTCTCCTCCTCACAGGCCTACTGAGTTGCTGTGTCGATTGTGAAGCCTAGAAATCTATGATTTAGGCTCTCTGAGAAATCCTAATACATAGCTAGTATGAGGGCTGCTTGTCTCCGCCAATCAACTTGTCAGTTTCCAAGTACCTGACTGAGGTCACCCTAGTCCTGAGATGGCCTAGGAACCCAGCTAACCTATTTGATTAGAAATTGTGCGAAGTTGCTTTCACATGTGTTTGCTGTCTGGAAACCCCTCCTCACTGCTGACCTACATCAACTGTCTGTAGCTCAGTCACCAGCTAGCAACAGAGATCAGGCACCCTGACCCACAATTTACAAAAGAAGCCCTGGGCTGCATGCATCTCAGTGGCAGTAGAACATTTTCTTAGCATACATGAGCTCCTGGGTTTGATCCCCATATGGAAACAAAATAGTCTAATGATCACAGAAAATCATGAGAAATAATAAATGTTCTTTTAAACCATTAAAATTAGAAGTATTCCTGTTTACATTAAAACAATTGCTTTTTTCCTTCTTCCTTCCTTCCTTCCTTCCTTCCTTCCTATTTCTATATTCCCCTTTTTCCTTTCACCCCACCTCTCTTTTTTTTCTTTTTTAAGACAAGGCTCCCATACATACTGTTACTCAGGACGGCCTGGAGTTCACTATGCAGCTCAAGCTGGCCTGGAACTCACAGAAATTCTCCTGCTTCTGCCTCCTGAGTACTGAGAATATAGGTGTGCACTACCATGCCCAGAAGAATAGTAAATCTGTCAATCTAAGTGCAGAATAACCACAAGGCCCACCCAAGTCTTCCAGTCTTATTTGTTGATTGGTCTTAGCATCATTCGAAGAATGGCTTGCTTGTTCTTACCTTCAGGCACTCCACCCATGGTAATACTACTCTCTTTTTAAATGAGTACAATAAACTCTTATTATACTATAATTGGTGTTCAAGGTGTATTTATGTACTTTAAAATTACTGTTACTTACAGAAATATTTAATCATTTGACATGTTTTGCAAAATTCCTTCAGTATCTTGGATTGGGATTGCAAAACCAATTTTTGCATTAAAATTAATTAAAATTAATGAGAATACATTTATAATTGAGTCACTTTTCACAGTAGCAGAGTATGAGAAATGAATAAAGTTGTTAAAATTATAAATTTTGCAAGAAATATGTTAGCATACTAACTACATACACACTGGGCTTGTGGATATTTTTATTTTTTCTTGCTTATATACTTTAAATTTTCATTAACAATAATGTTCAGAATATTCTCAATACACACTATATGCTGGTAAAATTTTTAGTATCTACAAAAATAACAAGTACATTTTAAAATCAAGATTTTTGTCTCTCAATACTTACTGCTTCTTTTAAGAATTTTAAGTGATTACAGCCTCTGGGCTTTTTATTCATTCATTTACTATTTCTTGAGCTTGGGGTGCATGTGGTAGGTAGTGGTAGACCTAATTTAAGGTATAAATGCAATTTCAAGTTGATTTCAGTAGCAGAACAGGCACCAGGAAGGGCTATCTTTCTGATTTGGACTGTGCAAAGGTCTGAAAGTATCTCCTCCAAATCTGTGTGTTGAAATTGGCTTCCAAGGTGATGACATTGAGACGACTTTGGGAAGTGATTAGGTCATGGGGGTCCACTCTCAAGATTATGATTAACTTCATAAAGGAGACTTGAGAGCCTCTTTGCCCCGAATCCCATTTGAGGATAACATAGATGGCACCACTATCAGAAATGGGATCTCACTGGACACTGAATCTGCTGGTGCTTTGATTCTGGATTGTACTTAAAGTATGATCAGAAATAGATTTTCTCTGTGTTTAAGAATAAGTCTGTCCAGCCTATGGCATGTGTCAGGGCAAGGGTGGCACAGAGATTGTTGGAATGGCCAACCAATGAATGTTCCAGACTCAGACCCATGCTACAAGAGTGAGCTCACTCCAAACACTGCCCGGGTGCCAGGATGAGAGGTTGGATGGCCCAGAGACCTAGCATAGAACCAAACACTGCTGGAGAAAAGAAAAGTCAATGTGGTGATGCCTACTGATATTCTAACATACTCTTATATTGGTGCCTAGCCCAGCTGTCATTAGAGAGGCTTCATCCAGTAACTGGTAGAAACAGTTGAAGAGATCCACAAACAAATGTTAGGCCTACCAACAAAGCTTGGAACCTACCAACCTTGCAGTTTGAGGACTGGAAACTGTGAGTCGGTGGTTTAATGGCTACATTTCCATTTGCTTCCGTTGAATACTGTGACTCTTGATTGCTCAAAGACACATGTGAGCATCAGGATTGGGTAAGGAGCTTTCCGGAGTAACTGTGAACATGCTTACCTAAGCGTTAGTGGACAGAAAGATTGTGGGCTGCTCCAGCAAGTGTGACTCAAAGGAACTAGATGGCACCAGCCTATTTTAGGGAGTACAGCTAGATTTGTAAATTCTGGCTGTAGCAGATGGGATTTGGCACTTGAGATGATATCAAAACATATTCTTATCATTTTTGAACTGTACTGAAGTGAAAAAGAAAACTTAACTTTCCCACTGAATTAAGAGAAAATGGAAGGCTTTTTGTTGGGCGACCTCTCTGATAAGCTCGTCTGCTCGTGCCTGGGGGAGGAGATAGGACTTTTATGAAGTAGGAGCGCTCATCAGTGTGCTAGTACCCCAGATGGGGATGCTTGGGCCTGATTCAGAGAGAAATGTCTGGAATGGATCCAAATTCCAAGCTGGGGAAATAGCAGGAATTGCTTTCTCCTGACAGCGTTTAGTGTTTTCAGTATAAATCAATTATCAGGCGGAGGTCCACGTAACTTACATATTAAGGTATTTTCTTTTTGTGTGAAAGAGAGTAACAAGGGAAGAATGAACTAATCTCTTGTATAAAGCTCTTGCACACAATTGCCCATGTTTTCAACACCCAAGATGTAAACTGGCCTGTCTTAATGGTCTCATGGCTTCAGACCTGAGGTGACAGCTGTCACTCACATATAAAAGCTCCTCTCACCACCGTGTCCCCCATGTTCACCCTGTGCATAAAAACAAACAAGCTACAAGGACTTGGTTTGATTAATGATAATATTTCATGGCTTCATAGCAGTGTGAAATTACCTGGGACTATTCCAAAAACATTTGTAACTCTCTCTCTCTCTCTTTATCCTGGTACTGAGTTTTCTCAGGGTTTTTCTTTCGGAGCCACTTAGGATAAGATTTCCTAGGGTCTTCGGCCAGCAGACATCCATCTTTTGGTTGTTCTGATTTTTTTTTTTAAAAAGCCTCTTCTCTGAAAGTGTTTCAGCTCTTCCTAGCAATTCAGGCCTAACAGTAGTATACCGAGAAGGACTTTACGGAATCTGAGTAAACGTGCTGGAAGATGGAGAAAAATCAGTGCTCGCTGCTATCTAGTGGACTCAGCTGGAGGCTTTGGGGAGCCAGCATCTACCGTTTCTTATTCCTGAGGACACATGAATTATGCTGATTGGCTAGAAAAGAAGGCAAGAAGTAGATGGGCATCTGACCCCAGGTTAGGTGTCCAAGGAAGCACCATGCTCCTCTGAATGTCTCAGCCAAGAGTAGGCATGCAGACTTGGTGGGTTTTAGACCATCCAAGCTGAGAAAACCAGTACCTTCTCTCCTTTCCACTGCATTGAAAAGTCTATTGTGGTAGAGTTCAAAGAAGTATTCTTGTTTTCTGAGCTGTAAATAATACCTGGAATGGTCTAGAAGCAAACAACAACAACAAAACCCCAGAGGACCTGAAAAAGAGGAATTTCATGCAGTTCTATACTCTTGTCTATAGTCCGTTCTCCCTCTAGTGTCGTCTCTGGCAAACAGTAGAGTCATGGTCTAAGTAGACACAGGATTATTATAGAGGTTGTGCTTTAAATATCCACTATGTGCACAGCACATGTTAATGGTAACTTATGGGACCCAGTTTCAATACTCAAGGAAAGGGATTAGAGTATGATGGCTAAGAGCAGTAGAAGGTGGAGAGAAAAATGAAATAGGACAAGGCAGGAATCAGACTTGGAATATGTGAGGACATGCTTTTCTCAAGTAGAACACATTTTGAGCTTGAGTTTCAAAGGTGCCCACAAAGCTTATGATTTTGTTCTTTGTTTTATCCTGCCTTTAATTTTAAGGAAACAAGTCCTTCTGTAGACTCTGATGGCAGATCAGGGTAATTACTGGTTTATTACAGATCTGCCAATTCACATTTGAGCAGCTTTAGAATAAGGAAATAACATAGGGTTTAAATCACCCATCTTAATTTCTAAGGAGACTGTTATTAGGTTTTTCAACTTTATTAGCTTACACAATTTTCTTTGCTTTTAATGACTTGAAAAATTCCTCACTTGCTTCTGTTTTTATTCATGGCAGCTACACTGTACCATACTATACTGCATTACATCACACCACTCCATACCACACTACACCATCCTACACCATAACACACTGTACCACACCACACTGCACCACACCACACTGCATTACACCACACCACACTACATCACACCACACCACACCACACCACACTACACCACACTGCACCACACCATACCACATTATATTGCACCACACTGCACCACACAACACCACACCATCCTACACCGTAACACACCACACCATACAACACTGCACCACACCACACTACATCACACTACATCATACCACACCACATCACACCACACTACCCACAACACACCACACTACATCACACCACACCACACCACACTACGTCACACTATGTCACACTACACCACACCACACCACATCACACCACACTACATCACACCACACCACACTACATCACACCACAACATACCACATCACACCATACTACAGCACACCACATTACATCACACCACACTATCTACAACACACCACACTATATCACACTACACCACACTGCATCATACCACATCACACTACATCACACCACGCCACACTACATCACACCACATCACACTACATCACACCACACCACACCACACTACATCATACTACACCACACTACATCACACCACACCACACCACACTACATCATACTACACCACACTACATCATACTACACCACACTACATCACACCACACCACACCACACCACACTACATCATACTACACCACACTACATCACACCACACTACATCACACCACACCACACTACATCACACTACACCACACTACATCACACCACACTACATCAAACTATGTCACACTACACCACACCACATCATACCGTACTATACTACACTACACCATACCACAGCACACCACACAAGATTACTTGGTCCTGTCTGATCTACATCAAGAACGGTTCCTTCTGAATTAAATTAAAGAAGTAACAGGTACATTAACCCTAGTCAGCAAGGAAGTTGACATTTCACTGCTTAGAAAGTCAGATGTCAAGATTCAGAGCAGACCTTAAAGCAATTACTAGAAAAATTCCTTAATGGCTATAATGTAAGCAAGTAAGAGCAGTTGAATGTGCCAGATCCCATAGGGTGTTCCATTACACTGGAAGCCATCTTGGGTCTGGAATCTGATTTGCAACTTGAAGATACTGCTTTTCATCATTCTGCAGTAGGGGTAAAACTGCCTGGTAATTTATTCCATTAAAACTAGTGCTTTCTGATTTAGTTGGTATATGATATACTTAGTGCTCCTAATTTGGCCTCTTCATAAAGCTCATAAGTCTCAAGGTCTGTATCTCTCTTGCCAAGATGTTTGTACATTCTTTTGATGTTTACTCACCAAACAGCATATAGTGCACTTTTATTAATACTTTTCCTATATCACCCACCACAGATCAATAACAAGTAATTGTTAGTTCCCTTTTCAGTCAAGTCATTTTAGATTGGATTCAAGGTAGCAATAAACTCACCAGCTTTAGGTTTATTGACACACAAAAGTGGATAAATATGGTGGGCACATAGAAAGGCCACTCTAATTTTCTTAGTTGCCATCTAAAGTCTCCGTTTTCACAGATCACAGAGGGCCACTAGAGGACTGAAATGAGACATGCTTGTTCCGAGCATGAGCCATTTGCCTTAGCTGGAATGACAATAACATCCTAAGATACTCATTTAATTATAAAATATTATTAAATTCATTCAGTCTGCGCTGGTATGCTAGGTAAAGTCCATGTAGGTTAGATTCAGAGTTAATCTATGTTAAAAAATGGACTGTCTGCTTGTGTTTCTCAGACTGAAGTACCAAAATTTTGTTGACTAACTTATGCATCTCTGCACCAGATTCCTTTAAACCAAATGTGGCTCTGATCCCACCACTCTGGCTGTGGTGAAGAGCAAGAGGGTTTTACCTTTCTCGAACGATTCAGTCAAATTTATGTCCTTATCAGAAGTCATTCTGAACTGGTTTTAAGTTAGAACATGAGACAAATAATAAATCTAATGCACAAAGATCATTTTCAGTTAAAATCATTTTAACATTTGCATGTCTTCTTACAACTCTTAAGTCTAAATGTGACATTTTAGGACTACCATCTTGTGTTATTTCCTGAAGGCAGGAGTAGTCAGACTCTCACCGAGGCTGATTCAATCTCACCATAATTTAGGTGCCACCTGGGAAATCCAGGCCAAGCTACCATTCTCCATATCTTGAAACTGGCATCTTGTGATCTTGGCTGTTTTGTTGAGGATGAGGAAGAAATAGTCCATAAACATTGCATGTTGTAGAACTTTAAATCTTTGAAGAAAGAAATTGAAGAAGACACTAGAAAGTGGAAAGATCTCCCATGCTTTTGGATAGGTAGAAGTAACATAGTAAAAATGGCAATCTTACCAAAAGCAATCTACAGATTCAATGCAA
>JAQHUG010000042.1:9491890-9502436 GCA_028555095.1 Dicrostonyx torquatus | reverse complement strand
AACTCAAGAAATTGGTCATCAAAAGAACAAATAATCCAATAAAAAATATCTGTAGACTTTGCTGGTGGAGGATGAGTGGCGTGGGAGGCCACAGGAATGCCAGGCTCAGCTAAGAGTTGAAGAGCCTATGTGCCCATGGTTAAGATAAGAACAATTAGATCAAGTGTAAGCCTATGAGTATAACTGAAAAGTAAGCAGAACAGCCACTAAGGAACTGTGCGATTGAAGCTCAGGGACCCGTCCTTACAGGGCCCGTGCTAAGCAGCAAAGACGCACGTGAAGGTAGAGAGAACTCTGCTGTGCAGCAATCAATGGGTGGCCGGCCTGAAGAGCAGATTCCAGCCAACACCTAGAGACTGTGACGCTGTGGGTCTAAGATACCGTGCCTGAAATAACAACATTTTGTCTGGGGTGGGGGTGTTTGCCCATGTGTGCAGTTATAGAGATCAGAAGGCAATGCCATCCTATATTACTTTCAAAATATTTTTAACTAAAAATTTTTAAGTATATATGCATGTAGGTATGTGTGTGTGGCAGGGGGGTCATTGAAGGAATATAGACCAAGGAAAGCCGCACTGTGAAGCACTGGCTTCCCAAAGTGAGGGTAAGACCTGAAGTGTGATTTACAGGACTGCCATCCGTTCTGTAGTTTATAGGCCTCTTTCCCAGAGCAGCAAGTTAAGCAGTCTAATTAGCATCGGTGACTTTACCACTTCCTACCTTGGGGCGTGATGCTAACTTCTGTAATGTTTCTTGCTCGGGAATGAGTAGCCAATGTTGACAAGCAGCAGAATTCTGCTGCAGGCTTCCCCAGGGATACCCGCTAACTATTGAGTTAATTTAGTGAAGCCCAAGATTCAAACGCATCTTACAATGCGCTTTCTTCAAGTGTGTTTTGAACTGAATAAGTTCTATATTTCAAGGCACTTTATTTTTTTAAGTTATGGGCCAGTATAAACACATACACAGTGTATGCACAGACATACAGCCAGAATCGTGCCGTAAGTTCTAGACATGTCACCCTGCTTCATAAATTATCAAGACATTTTCATTTTATTTTTGTCTGTTTCTATTAATGATTGTTATGTATTTTTAATCAAACTATAAAACAAATTCTTACATATGTTCAACATACCTCCCACAAAGTGGGCCTTTTTTACCTACTGCAGTGCCGTTATCACACTTAACGATAACAATTTGCAGATACCTTTTACTTGCATCATAATCAAATTTTCTGAAATATCTCACCTCCCCCCAAAGATAATTGGTTTAAATCAGTATCACACATTAATGACTTCATTCAGAGAATGGTGCTGGAGTTGAGGTTCTGGAAGTGGCCTATCCCATTGGAGGGTCCTATTCTTTTCAAACCATGAATAACATACTGCAACTGTGTTCTCCCCTCCCCCAAACTCAGAGCAGGGAAGACATCCCCTTTCCTCATGTCATCCTGAATATTATGTGTTTGAGGCTGAATTTTTAAAACCAACAAATTAAATTGTCCTCACAGGATGCTCTGAGTCACTCACACAGTTTTAAGGATGAAAGAGGGAGTTGGGATGTATGTTGTTGGCTCTGTGTCCTATGAAGGGGCTTAGCAGCAATTTCCCCTCTACTACATTCCTACAAAATGCAATAATGGAATGATCAGAGATTGGGTTCTCTTTATTAGTCTATCCTAATAGCCCCACGTTCCAAAACCTTATCCAGAATTTACTTTCTCAAGAGAAAGACTTTCTGGAGTCTGCATCCATGTCTGTGAAATGGATCTCATCTTGTCCGGATCAGAGGTTAATTTGTGAGGCTGAAATGGGATTGCATCTGTGGCCTACCCTGTTGCTTTCTTCTTCTATTTCTTTCTTCCCCTTAAAGAACCAGGAAGCCTTTGGCGGCTTCTTCAGATATGTTTTGTGGTCCTTAGCCTCCTGTGAAGTACTTTCTTCTTCACCATTTTCTTTTTGCTTGGAGTTCCCCTAACGATGTAACCCTGACATGTAAATGGGGACGGCTGTTCCTGGGTTGAGGAGATAATAAATGCAGGCGTGTGCATGGTTTAGACACAATTTACACGCTGGTCTAGCAGGCAGGCCTCCCGAGGCCTCTTCATGTCCACACTGGCCAACTGGAGCTTAATCTGACAAGGATAATGTGCAGAATGTAAATGTTACCATTTGTTCCATGTCATCTCAGATCAGACACTAATTCGCAAATGTAATTTATCATGTCTAAAGAAAACCAAAATGACAGCTCTTACCAGTATTTGCTATTTTTGTGTTAACAATAGTTCATTTATGATTGTTATTGTTTCAGGCAGAAAATATGTCTCCAGTGTTCAGCTGGCAGTGTGGGCTTTACATCTTTACAAGCTGCATCTGGGGGCCTCTCCTGTCTCCTCCTGTAGCTTGTGCTTACCTAGGCTGCTCTTTGGATGGTTGGCTCCTGTTCTCCACACTCCTCATAGGGCTGAAGGAAATATTCTGATAATGTTTCAAGCCCTGGGATCTGTTTTGGAAAGTCTAGGGTCTATATAAAGATGAGGACCACGTTTGGTATCAAGTGCTTTTGTGCATTTTCAATAAGAAATACATAGAGTGGCAACGTTATAGAGAATGTGGTTAAAGGCATATTCTAGAAGAATTTGTGTCTGGGCAAATTTGTGAAGCTCAGTTTGAAGGGCTCTCCAGTTGGTAGGTGCAGCTTCCATCTGTGTACTCTTAATGGATCATAGAATAGTATCCATGTCCCCAAAACAAAACGATCTATCTTTGTAAAAAGAATGAATATCCACTGAGTTTAAAATTAAGTGGGTCCCTATTTGCAAATCGCTCATCTTTTCCCTCCTCTTTGTGACTTGTCTGAGGTTAGCAAAGATTCTACTTTGGCAAGTTTACCAGGTCTTTTATCTTTGTACGATCACTGCAGTCGGCTGCCCAGCCAGCTCTAGAAAGATGAATAGATCCTTGCGTGACTGCTGGTGAGGTAGACGAATGCCAGGAAAGAGGGAAGGCAGTGAATCTCCAGCCCTGGAGGTCCTCATTTCAGAATGTCGAGGAGACGTGCCAACCCCAGTAAAACATTCATGACACTTCAGAAGAGCTGAAGGGGCTTTCTGCCTCATTTCTCACATGGAAAAATAGGGAGAGTCAAGTATCCCCAGCTGGAAGGAATAGGTTTTGTTTACATTTAATTGAAAGCAATGCTCCACCACGGCACTTACAGCAGGTTTTGTGCGTCTCCCCCTGGTGAATGGTGCGGGAGATAAGAATGGACAGTTTCTGGGAGGGGCTCTGGCCCACAGATACCACTTTTGTCATCTTGATTGGGAAAAGCTTGGCCGGCTGCTTTGATTCAGCTAAGCCAAATTTCTAAGACTTCCTTGACCTTTGCTTAAACTGTTTTTGAGATGGACTGTGTTTTTGTTATTGCCTGATGGGCTAGAAGGAATTATCAAGTTAGTCATAGTGTGAATAAATCATTAACAAGCCCCACATGACTGATGAAGAGTTCGCAGCTGAGAATTAGCACCTGCTTGGTGGCCACAATCTAAACATTGCTCAGAGGGCCACTAGTTGAGTTTCGTAGATCAGAGTTTGTGGCTGTGGGCTGTAGCTGTAGAGCATTCATGATGTGTGTGTGTGTGTGTGTGTGTGTGTGTGTGTGTGTGAAATAGTTGCCAATACTAAGACAACTGTGTGAGGCTCTTTTGAGGACTTGGTTTTGGAGTGGGCTGAATTTTCCTCCCAGTGTCTGTGTAGTCATTTCCTCATAGCCTTGGGGTATTTTTTGTCCCCCCAAGCAAAGACTTCTAGCAAAATAGAAAAAAAACATATCTATAGTTCTTTAAGTTGAGCATGCAGGAGATGTAGTGAAATGTACAGTAAGGTACATTTCTGCCAGATACAACCTTATTGGGCTTAGGAGACAGCTTGTTGACATATATAGTCCCAAATCTGCTCAAGCAAGTTTTTTTTTTTCGATCTATGCCATTGATTATGTGTTCAGCCTCAACTGGTTAAAAGGTGTATGTAAGTCCTTCTGGTTTTCTACTTTTTATTAGATATGTATTTCTTTCCATCATGCCAAAGACTGCTTGATAAGTTTGAATACCATCTTTAAGTAAATTGCATAATATTCCAGTCACTTGACAAATGCAGAATTTCCCATAGTTTCTTAATTTACATAGCAAATATTCATTGAGAATTGCATTTTCCTCATTTGTAAAATAGAGAAATGGGAATCAAATAATATGTACAATACAAGATTAGTTCAAATTGGTAGATCAAATGAAGTCTAGAACATATGAAACACTGTATAGAAACTTCTTCTATCCCTATTATCAAGGTGGGGTAGGATGATGATATAAAAAATGATGAATTATCAATACTTTCCTTTGCTGTTTACCTGGAGAAGATATCAACACATATGAAATAAATAAAGTTAAGGACCTGGAACCAAGTGATTATTCTCATAAGGAGCAGGACTGTGCCCAAGAATGTAGAGATTTCTATGAGTTGCTACTTATATAAAAAGATTCATGGGTAAAGTAATAGCTGGGTAACAAACAGCTGAGAACTTGAGTTTGAGCCCCACATAAAAGCTAAGAAGCATGATGACATAGCGTGTGTAATCCCAGTGCTGGGAACGTAGAGATTCTGTGACTTTCTGGTCAGACAGATTCCCATCAGTGAACTTCAGGTTTAGTGAGAGACCCAGTCCCCCAGATAACCCTCCTTTCTGTGGTAAAGCTTTTCCTTTACCAGGAAGTACTATGTAAGCTGTCAAGGGAGGGAAACAACCAACAGTTCTCCCCAACTGGGACACCTGTGAACCACAAGGACCAGTAATCTCCCTTAAGCACAATAATGGCACTCGTCTCTTGGTGAGTGTCTAATAGACGTAAAGCCCACTCAATAGGAGGCAGCTCATACCTGGTACTAGAAAACTAGCCTGCTACCTGGGCTAGTAAAGCTGTGGATCCTAGGAGAGAACCTACCACCTACGCTTTATTGGAGCAGTGCAGTTTCTAGCTGTATTTTAAAACTTATCCTTACATGCCCTGATGGCTGTAGCCTTTACCCTCCACCGTAGAAGCTTCTCTTTACAACAAATGGAGACCATTCCAGAAAGTCACAGTTGGTCACAATGCAGAGATCAGTAGATCATGGGAAGTCCAGCTACAACAAAATCACTGTCCATGGATTTCAATGTAAACACAGACAGTGAACACTTGGAGAATGTTTGTAGAAAGAGTGATTGACTATAAGAATGAATGAATTAATCACAGCAAAATGCTTTGGAATTATTCCTACTGAAAAATAACAAAATGTGCCTTTAGACTTCAAAATCAGCAACGATGTATATTATATTCTTTGTTCTAGCTAGTTCAAGCCAACACAGGTCAAAAGGTCTGAATGCCGCTTGTAGGGCATACACTTTTCTATTGTTACTGAAACAGATTGCTACAATGTGTATAAATTAAAATAGCATACACAAAGTGTCTGAGAGTTTTGTGTGTCAGAAGCCCTGTGCAGGTCTCCGAGAGCTAGCAAGCAACTGGATGTTATCAGAACCCTGCTTCTTTGTGACACCTCCAGTGGGAAGCTTGTTCTCTTGTCCTCTCAATGGCTGACTGAATTCAGTTCATTATGAGTGTAGGACTGAGATTCTACAAGGTAATACCAGTTCAGGGTTTCTGAAGCTAGTACATTCCCCAGCTGATGGCCAAGGATGCCAGTCCCAATCTTCACTCTCTGAGTCTTTCTGAGTCTTTATCTCCTCTTATACAACAATTCTCTGACCATATGGTTTTTCCACACTTAATGGTTCATGTAATTATGTTGGACCATCCAAGGCAATCTCTCTGTTTTACAGCCATATGATGAATGAGCTTAATGCCATGTGTTGGTGCTTTTTTGACTTGTAACCTAATATACTCTCAGGTTCTAAGGATTATGTAGGAACTTCTTAGTGAGAGCTATTCTGTCTTCTACAGAGAGAAATACGGCACATGATTAACATGATCTAAATGACAAATTCAACACATTTTTCTTTAGGACTACTAAATCTTTTTCTCATCATCGTCTCCTTTCTTATTCATATACAGATCATATTTAAGGGGAAAATACAATGTGAAGCATGTTCTAGAAGAAATTATATCATATTTAATACAGAGCCATAAAGACAGGCCAAATATGTCTTTGTATATGAAAACAGATTGAATAATTTTTGGACATTTAAGTTACATATTTGCTCATTGAAGATGATGGTTTGAACTGATCATCCTGAAAGCTTTTCTAAAGACAGCCCACACTCAAGTAAAATGTGTTTAATGTAATGAATTGAAAATAAATTATTACAGCAAAAGAAAGCCCTTCTGCTATGTGTTGCAATAATGGAAAAACAAGGTGCATTGGAAAAACTGAAGGTAGAGATTGTTTTTCCTCTAAAAGCTAGGATAAATTCACAGCATCAAGTCATTGATAAGCTTTGTAGACCTGGTGTAAAAGAAAGAGTCTGTTTCCAGAGGGAGAGCCCATAATGGTGGGAGAGACATGGAGGCAGGCAAGCTGGATCATGATGCTGAGAGCTTACATCTTCAATTACAAACACTAAGTCGAGAGTGTGAGCTGAAGTCCATCCCCCAGGGAACCAAGTGCCCAGATACCAAAGTCCAGGGGCATTTCTCATTCAAATCACCACAGAGAGAGTTAAGTTCTGAGAAGGCACTGAGGAGAAGGGAAGTTTAGAGGACAAACTCCTCCAGCCGTGCTGTACTTGGTACTGCCTGTGTCCTTGGCAGCATTATATGATCAGTTTGAAGAATGACTTCTGTTGCCATTGATTGAACATTTTACAAGTATAATTTAATTTGACAAAGAGGGGAAAGAATATGCCACATTAAATGTCCCCTGGCAAGTTGTTCGGAGCCAATTTGGGTGAGATGGGAAGTTTTAATTCTTTAAGGTTATTTACCTTTTAAAGTACTATTTTAATATTTCTATTTACTTAATAATTTAATGTTAATAAATCATGTTTACTTAACATGTACTATTTAATATTGGTTATTTTAAATTTCAAAAGAGGCTAAGTGTATTTTTGTTTCAGGCTGGAAATTCTAGCAGTAGGAATCATTATCAGGATAAATGGCTAGGATATCTTATTTTTAAGTTTATCTCACATACCATCTGAAAATGCCAGCTGCCTCAGAACTGACAAGCTGTAGATTTTACCCACAGCATCACCACCAAGGCAAGAAGAGCATTGTCCCAATTAATGCAGGGTCAGAGGCATGGCCCAGCTGAGAAGCTTCAGGGTTTTCACTGGTGTTCTGCTGGCCAGCACTTCCTGTGAGCAGCGGGCCTGGAAGGAATGCACTGGGAATCCTCCTCTGCCCTTTATCTGGGAGCCTGACAGGGAAATTCTAACCCGAAAACTGATGAGATGGCCGTGCTCTCCTGTCTCACTGGGACTGCCTGGGTATCTCCTCTTACTCCAACGGGGAGTGACTGGTATTTAAGCACAGATAACTGTAATCTTGGCTGTAAGGGTGAGTCAGAGAGGGCATCCCAGAAATGCAAATGACTCAGAGAAGGGGCTGCCTGCACATGGGGACAGAGGCCCAGGCCAATCCCAGTTGACAGGAGTTGGGGGGGGCAGCTGCAGGAGCAGTGTGTGAAGAAATCCTGAGTCCTAGGTTCACAGCTTCGATGGGAATGTGGAAAGGAGGAATCATGTTTGGTCTCTGACCTCACAATGTATAATGTTTGCTGAGATATTTTCTGTCTGAGATGACAGTTGGAGCAAAGGACCTGAGTTAGGACAATCCTGGATGAGAAGAGCCACTCTTCAAAATCAGACCTCTCTGGATTCAGTAATCCAAATACGACAACAAAAAGGCAAAGTTGTAGATTACCTTAAGATTTTAGCATGCTTTTTGTGTGTTGTGTGACTTTTCCAATGCAGGTGTTTCTGTCTCTAGTAATCAATAGAATAGTAAAACAATAGAATAATTCACAGTCACCAATCCTTCCACTAAACAGCAAAAAACCCAAAATGTCTTATTTACATCCCCCTAGGGTAATGTTTGACTGTCAGCTCTCTATGAAAGAAGCCAAGATGGAAGACAGTGTAGGTTGTCTCACTGCCAGTATAGGCTGTCACACTAGCTGAACAGTAAGTACGTTATTGAGTAAGTGTCCTTCCAAACTGCGACTTTCTTGCAAGATTTTTTTTTTTTTTCGAGACAGATTTTCTCTGTATTTTTGGGGCCTGTTCTGGAACTAGCTCTTGTAGACCAAGCTGGCCTCAAACTCACAGAGATCTGTCTGCCTCTGCCTCCCGAGTGCTGGGATTAACATGTGCCACCATCACCTGGCTCTTGCATGAATTTTAAAGGAAATTAAACTGTAATCTTGTTGGGTCAGTGACAAGAAGGGGAGGCTTGAACTTTTGGCGAGTAGGACATAGTACGGTCCTAAATGGGCCCAGTGGGACCACAGAGCAGACCTTCAAAAATACTTCAGAGACCAAGCAAATCCTAATGCTGTGCCATCACAGACATCCTCATGATGAAAGGCAGCGTTGTATGTTATAGGTTCTATGGTGGTTAATCATCACTGTTAACTAGACCATGGAAACCCACTTCTCAGCATGTGTTTACAGAGAGGCCTGCCTGAGGAGCGAAGAGTACCCTAAATGTGAGTGGCGCCATCTCCACGCCATTGTATCCAGGACCCAAGGAGTGAACAGCTTAGCCGGAGCATTCATCTCTCTCTGCTTCCTGTCTACGAACTCAGTGTACTCAGTTGCCTCCCGCTCCCGAAGCCATGTCTTCTCTGCCATGGAAGAAGACTGTTCAAGACTGTGTTTCCTTCAACTGTGAACTCAAACAAACCTGATTTGGTTAGGGCACTGGTTAACTAACTCCCAATCCTCGGAGTTGCATATTTATTTTCTTGGGTGGAGTCATATTCTCTGATGATTCCAGAGTGTTCTTAACAAACACATTCTGAGGATTCACCAAAGATCGTGCCTCAGCTGCCTCCGCAAACATCCCACTGTGAGCACTCTCTTCTTAAGAGGAACTGAGCGTCATTCTTTACTCCTCCACCCAAATCATCTTCCAAAATTCGCCATCTTTTGCTGTTAACTGCCAAAAGTGTCTGAATTTTATTGAAGGGTAAGTTAGTAGGTGTGAAAAAAAAACATAATACGTAACCCTTTAAGAGTCCATACTCCGCCTGATAACTACCTCCGAGGTGTTCACTTTTCCCATGATACCTTGTGGTATTCCTCAGTATACTGAAGTTAGAGGCAGCGTTGTTCATCTTAAATGCTTATAAGAAGAGGAGAGTGGCTGCAGTGCTCACTACGGCATGGCAATTACATTTTTATTATGCTGTTAATTTTATTATATTGAATATTTGAGACCCACAATTTGTAGTGAGTTTTCTATAAACTGTATCTTTTTCTCAGAGACGTGGTGAACACTCCCTGTTTTGTTATGTGTTTCTAATGTTTTCTGTTGTGGATTACAAAAACTATGCCAAGCTGATGATTTACCAAGGAAAATAAGAATTATATTTAAGCAAGCCTGCTTTACTAAGGAAAATAAGAATTATATTTAAGTGGGAATGGAAAATAAGATATTTTAAGTTATTATATTGTATTTTAAAGGTTTTTATTAGTGTATTTCATTATATAAAAATCATAATAATTTTGTTCAAGTTGTGTGTTTTGATCATATTCACTTTCTATTTATTTATGTCCTACCTCCAAATCCCACTGCTTCATTTCCCAAGTAACCCCTCTTATTATTTTCTCATTCATTCATACATATATTTTATGTTTTTATCTTGAAATGTTTCCTTATGAGAATTTCTGGTGAGATTAAGCTCTGTAGCTTATAGACCTCCTGCCTCAGCCTTCTTATTGCTAGAGTGGCAGGCATGGGTTAATACATAATAATTATTCTTATGTTTGGTGAACCAATGGTTAATTCTGCAGTGTGTATACAAACCCATACATTTGACCCAGGTTCCATATGTTTACATAACTAGTGTCCGCTGTCAGTGTGGAAAGTCCCCTCCATCCTCAACAGTATTTGCTGTTTACATTTTTACTATATCCATTCTGACCAAAGTGAGATGAAATCTCATTATCATTTTGATTTGTATTTCCCTGAGAGTTAAAGATATTGAACTTTGTTTATTTGTTTGTTTGTTTTTGTTTTTCAAGACAGGGTTTCTCCTTAGCTTTGAAGCCTGTCCTGGAATTCAATCTGTAGATCAGGCTGGCCTTGAACTCACAGAGACCTGCCTGTCTCTGCCTTCTGAGTGCAGGGATTAAAGGCTTGCACCACCACCTCCCTGCTGGAGCTGAACATTTTTAAAAAACATCTATTGACCACCTGCACTTTGTCTTTGGGAAATTTTTTTCTGCTTTGCTCATTTATTGAAAGGATTCTTTTTCTTCTTGGTGCTTAATATTTTAAACCATTTATATATTCAAGATGATTATCTTTTTATCTTTTTTCCTCTTTCTCCTC
>JAQHUG010000042.1:9460054-9471389 GCA_028555095.1 Dicrostonyx torquatus | reverse complement strand
TTATTATGTACACAGGATGGTGGTAAGGTCTGTAGTTAAACATGCAGTGTTGTATTTAGCCTTGGTATTTGCTAGCTAATGTTTTCTATCCAAATATTTACTATCTAAATGTTTGTATAAACTAATTTCTCTAATTCTCAATTATAGTCCAAATACAAGACCACCAGAGTCTATGAATTAATTATCAATTAATGGGCTACCAAAAGTGTTTTTCTGCTCTCTCTCTCTCTCCCTCCCTCCCTCCGTCTTTCTCCCCCCCCATCTTGATATCCTCACTATACAGCCCAGGCTGGCCTCAAACTTGTATTCTTCTTGTCTCAGCTTCTGTCATTTTGTATCAGCATTTTCATATAGTGTAATGGAATTTTTTTAAATCTAAGCTAATAAGAAATAAACTGAGCAAAAATTGTTTTTCAGCTTCTAAATATAGTCTGATTGTATTTTTGTGTGTATGCATATATTTATGTACATGTGCACATGAGTACCTAATCCTTGTAGACATCACAGAGTATCCAAAAAACGAATTTTGAAGAGAGGGCACCAATGCCAGGATCAATTATGTGATGGTAGGAAACCCAAGAATTTAAATGGGCAGTCTTAGATGATTAGTTTGGGAAGAAACTGAGTGACAGTTGTGGAATCATTTCCAAAGGAGGATTGCTTTGGACTTTTTACTCTTCTGCTCCTCAGTCTCTGGCTGTTTCCCATTGGCCACACTCCTGTATTAGCCTGCTTCTATGAAGGCTAAGAACATGGTCTACAAAGACCAGCACTTCCCATCTTCCTCCACGTTTCATTCTCTCCCTAAAGGCAATGCATAGCAGAAGCACATATTTCAATAGCATAGCCCAGAACTTGGTTTTCTTGTTTTCAACAACCCCTAGTGTTTTTCTTACCACATAAAAATGTTTAGTTGTGAAATTCTTGTTGTGAATATTGTATGGAAACACATATGTAAATTCTGCAAGCTAGGCTGTGTTGAAGGAAATAGTATGACAGAGTTCTTCCATATGCCACGTTCTCGAGACAGGGCTATCCATCACAGCAATGTGGTATCTAGCTATTAGTTATGAAAAGAGTGAATCATACATGTGCTATAAAGTCCCCACCCCCAACACACAGGGCAATTGAGATTTTATTGTGAGTATGTAACAAAAACCACAGAAAAAGTTATTCAAAATCTCTGCTCTTCTCCAACGGCTGTAGAACCATCAGTTATAAAACATTTGTTTTTCCACCCCTGTTGATGTATTTGTGATTGAATTTTCACAGAACACACACACACACACACACACACACACACACACATATATATATATATAAAACTACTGATTCAGAAAGCTGGCTATCATCTTAGCCATCAATCTCTTTCATTTAAGAATTTAAGAAGTCAAAAAACAAAAACAAAAAAAGTCGTGTAGTGGTGGCACACGCCTTTAACCCCAGCACTCAGGGAGGCAGAAGCAGGTGGATTCCTGTAAATTCGAGACTAACCTGATCTACAGAGTGAGTTCTAGGACAGCCAAAGCTACACAAAGAAACCTTGTCTTGAAAAAGAAAAGAATTTAAGAAATCAACCAATTTCCTTAAATTTAAAGTTTATTTCTGTTTCTTGATGTGCAGATGTTTGTGTGTATAGATGCTTGTGTGTGGAAGCATATGTACATGCATTTGTGTGTGTGAACAAGAATATGTGCATGCCACAGCACACGTGGTGTATAGTAGAGGATAACCTTGGGCAGTGGTCCTCATCTTCTGCCTTGAGACAAGTCTCTCATCCACCACTACATACAACAGACTAGCTGTCTCAGCAAACTCCAGAAATTCTCCTTTATCTGCCTCCAATCTCACTGTAGGAGCCCTAGATTACTATGGCAGGAAGGTTTATGTGGGTCCTAAGGATCCCAACTCAGGTTCTGATGTTTGTGCAAGCACTTTAAACTACTGAACCGTCTCCCCAGTTCAATACCCACAAGTTTTAACAAAATATATGTAATTATTTTTCTATATTAAGTATGCATATTGATCATAGGGTATCACCACTAAAATATTTGAAGTTCATCATTTTTTCTGTAATGCTTAATCTTGTAACTTCACAGATTAAAGGGCAGTTTATTGAGATAGTTAAACATTTTTACAACCGGGTTCAAATTGCTGGAAGTACATCTTTAGACCCAGCACATAGCACTTGGTGCCCTTTCCTTCAGTTTCTTCTGTTGAAGACTGTGGAATGACAAGACGTTACCAACTCGTTTATTAATGCAATGTTTCAGTGCAGTTCCATAAATTAGATTACACTTCTATATCTCATACTCTGCTCTGATTTGTGAGTCTTAGTTTCCTGGTTAACTTTAGCCATCAACTGGACACACCCTAGAGATTTACGAGAGATTCTCAATTGGGGGCTTTTTCTCCATCAGATTGGCCTGTGATCATGTTAGTAGGGAACTTTCTTGATTGCTAATTTGCAGTGATAGTTTGTTTATGTTTTAACAAATAAAGCTTGCCTGAAGATCAGAGTGCAGAACTAAGCCACTAGATGCCAGGGTGTGGTAGCACACACTTTTAATCCCAAGACTCGGGAGACAGAGGCAGAGGGATCTATTAGTTCAAGGCCACCTTGTGCTACGTGAGATTGAATCTGCCTAAAAGAGAAACAGAGCTCACACAAAAGTGATCCAAACACTTGGGACCCCACACCTTTAATCCTAACACTAGGAGGGTAGAGAGAGGAGTGATATGATTGGGGTTTTGTTTGGTGGAGACAGATTCAGTTTGGAGATGCAGTCTAAAGACAGGATTACCCCTCGGTCTGAATATTGATAGAGGTAAAAGAACTCTCTAGTGGCTGGTGCTCTGCTTCTCTGATCTTCAGCATCTGTCTGGACATACAGGATATAATATAATGAAAGGAAACCTCACAAAGGCCATAACTGGTAGTAATCTAGAAACAAAGCACAAATGATATGTAGTACCAGAGTCTATGGTGGTCCCTGGAGACAACATGGCCTGTAGGAACAGGCCCAGAACCAGGCTATGAGTTAACCCAACCAACATCCATCTCATCCACAAATTGCTGAAGCAGGTGAAGAGTACCAACCTCCAGATCCAAAATTTCAGGATCTCCATGACCCAAGGCAACAGTATATCCACGAGGAGTTCCAGTGAGGCTCCATCACTGATACTGTAGCAGAAGCCAGAGTCCTTGAATGAGACCAATGGCTCAAAGCAATGAACACTTACAAGTAAAGATTATGGAATACAGGGGTACATTGTGTGACTCACTGGGCCACACTATAACTTCTACACCCAGAATTGGGTTTTGCTTGTTTGTTTTGTTTTATTTTGTTTGTTTTTGGCTGCTGTTTTAAATTTTGTTTTTGTTTTTTGAGGGGGGCAGTTTGCAAGGGCAAAGGGTAGATGTGAGGAGGTGGGGAGATGAGTGTGATAGGGATGCATAACGTGAAATCCACAAAGAATTGATAAAACGGGTTTTTAAAAAATAATATAAACCTGTAATCCCCCAAAATTAATACGGAAGCACAAAAGTAGTCAAAGCAATCTTGAGCAAAAAGAGTAATATTGGACGTATCACATTACCGTTTATATCAAACAGCCATAACAACAACAGTGACATGGTATTGGTGTAAGAAAAATCACACATAGAACAGTGGTATAGACTAGAACACCATAAAACAGACTCGCAAAGTTATAGTCATCTGATTTTCCACAAAGGTGCCGGAAACATACACGAGAGGAAAAACAGATCCTTTAACCAGTGCTGTTGAGAAAACTGGGTATTTACATGTAGAAAAAAGAAGCTGGACTCCTCTCTCACTCTGCACAAACATCAGTTCAAACTGGAACAATGACGTTAATGTAACACCTGCAAGCTTTGAACTACCAGGGAAGCACCTCGAGACCTAAGCGTAAGCCATGAATTCATTAATACGACTACCGTGTTTCAGGCATAATAGCAAGTATTGGTAAATGGGATTGCACGAGATTGAAAAGCTTCTGAAACGCAGAGGAAAATAATGGAGAGAGTGAAGAGATAGCTCATAGAATGGGAAAAAAAATCTTTTTTAGACATTCATCTACTGGAGAATTAGTATCACGAATATATAAAGAGCTGAAAAACTGAACACAAAATAGCAAGCAGACCAATTAAATGATCAAATGAAATGAATAGATAGTTCTTAAGAGGACAAAAATGGCCAGTAAATGTATTTAAAAATCATTCAAAGTCTTTGTCCATCAGAGAAATGCAAACAAATGATTTTTGAGATTTTATCTTATCCAGTCAGAATGTCTACTATAAAGAATTTTTTTTAAAAATGGCAGTTGGATAAGTGACTTAGTGGGTAAATTACTTGCTGTTCAAGCCTAAACACTTTCGTCCAGAACCCCACCACCCATTGAAAAGGCAGGTGTGGTGGTACGCATTTGCAACCCCAGCACTGGAGGGGTAGAGACAGGTTCTGCGGCCTTACTGGCTCATCAGATAGCCAAAATGGGTATCTGGATGGTGGTGGCTCATGCCTTTAATCCCAGCACTCAGGAAGCGGATCTCTGTGAGTTCGAGGCCAACCTGGTCTACAAGAGCTAGTTCCAGGGCAGGCTCCAAAGCTACAGAGACCATGACCCATAAAAAAAATTGACAAATTTATGAAGAAATCCTGTCTCAAAAAAATAAGGTGGAAGCAAGTGAGGAAGACATCCTGTTGTCAAACTCTGGCCTCCACACTCCAGGTGAATGTTCCTATACACAGGCAGAACACACACACAGAGACACACACACACTCGCTCACTCACACACACAATTAAAATGGTAATGCTAAGGCTATAGGGGAAAGGAAAACTTTTACACTATTGGTAATAATGTAAATTAATTTAGTTGTGGGAGATAGGATCAGGGAGGACCTGACACTAGAGGTTCATAGTAACATTTTCCTACATGTATATAACACACTTGGCTCACTGAATTTATAGTATGTAAGTGCCAACTTTCAATTTATAAATGATACTATGCCAACTTTTGCAAAGTTAAGATAAATTCCAAGAAATAACTTTCTGAGGTAGAGAATATGAACAGCCTTTTAAGTTCTTGTGAACTTGTCTTATGAAAATTCAACTTTACAAATTCATACAGGCACAATTACTCATGAGAATTATCAGCATTTAAATCATGCTCATTAAGCATAGTTCATTCCCCCCACCCCCAAATCACTGCTATAGTTATCAGTTAGCTATGGAGACAAGGAGTTAAGAGGTCATGAACCTCGGAATAAATCTGTGATGGAAAAGTATTTCCCCTCTCTACTGCTTCCCCCTTTCTCCTACTCTTTCCTCTTTTCTCTTTCCCTCTCCCATTCCTTTCCTGTTCTGTCCTTTAGACTAGAGGTACCCTTCTCTTTTTCTTACTAAGGTTAGTGAAGTGCTATCAACATATTAAAGAACTATCTTCCTACAAAATTAGGAAATCACCATTTCCTTCATCTACTTTAGAAAATCTATTTGTTTCCTTTCTTATTACCATTTTTTAAACTATATTTTTTTACTATTTTTTCTACTACTGTTTTGGATCATCATTAAAAATCCAATTTAAAATCAAATAAATGGGACTGCAGGCAGCTCCCTGCCAACTTGTGTCTATCGACTTATCATTATCCTATCTATCTATCTATCTATCTATCTATCTATCTATCTATCTATCTATCTATCATCTATCATCATTCTATCTACCCATCCATTTATCTATCTATCATCTATCATCATTCTATCTACCCATCCATTTATCATTCTATCTATCTATCTATCATTCTATCCATCCATCCATTTATCTATCGTCTATCTATCTATTTATCATCTATCTACCTATCTATCTATCTATCTATCTATGCAACAGAGGAACTCGATTCTTAGTGACTGTATCAAAGGACACTATCACCTTGTTTTTGCAGAACAGCTGCTACATAGTTTCTGGATTTATTAGGGCTAACACATTCCTCATATGTTCCTAATCACTTATTGGGCATTTTCCTCCCAATCTTTATTTCCACCTTCTTTTAGGAAATCGAACTCTTTTATCTCTTGCTTTAAAAATTGTCTCTTAATTTAATATTTGCATGCATGTATACGATGCATTTTTATCATTTTTACTATCCATCATCCTTTCCCATTCCACTGAAATACTTTTTATTTCCAGTAAGTCTTCCTCCTGTTTTCATGGAGTCATTGCGAATAGTCTACTAAGTTTAGTTACGGATGGCCTACTAAGTTTAATTATGGTTTCTTGCATGACAATGGATGAAAGGTTGGTCACCAGAAGAGAGGGACTTATCAGAGGCAACGTCATTGAAGAAAATGTCATTTCTTCCCCATCCACCATTAATTATTCCTCAGGGAGTTGTAAGGCTGTATAAGTCCTTCATGCTTTCATGATAAAATGTTGATGGCCCAATCATGTGCAATTCTTGTGTAAGTAATCACAGCTGCACTGAATTTGTGTGTTCAATGGCTGTGTTGTGTCTAGAAGATGTTTTTATGTAACACACCTTCTTACCTTCTGGCTGTTCCATTTTTTTGTGCCCTCTATGATTTTATCTGAACTTTGGGGGGAATTATATAAATTATATAAAAATCCCTTCTCAGCACTTCAAGCAGTTATTAATCACTGAGTTAATTGCTGCCCACCATAATAAGAAGCTTCTCCAACATAGGCTGGAGGAAAAACTAATCTGTGATTATAAACACGACTATTTAGAAGGCGGTTTTACTAGTTGTTCATTTAACTAAATGATAGTAGTGTGTTTCTGTTTAGGGTCTATGATCTCCCCAGTCACTAACTCAAGTTAGGCACAATGGTGCACAACTTTAGTCACAGTTCCCAGAAGGCAGAAGCAGTGTATGTCTATGAGTTGGAGGCCATCTCAGGCTATATAGCAAGTTATAGACCAAGTTATGTAAACTTGAACAAACATGTTTACATCATGAGACTTTGTCTCAAAAACAAAAGAAAGGAAGGAAGGAAGAAAGAAAGAAAGAAACAAAGAGAAAAAGAATTTGAGCAGAGGTACCCTATAAGAGTAGAAGATGCTCCTCTCAGATGTTATAGGTTATCAAACAAAATTCCTAGTGCCAGGCATGGGATACCACCCTCTGTGTTGTTGGTCAGGGATACCCCCAAATGCTGCAAACAGTACAAGCTACTGCCATTGCTCTTAATTGTTGTGGTGGTTTGAATAGAAACGGCCCACGCTGGTTCATATATTTAAATGCTTTGCCATTGGAGTGACACCTCTTGAGAGGGATTAGGAGGCAGAGCCTTAATAGAGTGGCTCTAACTTTGTTGGAGGAAGTACATCACTGGAGATGGGCTTTGGTTTTCAAAAGCCAAAACCAAGCCCAATGCCTCTCTCTTCCTTCCTGCTGCCTTCAGATCCAGTTATAGAACTCTCAGCTACCATGTCTACTTGCATGCCACCATGTTACCTGCCATGAGAATATTGGGCTAAATCACTGAAACTGTAAGCAAGTCTTGATTGAATGTTGTCTTTTCATAAGAGTTGTTGTGGTCATGGTGTCTCTCCAGAGCAATAAGACACTGAATAAGACAGTTTTTCACCAAAAACTGCATGGTAAGACTCTATTGCTGGAGGCCACATGCACTTTGATCAGAGGAAACAGAAAAACGGAGCAGAGCCTGATCTGAAAACTTCCTCCCTGTGGCTAGCTTGCATAATGCCAGAAGGTATTTTGCAGGCTGCTGGGCAAAAACATCGTTGAGAGTATTACCCGGCAGTGAACACTGAAGGCTGCACTAATGACTTGGAAAAAGTCATTAGTCTTCTAATCAGAGCACTGCCAGCTTCTGACACTCTTTTCCCTGAATTCAAATCCCAGATGACCTCCTACACAAGTGACTCAGCTTCTCACTCATGTTCCCAGTCTATAAAATAGGCATGATGTCTACAATACCAGACTACTGGAGTTGAAAGCTTGAAAATTCTTTAAATTCAGGTATGCCAGAAATCTAACTTCATATCTGGAAAAAAAAAAAAGAGCTTTCAAGCCTCACTGTCTGGGCTGTTGTGAATTGGAACCCATTTATTAATGAAACCATGTATTCTAGAACCTCAAAACCTTGCAGTTTTCTTGGAAATGTGGAGGGCAATATGAACCACAGGTCTTTATGCTCTTGTGAGTATCTCTGATTTTTCTATATTCCACAAATGCAAGGCAATACTGACACCTGGCCCGCGGCAGCACTGGGTCTCCGTGGTGGTCATCTGTGGCATGATGATGATGCGGTCATCTGTGGCATGGCTGTGAGCACACAGCTGTGTCAGCCCAGATATTCCCAGGCTACTCTTCCTCTTGTGACTACTACCCCACAAGAAAGCCAAGGTCTCCATCCCCTTGCTAGGGACCCACAGACCTACTCTCTTTGTTTGGTCTGAGGACTCGGTGTGTTCTGGGAATGTTTTGCTGCTATTTGCTGTGGAAGAAGAATTTCTCACCCTGTATCCTTTAGAAAGCATAATTGAAAAGCCATTTTCTAAAATGGACTGAGTTTTAAGAAGTAAACCTAGAACATTCCTGTCATCTTCTGCCCTCGTGAATAAAAGGAAAGAGGGACAAATGAGAGGAGGAAACATAGTCAATAATCTCGAAAATTAACTAGTGGGACAGGGATTTAGTAAGATGCTGCCTCCCTTTTCTGTCTCTTTCTCTCTCTCTGTGAGCAGTTCAATCTCTCTTCACCACCACCCCCTGCCCTGTTTACTCTTTCTAGTAGCAAAAAACTGGTGATGGAAGGTGCAGGATGGCTCATCTTCCTCACCGGCTCCTTTCTTTATAAACATAAACTGACCTATACATGTGGACATGTGTTTTTGTAGTCTTCTAACTAGTAAGACTTCAGGATTCGATGACAATAATGACTTTCTCTTTGTTCACTTTCCTGGCTCTTCTTGGACTTGGAATTGTTCCTTTTAGAGTCTGGAAAGTTCTGGCAATATGGGCTCGGGAATCCTGGATGTTTTTGATTTAAACCTCTCAGTGTATCCTCAGGGTGAATTAGCCATAGTCTCAATGTTGTATGCCACTTCAGTGGGTAATCACTTAGCAAATACTTCCTGAGGAATTGGCAGTAATTCTGGATCTACTTGAGGGAAAATGGGGAAGGAATTCAACTATCCAGGCCAGCTTGCTTCCTCAGACACTCAAGAGTTGTTAGTCACTCCACAGTAACTGAAAATAGATGCCCGGTTCAGTAAAACCTGAAGGAGGGTGGACTATAAGCTGCTCTCCACAAACATTTGCACAGTGTGTTTCAAGAAGACATGAAGGGAGTGTTTGAGATGCTCGTCAGAGAAATCCTTTATTATAAGCCGAGGAATCACTGCACCGTGAATCACTCATTTAATATTAGGTTACAGCGAACTTTCTCGACTCAAGATTCTCCCAACTCTAACAAACAGAAGGCTCAATCAGAGGTAGCCAAACTTCTTTTAAACACCCCAGAGCAACATGGAAATATCAACAGTCAGTCATTATTCGCCAGGTTGGCTTGACAATGCAATGAAGCCATCTTTGAAAAACACAAATACAGTTGAGTGTAAGTTTGATTACTCAGTGTATGAGATCCATCATTTTGGAAGAAGCAAAACTGTGTTTTTCCATGCAACAGTCAGTTTTATAAAGACAAGGATCTTGTTTGAAACCAATATGTAGGTTTCTGGTCGAAACTCAGGAAAGTTGACACTCTGGCTTATCCCCATAAGATATTATTCACTCTATGGAACATGGGAAGTATGGACATCTGTAGTATTAAAATATCTCTTCTAATTGAAAGGGAAAGGCAATGCCTTTTACTTAAAGAAAAAAGTCAAGAAAGGAAGATGCAAAGCCCCACTCGAGGAAGCAAGCAATCTGACCTCTAAGTGATCTGTGTTGCAGGGCCTTCTGAGGTCTTGGTACGTGGACAACTGTGAGGCACAGACTCTTTATGTCAGCTCACTGCGGCTTTTACAGCAACCAGAAGACCCTTTCAGGGTTACTAGCTGCCTTCTCTAAACGAGTGAGGAGGGGAGAGCAGGAGGCTGAAATCTCCATGCTTGTACAGTTTGAGGAAATGCTTTATGCCAATGCATGGTTTATGTCAATCAAGCATATAAAAGTTACTGTGGCTACAAAAGGCCATAAAGATGCACTTTTAAACTCTTAAAAAATAAGGCACCATAATTACAGCTTATAGTACTGTGTGTCCCACGAGTCTCTTTGCTGTTTTAAAGATACCCATGGTGAATGAGTAAGGAGAGGAGGGGCAATGGGAGAGAAACCCTTGGAGTCTGTGCAGAAAAATGCAGAAGTCGTTCAGATTCACATAGGCTCTTTCTCTCTCTTTTGTTCACTTAATTTCTCTCTCTCTTTATGTATTATTTCCTAATAACTCTCTCAACTTTGGGGTCGAGAACTGGAGTCAGTACCGTGTAAGCATGCCCCCTCCATGTAATCTCTAGTGGTGTTAATTACCTAAGGAAGAGAAATAGCTCTAAGTCTCTTTCTCGCTCTTTTAACCCTTATTTAATGTTCTAGAAATCTCTTCTTGAAATTCAACTTCTATATATTTCCTTGAGGCAGAGTTCAAGGTAGAGCTCATTGGAGGTACTGTGGAAGTGGTGAGGGAGGGGGCATCTTAAGCCTTGGTGGGTAGGTGTCCCTTCACGTGGCAGAACTGGGTCACACAGACTGTCTACTTGCCTCTCTATATCCTGAGATCCCTGACAGCCTTTGCTTCTTAGGTTTCCCAAAAGTGATGTTCATCAAGAGCAATGATCTGGCCTTAGAAACTTGTAGGGAAAGTACTGGCTTTGCCTACAACTTGTAAAGTGTACCTTCCCTTCCTTTTTCTTTCCTTCCTTTTCTTTTCCCTTCCCTTTCCCTCTCTTCCTCTTCACCTTTGTTTTCTAAAATACACCCAAATTAAAGTAAATCGATGTTTACAAAACTGCCTTAAACAATGCCTGATGTCTAAGTTAGGGTTTCTATTGCTGGAAACAGACACGGTGACTATGGCAACTCTTACAAGGATTTATTTAATTGAGGGGGCTCTATTAAAGTTTCAGTCTATTATCATCATGGCAGGGAGCATGGTAGCATGCAGGCAGGCATTGTGCTGGAGGACGAGCTGAGAGTCCCACATCTTGCAGGAAATATGAAGTCAGTTAAGACACTGGGTGGTATCCTGAGCATAGGAAATCTCAGAGACCACTCCCACAGTAATACATTTTCTCGAACAGGGCTATACCCACCCCAACAAATACCACCC
>JAQHUG010000042.1:9432195-9450328 GCA_028555095.1 Dicrostonyx torquatus | reverse complement strand
CTACCTTTTTTAGCAAGGCAAAATCTTGTGTCCTCTGAGTCTAGGTGATGACTGTGGACTGACTGTTCCCTCTTCCGATAATTCTTGTTGCTACACCTCTACTCCCTGTCTGGTTGCCATCACCCCACCTATACTTCCTGCCTGGCTACTGGCCAATCAGCATTTTATTAAAAATAATACAAGTGACAGGATAAAAGACCAATGTCTCACAGCAGTTCAGTTCATATAGCACAGCATTAAGCAGTTCAGGCACGAGCAGTTTCTTTCCTAAATTGTTAACAAACTCCTTAAGAAGCCTCTTCGGTGCCCATCTTCCTCTTGAAGTTATTGGTGCTGCCAGGAGCAGATGTGTCTCATTGTCATGAAAAGTCTAAGTTCTTAAAACATTTTAAATGCCATATTCTGTAGGTCTTTGAAAGATTTGAAGAATCTCTATTCATTTGAAATATACTCTGTACATCTAGAAAACCTAACATGACTACAAGCTTGACTATTATAAATGATTATCTAATAACCTATATTTCTTAATTATACATTACATTTTAAATGAACTTCAAAATCACAATGCTTTAATCAAGAGCAGAAATATACAAATAACAATATGTAGAATTATGTAAGTTTAGTTACAGATATAGTCATTGGCTTCCTTAATGTACTCCTAAATACTCAGTTTACTGCAACTATCACTGAGGATGATGTGGGAATGAAGACATGGCAGACAAAGGAGAGTGGGGTTTGAGTGGTCTGGGTTCTCTGATGGAGAAGCCACAGCACCCCAGAAGTTCAGCTTGTTTATTATACATTGCTGAACAGGAAGGTGGGATTACCTCAAAAAGCTGAACAAGGAGATGGAGTTACCACATAGAGGTGAAAATGGCAGTCAGGGTTATTATGTACATCTTAACAAGGAAGCAGGTTTAGCTAATTCCTGGAGGAGCAGACTGCACTTTGATATCCAGGCTGTAAACATCTGGGACTGGGAAGAGAAAGCTATGGTAGACATTTTCTGCACACACTATCAATGTCCCCATGTGGACCGGAAGAAGGCTTTGGCATCATCTTTAGAAGCCTCACCTGGGTAAGACTTTGAGATTTGTATAAACTGAGGGTAGTGAAATGTCCATACCCATGTCAAACAATACACATATGCTCAGGACTTTCCTTGCTCCCTACAACCCCTTCTCCCCAAGACTCAAGGAGCATGGTGTAAGAGTAAGAATGCAACAGCTGGAAGATGAGGGGTGCTGTGAAATGCTGTCCTTTAGACAAGACATGGCTGCAGCATACATGAATTCACAGCAGCTATCTAACCTGCATGAGATACACACAAGATCAGGTCAGCTGAAAATTCCAGTATAGATGGGGAGAGACCTCTGAGACTCCACCAATAACTTAGGAGCTTTTAGACGCTAATGTTAGTTTGTGGGGAGGGGCACTTGACTTGGTGAGGTGGCTGCTGATAGACTGACTGCCCATATCCCAGCGGATGGTCCTATACTCATGCACATATAGGCAGAACTAACTGGACTCTGTAGGTTACTAGTTTCTGGGTTTTGTTGTCTGTTTGTGCAGTTTTTTTAAAGAACAGATTAAAAATGACAAGAAAATGACCAAAATGTATTGCATGAGAAATTTTTAAAAAAAATGAAAAGTAAAGTAATTTTAATAAAGAGGATATGAACTTGATAGAAAAATGTGTTGGAGGAGGTCAGAGAGGAGCAGAAGTGAGGGGTGGAGGTGGGGATGATACAGATAATTTGTATACACGCAAGAGTGTTTTTAAGTATAAGAGATATGAGCCATGGATTGGATGGCTTTCACATCCAGTTGACATAAATTTCACACCAAGTAGAAATAAGCCACAAATAAACGTAAGAATTAAAATTGTGAAACTTTCATTAGGAAGTATAGGAGAAAGTTTCTGAAAGTTTGGGTGGACAGTGATTTTTCTTTAGACAAACAATTCTGTAATTCTTCATCTAGATACATACCTTGGAGCAAAACAGATGCCTCCACATAAAGTCACCATCAACTAAAAAATAGTCCGAGTACAACAAACCAAGGTTCTTAAGTATTTCAGGCCACCTGGCAACATAAAGGCAATGAATAAGCAAATGTGAAGGAATATGTTGTGTCCATGGACTCAAGTAATGAGACAAAGTTATCAATTTTCCTAAAGTTCATCTTTAAAGTCAGTACATTTGCTACAACTCAGAATCTGTGGATTTTGTGCTCTAAAAGTTAGATGTATTGGTTTTATGTTGGCATTTTAAAAGGTGGTTTGTAGCAACATTAGTGACTACTAAGGAATCGGGCTTTCCTACTGAATAAGGGATCCCAGACTGAGAGGCTAGGTATACCTTGCTGCTCAACTGGATGATGAATTTAACAGTTTCATCAAGAGTTGTGACCATTGACTGAAAATTGTAAACCAATCACTTGTGTTATACATAATGTAAATTGGGAAAATTAAATTCTGGTCAGGATAGCTTTAGTTTCAAAACAAATCTGAAATGTAAGTGATTTCATTGGTTGAGAGGATGACAAAAGAGAACGAAGAGCCTTAGATGTCACCAAAGGAGACCTCTTGACAAAGTTAGCTTTTGTAAAGACAAAACATATGGTGGAACTTTCTGAATATTATAATAATAATTGAAATACTATTATAATTTCTTTACTTAATCAAGTTTTGTATTAACTGTATGAATGATGACATCACCCCACAAAACTGTTCCGCCCACTCCTACAATACCTAGATTCAGAAAATGAAATTACCTTCACCTTCCCTATATTCATAACAACATTTCCTTTGTTCTCCTCCCTCTGAATTCCTTTTTCATTCCTTCCTTTGGACATTTTCTTCCCTGTATTTTGACCCTTATATCGATTTATGTATCTTCTACCCAAAACTCTATTGTTTTTTACTACTTCTTATTTCCTTTTATTCTCATCAGTCAACCTTCCTCAAGGGAAGAAAAATCACCTTGCCTTCTTATTTCTTAGTGGTCCTCAATAGCCATATCTTTCTGGGACCCTTACTACCACTTCCTACTTCTAATTGTCCTAGATAAAGGAATATATTTACTTCTTACCTAATTTCTCTTCATTCTAGTCAGTTTCATCTCTCCTTCACCTTTGAAATACTTTCTCCCAGGTTCTATGTGACTTTTCTCCAACCTTAGATTCAATTTCATCTATTTCTTTCTTTGCTATTTGAGTGAACAAATTCATCAGAATTCAATACGTTTTCCCCCTCAGTCTATATCTCTAGTTTTTGCTTTGTTTGGTTTGGGCCTCTAGATGATTTGCCTTGTTATTGTAAATCTGAAGCATCTTTGCCTTAAGCCCTGCTGTGGTTCCTTGTACCATGGCTGACTCCTCATTGTCATCTTCCCCACGAGTCTCTCTCCAGAAATGAACTGCCTTTTCTACAAGCTTGCTCTCTCTCTCTCTCTCTCTCTCTCTCTCTCTCTCTCTCTCTCTCTCTCTCTCTCTCTCTCTCCTCTCCCCACTATGATTTTCCAGTCTGAAAAGAATCCTCTCTAAACTTGAAAATGGCTTCTGGGATACCCCCACCCCAGATATTCAACCAGGATTTGCTTTGTTCTGCTCTCTTACCACCTCCACACTACTGGTATTAATTGTTTCTATTGCTTCTTGGATTCTATGCTGCAAATTTCTTGAGGACAGAGTGTGATATACATTTTCTAGAATTTACCAAAGTGCCTAGCACATAATGGTACTCTAAACTACTTAACAAGTTGAATTTATCTTATGTAGAACTCTAGCAAGCATATGATGCTTTACAAATGAACATTAGATTAAATTGGCTAATAAATTCCAGAAAAGTCAATTGCTGGCTTCTGAAAAGAGTAGGGAGGTTCAGTCCTTGCTCTCATGGATCCTAGTACCCAGGATCTGCTAGGGTTCTCTGTACCCTGCTGACACTATGGCTTCCTTTCTCTCCAGGTTGCCCTGCCCTCTCTCTTCCTTGCCCCTTCTGGTTTGTTTGAATTTTGTGCTAATCTAAATTCCTCACGAACACCTTCCATCACCTGATCGCTGATCCATGACCTGTTCTTTTGACTGAATTGCATTTTAAAGGTCCCAGGCTTGACTTCACTGGTCCTCATGCTGACTGCCATGAAATGACCTCTGTCCCATGTGACTATCCTTCATGTTTTCCCTCAAAAATACAATGTACCTACAGTGTTAACGCAAATAAGCCCCGTGTCATATTATCAAATATGGTAAATTCAAAGCTCAGTCGACCAGAAATGTCCTGTGTCTTGTTATCTTATGCGGTCATGTGCACCACAGTGGAATATTTCTTTCCTCAAAGGTGGGAACTGAGTCAGAGGCCATCTGTGTGGCCCTCGCTCCCCAGTCCTGAGCGGCCAATAATTAATTTAGGCTGAATGTAATTACTCCCTTGTTAACAGTGGTTTTTCTGCACTTTCCTCAGCTGGCTCTCGAGACACACCGTTGAGTGTGATGTATGACTTCTTGCCCAGAATGAAACCTGAGCCAGGGAAAGACAGGGAGAAGCCGCCAAGAGCCTCCTAATGAATTTAAGGGCTTAGTCTGCTGCTTAGTGAAGTAACAGAGTTAGGTGTTTTTAGAGGGTCAGCCTTTAAGGAGGCCTTCAGCAGGCGCTTGACTTTGAACCCTATCATCTCGGTTTGCATTCACATTGTTAACCATTCACATTGCATTCACACTACATTCACAATTCACGCTGTATTCACAGTCCATGCACAATTCACAGGGACAGAACTAAAGGAAAAGGGAGCTGTTACAACCAAAGACATGGAATAGTCCACGGGAGGAAGTTTAGTCCTTAATGAACTTAATGAACATGTCCTTCTTTTTGCCAAAAAGTACAAAACCAAGCCAATTGAAAATATCTTAAAATAAAATTCTCCTTCAAAACACAAAATTCCATTATATCACCATGGTCAGAGAAATAAATGCATTTTCTCCCTAAGACTGCTGGAAGCAGGCTGCATGCGGGCCCCTGTCATAGTGCAATCTGTCCCCATGGCTACAGAAATCTCTACAAGACTACAAGTGAATGACTGATGTCAATACCTGCTTCCCCTTTTATAAAAAGCTCTAAGAAACACAAATTGTCATTATGTGCCTTGACTTTATTAGAACATCCCATCTTAACATTACAAGCGTAGAATTATTAAGGAGAATGTTATTATCCCCCTAAAATGGAGTTGTTTTAAGTGTATTTTGAAGCATAGACCTTCCAATGTCAACACTGCTAGGTCAGGACCTCAGATGCTCCTACAGTGGGATAGAATGAGTTTCCTGGCTTGCTGGAGTAAGGAAGCCCATCCTGGTATGGTTCATGCCTCAGCAGAGGAGTTGGAAATCACCAGCACTGGCACTGCTTTCGGCAAGGTGATCTGGGAGAGAAATGATGAAGAGTAGCTGCTCTCGACAGGATGCAAAGTGACAGGCACTTGGAGTCCTCCTGTAATTGAACTATCTTGAAAAGTCATATGTAATAGGTAGGAAGAACAGAGAAGGCAAAGCATAGGAACACCTCAGCTGGAGCACTGGCTCACTACTGTGGTTTAGCAGTCGGTGTCCAGTCCACAAGATAGCACTTTGTTGTCTGAGTTTCTGTCCCACCCAGTCCTTGTGCTGCCTGATTCCTACAATCGTTAAGTTCCAAAGAAATCACATAGAGGTCTACATTAACTAAAACTGATTGGCCCATTAGCTCATGATTCTTTTTTATTTTTTTATTTTATTTTCGAGACAGGGTTTATCTGTAGTTTTTGGTGCCTGTCCTGGAACTAGCTCTTGTAGACCAGACTGTCCTCAAACTCACGGAGATCCGCCTACCTCTGCCTCCCAAGTGCTGGGATTAAAGGTGTGTGCCACCACCACCTGGTTCTTATTAACTCTTATAACTTATATTAGCCCATTATTCTTGTCTTATGCTAGACACATGGGTCGATACCTTTTTCAGCTAGGCAGTCACATCTTGCTTCTTCTGTGGTGGGCTCACAACTGTGGAGGAATGGGCTTTCTTCTTCCCAGAATTCTCCTGTTTTCATTGGCCCACCTCTACTTCCTGTCTTGTTGTCCTGCCTATACTTCCTGCTTGGCTACTGACCAATCAGCATTTATTTAAAATATAATTGACAGAATACAGACAATTGTTCCACACCAGAACTTGTCTGTTTAGGTCCAACAAAGACATAAGGTGTATAGTAGTTTGAAAGAAAATGACGCCTAAAGGGAGTGGCACTATTAGGAGGTATGACTTTTTTTGGAGTAGGTGTGACCTTGTTGTAGAATGTGTGTCATTTAGGAGTGGGTTTTGAGGTCTCCTATGGTCAAGCTATTCCTAGTGTCAGAGACCACTTCCTGTTGCCTGTAAGATGTAGGACTCTCAGCTACTTCTCCAGCACCACATCTGCCTGCATGCTGCCATGTTCTGCCATCATGATAGAGTATTGAACCTCTGAATTGTAAGCTACCCATTAAGTTAAATGTTTTCCTTTATAAGAGTCGCCACGGTCATGGTGTCTCTTCACAGCAATAGAAGCCCTAACTATGACAAGGTGCCTTACATGACACTGGTGTTTCTGTACATGTTTGTGTTTACAAGAATAAGCTGAGACAAAAAAACACTGTCAGGCCAACTCAGAATTCATAATCCTCTTTCTCTTCTACATGTGGAAGCCAGAAGTCACTGACATGAAACAAAAGGAGAGAATTTTTGTTTATTGTGTAAAATTTCAAATTGGCTTTTTATTTATACTTTACAAATAAAAATATGGAAAGCTTTGCTAAAAGGAAGATTATTATCAGGAAATTTGATTGAAAGTTTCTAATAAACTAATTATTTTGGCCAAGAGCCTCAATATGACTCACCAAGTCTTTTAGGTGCAGCCCTTTCTACCTCTCAAATATCACACTTACATTTCTGCTTTTTAAGTGCTTAGCATGTTTTAATTAAGGTGAATGAAATGCTACTTTTTAAAGTTAAAAACAGTTAACTATAACTATTAACAGTTATGTCATTCAACTTAGGAGCAATGAAATGAGCCAAGCACCTTTCTTCCTCAACACTATCCCCCCTCCCAAGAATACATGTCCTTTGTGGTAGCCAGAAGGGTCAAGGACATCTCAAGAAAAATCCACAGAATCAACTAACCCAGGCTCATAGGAGCTCACAGACACTGAACCGACAATCAGGGAGCCTGCATGGGACTGACCTAGGCCCTCTGCATGTGTGTGGCAAGTGTGTAGCTAGCTTGGTCTTCTTGTGTAACTCCTAACAGTGGGAGCTGGGACTGTCTCTGACTCTTTTGCTGGTTTTTGGGACCCTACTCCTCATACCAGTTTGCCTCATTCATCTTTGATGTGAGGGGAGGTGCTTAGTCTTACTGCCACTTGACATGCTGTGTTCTGCTGATATCCCTGGGAGGCCTGGCCTTTTCTGAAAAGAAATGAAGGAGGAGTGGATTGTGGGGGGAATTAGAGGAGAGGTACAGGGAAGGAGTGGGTGGAAAAGAGGAAAAGGAAACTGTGGCCAGGATGTAAAATAAATAAATAAATAAATTTTGAAAGAATACACAGCATCTGCTTTCTCCCTCTACCTTATCATCTCCCATTCTTCTCTAAGAGCTCAGGCAAATGTATCTTTCGTAAGAAAAATGTTCAAGATCTACTCACCAAGAGCAGACTCTCCTAATAGTATGTGCCATATTATACCCTCTCATTTGCATTAGTGGCTGCACAGTAAAGTGCGACCATTGTTTACATAGCATTTGTATTGTATTTAGGCATCACGAGAAATCTAGAGGTATTAAAAGTGTATAGGAACACCCACACAAATACTAAGCTATTTAATATAAGATCTTGAGCATCCACAGATATAAAAGAGTTCCTAGAACTGATGACACACGGATGCTGAAGAGTGCACACTGAAGATAATTATTTCTTAGGAAGCCAATGCTAGCTTCTCTTCAGACATTTCCCAAATGGTTTGCACTCGTTGATGTGTTGAGCTATTAATTCTGTGGGTCAGTACCCATCACTAATGACCAAAGAGAGCTGCAGTGAACAGGTAACATTCTAGTACCCATGACAGAGGACCCAAGTCTTCTGATACATGCAGAATTTGGATAACATGTTCACTAAAATCTTCACTATACTCATGAATAGATACATTCCTTATGAGTAAAATCCTCCTTCTAACATAGAAGTCAAAATAAACAACTTCTCCAACCGATTTCCCTGTGATTAAAAGACAGTATCAGGAAGAAAAGTCCTCTGCCATCTGAAGAAGTTCTAGGTCTTCAGAAAACTGAATCAAGAAAGCAACTATGTGATCTCTGAAGCTGACAATTGCATAGATAGGTCTACAGTTTTTAGTATCTGACTTAAAAAGAAAGCCATTCAGAAGGAAAAGTAGGTTATTTTTTCATGAAAGCGTGAAAACTCTGGTGGGAAAGCACAGGATGCTCCTTCAGTCCACATACGTGTTCCCTTCCTTTTAACCATATGCTCCATGAGCTGCGACTTTCAACAGTCCAGTACAGACTTTCCTCAGGCAGGTCTCATAACTGTTCAGCCATTCTACTCTTCTCTTGAAATTCATACATGTATGCATATATGAACATGTATATATATACATACACCTATATGAATGAATATATATGGACTTTTACAGATGTATAAATATAAATACATATATATGTTTGTATGTTATATATGAAGAAATGAGAGGTACCATCTTGTGGACCTAAAGTTATTGCTTAGGAAGAAAATGAAAATCAGTCCCTCATATTTCTAGAAAGGTGTATGTGTATATATATTGCCTGGAAGGAAACTTTCTCAGCAGAGTTAAATGACACTTGATATCCCACTGTGGAAAACTGTGGCCAAGCAGATGTTGTCTAAGCGTACAGTCTGAGCCTGGCCTTTGAGTGACTTCAATTGTTGGGACTTTATTTTGGTGTATGCATATAACTTAAAAATAAGTTTATCTCAATACAGAATATGTTTAGCTTCATAAAGGGGCTGTGTTTATAGCCTTGGCTGGGAGCTTAAAGTCTGAATTACTGAGGAAGCTTCCAATCACTTTCATAATCATTTCTGTTTAGTATAATGTTTGCTCATCCCCAGATTCTCCATTTATCGTGCAGAGAGTAAACTGATGCTCAGTTTTATTGTCCAAACCTTATTTACAGAATAAAAGTCCACCATTTCCTCTATTAGGAAAGGTTGTTTTCCACAATTGACATGCAACTTGACCTCCCAATGTTATGTCCCAATGTTTTCCACTGTAGATTCTATCCTGTGTCTAAAATTGCCTATTCACTATCTTTGGGAAGGGGGCAGGGTTTCGAGACATGATTTCTCTGTGTATCCTTGCTGTCCTGAAACTCATTCTGTAGACCAGGCTGCCACCACTGCCCAACTATCTATTAGCTATCTTAAATAATTAATTTGTTTAACATAAAATTTCTAAGCATTTTTGATGGTTCAAGAATTATTCTAGGAACTGAGAATTATAGCTCTGAACCAATAGAAGATATTTATAATCTTAAAGAATTTATATCCTAAAGGGAGAGACTGTGAATAAGACAAATATTTCTGTAAAGTTTATATTTATTATAGAGGATACAGTGTCAAATAGCATAAAGTGATTATGAATTCATTCCCATGGAAGGGAGATTTACATTTCATAAGGCATACAAAACTGATGTAGCAATTACATAGTCACTTTTAATTCTACAAATATACACACACACTTTAACACACATATATATAATGAAAAAATATTTAAGAGCTAGGTGATGATAGGGTTAAATATTACCTTCATGTAATAGAAGCCTGGAGACTATTTTATACAGTAGAGTCAGGAAAATCCCTGAAGTAGTGACCTTGAGAAGCAACCAAATTGAAGTAAGATTGTTAGCTATGAGTAGACAAGAGAGTTTTCTAGGCCCATGGGACACTACAAGCCATGATCATGCCCTAAAACATGCTTGTTATAGTCAAGGAGATTGAAGAAGGCAATGTAAATGTCGGGGGGGGGGTGAACGAGGAGGGAGGGCTAGGTTAAGTGGAGGAAACAAGGGTGAAAGTGGGGGAGCTCGGGTTGGAATGATGAGGTCATGGCGAGGGTCGAAGCTTTTCTGAGGCTAAGGGAGGTATGAGAAGATTTGCTGAGGGCTTAGTTTTGTTCGTTTGTGTGCTTGTTTGGGCTAGACAGTCTTGGCCTTGGCATTGCCAGTACGCTGTGGGACGGGGGAGGGTAAGGGCTAGTTTCATCCTGCCCAGCCAAGGAGATCCATCCAGAGGTCTCTTATCGGCAGGCATTGAGCTAAGATGGATGGGGTGCTCAGGCTTTAAGCAGCAGCACAATGGCTTGTTTATTTGGGTAAGGCCAGTATGCCTCCTTCAAAACATCAACATTTAGCTTAAACTTATCTAGACTTTTAAAAGTTTTCAATAAAAGAGTTTATTTGTTCTAATACTGTTGCACCGTGGAGCTCATGTTGTCTCATAGTACTTCCCTTCCCTAAGCTGCAAATGAAGCAAGCAGAAAAATGGAGAAAACAAAATTTTCTTCCCAAGTGATTGTCAAGTCATATGGGAAATATACAGAATGAAGTATAATTCCTTACCAATATTCCTGTAAAATTAGATGTTGGACAGAATTTTCAAAAATCTTTGGGCATCTTGTAAAATTAAAAGAGAATAAATTATTCAGTTGTCTGTATTTCTCTCATCTCTGGCCAGAATTATAAACTAATTCTAAAGACCATAGAAGTAAGTATATACTGTTTAAATTCATTAAGGCGTTTACATTTTTTTTCCATTTTGCTCACCAGATTCTAGAAAATGTTTATTTTCAGAGAAGCAGATCCCTTTTATGGAATGCAACTTAAATAAAATAATCAAATTCACAATGGTCTTCACTTAGTGAGAAGTGCAAGCTCCATTATCACTTCAATTTCCTACCCTTCCTTACTCTGGTCCGTGAGAGTGCAGACTCCAGATAAATCACGTTGCTTGTGGGTAACGTCTTATTTGGGTTTCTTCATTTTTTAAAAATTTAAATAACTCTTTGTTTTAAAAGAACATGTCATCAGTCAAAATAATGCTATCACTTCTGAAAATATTTTCACTTTCTGACACCCACCGAGGTGCCGTAAAGTAGTGTTGACAACTCCGTCTTTAGCATTCCACAAATCTTCTGGAGATATATCATCAGAAAGCCACACGGTCTATATCCGGGCTCTGACAAAACTGAAACATGGCCTGCCAGCCACAGATAAGGCTTTGAAATGTTAGTCACTGAAAAGGCGATAACAGAAACAAGGGCCAAATCGTGTACACCTTCACCTCTGGACGCCTGCGGTTTTGAGCCAACCCACTTTGGCAAAAAAGATATTGCCATTTGGCCTCTTGGCCAAGTCAGTGGATATACGGTGTAATCCAACATGGAAACACGTGATGGACATGTTTTAAACGTGCTGCTCCGGCAGCAGAGGGAGGGGCTGGAGCTGAGATGCTGAAAAGCAGAAACGGGGCATCTCGAGCAAATCCCAGCAGCGTGAGACATCCTCTGGGGATCAAAGCCTCCTGCCGTCGTGTGGCTGCCATCAGGGGCACAAATGGAAACTGTGAAGCATGTTGGAACAAGTGGAAACAGCTTTGACATCTTCATCCCCACCACTGTTAATCCCTAAGGGTTTTGGAATTTCAGGCTGTTCTCAATTTTATATGGAAAAAAAATCTCAAGATAGGAGAGGATTAAAAAAAAAAACCCATTATGTCTGGACCTAGAAGCTAAATATTAAATCAACACTAAAGTGGTTGTTTTTCTTAAAGATTCTTATAAAAAAAATAACCAAAATGAGCACAAATACGACCTTTAACCAGAATTTATAATCATTTACCTCTTAATGGTTCCTCCCTCGGCCATCCATGTTTAAGCGGAGTGGGGTTTATGGTCATCATCTGCGATTACATTCTCATGTATTTGCAGTATTTCTAATGATTTATTTAAAAGGGCTTCACCATGATAGCTCTCCAACTTTGTTCCTTCCTGTATATCACTGTTCAGGGTCAAAAGCTGGGGAAAGGGCTGGTCCCCAAGGCCTAACATATTTCACCAGTGGAGACTCTGGCTTTTCACTTCTCCTTCTCTCCTCATCACTGTATGCTTAAGGAAGAACAGATGTGGAAACGTTTAGAAAAAAAGGACTAATTGAATTTCACATAACACAATTTAGCATTGTTTGAGGAAGTACCTAAATCAACAGCACATTTTCCAGAGTTCCAGCCTCGCCTAATTAGAACACCAAACGTGTGACTAATTGGCCACACTTCCACCAAAGGCTCTGCGGCGCATGATGTGCCCCTGTCCCTCTGCCCCGGCTGAGGCCAGCAGTTTGGCTGTGAGGTAAGGTGGTTTTTCTGAAAGAGTGGAGCAAGCATGATGGGGAGAAAATCTCCTCTGAGACAGCAAAAAAGCAAATATGAGGGAAACAGGAGAAGATCTAGAGTGTCTACGCTGTGCTTACATTCAGAAAATTAAGCAGGGGATTAGCAGAAAATAAATTATGAGATGCCTGGGGCTTGTAATTGAGACAGTGACTACCCCCATCTTTTATCATTTCATCATATTGGTCTTAGAACTTGACATCCAATTAAAATATAGTCTGATATCCATGAAGGCTCCACTAAAATCTGCCCTTTTCACAGATGGGCAGATCTGCTTTGAGAAATGCAACAGGCGGCTGTCTTGCGTTTTTCCTAATGGTAAGTAGTAGAATAGTGGGAAAGAACAGGCCTAATGAGAAGGAAGGGCAAGGACGATGCTAGGCTGGCTTTTCTTCCAACACCTTGAGCGTTTTGTTTGCTGCATTTGTCATTCCTACTTTCTCTTCCTCAAGTCAAACATCCATAAGGCTATCGGTGACTTGAAAAGTCTCATGTTTTATAGATGAGAGTCCTGGGGCCAAGAGAAGTCCATTAATTTGCATAAAGCTCACATCTCTTTAGTCACTGATTCGGGACTAGAAATCTTCTGCTTGACACCCCACGTCTGATACCATTCATGCATTTAAGACTAGAAATTGTCTCCTTGACACCACACCTCAGAAACCATTCATACATTCAAGACTAGAAATCTTCTGCTCGACACCCCACCTGAGAAACCATTCATGCACTTTCTGCCATACTCGAGCTGATATTAGAGCAGTAACAATATGTGTAAAGGACCCTAATTCTTAAAAGAGTGGGCTCTCTGTTCAATACCAGTTCCTTAAACAGAAAAAGGATCCACTAGAATAAATTTGCTACTAATTTTTATAAAATATTTTCAATTTTCATTTGCTTATGTAGATTTTGTCTTCGGATCTGTAGTCACTAAAGAGTCCCACCTATCAGACAATAGGAAACTAAAAATTTGACTGCTTGTTTTAATTACACCTTTCTTTCTTCTCATTTTCCTTTTTTTGGGGGGAGTGTTATGATAAAAAATGATAGTGAATTAGGTCTTTTTTTTTTTTTTTGGTTTTTCGAGACAGGGTTTCTCTGTAGCTTTGGTTCCTGTCCTGGAACTAGCTCTTGTAGACCAGGCTGGTCTCGAACTCACAGAGATCCGCCTGTCTCTGCTTCCCGAGTGCTGGGATTAAAGGTGTGCGCCACCACTGCCCGGCAAATTAGGTCTTTTTTAATTGGAATGTTTCTGGGAAAACCAGTTAATTCTACATACTCAAACTAAATATAAAGAGTATTCATATTAGTAATTCATATTATACATGGGAACACAGTAATTATTCCTTTGGGAGAACTTTCAAACCTTTCTACCTCTAACAATGGGATTTTCATACTTCTTTCTTCATCGCTGGTTGATAAAATTCAAGAGATATCATTGATATCATACCATCACAAGGAAAATATGAGTATAGCAAAAAATATATCTCTTGATATTTGCTGTTTAGTATGATTCTTGTTCATGCATTTATCCACAAAGAGTCAGCAATATATTTACTTCATTTTTTCCAACTTCCATGTGTCAATTAAACTATGTTACAGAGATTAGAAACAAAACCTTTTCATGTTTCAATCAAAGTTCTTAGAAAATGACTTAATAAAATATTAAGAGTGAGGCTTTTCATAAACTAACAGTCTTTAGCAGTAATTATAATTCCCATTGCTGGTAGTTTAGCTTGGACAGACATGCACTGTCCTAGGAACTCATCTTCTTCTTAAAGGAAATTAGTAGCAGAAGGTGATCATGATTCTCACAGTCACTGCGGGTCAATTACATAGACATAGGAGAGAGAGGTATTGGAGCTCTCTAAAACTAAAATGGGGCTGTGAGTGGAACAGTCCAGCCAATGTGGAATATGGGCCCCAGACAGGCTAGGGAGCGAGTGTACCTGGCAGGAAGATTCAGCCTTGGGAAAGCCCCTTCACCTCCGTTTGCTTCGATTTGCGAGAACGGAGGAACAAATGGGCTGTGGCACGACTGTGTGTCAGCACAGTGGGTCCCAGCCATTTCTCTTCTCTCTGTTCACCACAGCCAAATGGGATGACGGGTGGCCAGATCCATCAGGAAGATGACAGCCACTGGGAGGGCTGCTGGTCTTCTGTGCTATGACGAAATGCGTGGCTGCATGTTCTAAGGCCCATTCAGTGACACTTAGGCAGGATACGGACAGTACTTTCTCCAGAAAATGATTTAATTGGAATAGATTTATAACACGTAACAGCTAGGGAAGAGTCTGAGAGTCTTGAGAACAAGAATGTATAATGCCAGTCATCTTGGATCCCCCATGATGGACAAGCATCAGGGGCTTCCTTCAACACTGGTCAAGTGGCTTGGTTTTTCAAAAGTTCTTAGGCACTAAAGAGGCAAATCCATTGACTAGGATCACTTCTCTTCAGAAGTCCTGGGGGGGTAGAGGGAAGAAGTCAAACTTGAATACATCTTAAGGAAAGTGAATCAAACACATTTTTTTATTTTCAAATTGGGTCAAGATTTCTACTTTATAACTAGACGGCATTATTTTTACTTTATTTTACTTTTTTAGGTTAATACAATTATTTACACTATTATAATTTTCCCTAATTTTCTTAAGGTTTTGGAAGCATGTCTAAAGAGCTTCACTGAGTAAAAGTAAATGCTTCTGAAGTTAGGACTTGGCATGTCTTTTTTGGAAAAGTCAGAATCTCTTAAAAAGGAATTCGTTCTTTAAATTTATTTGGGGAACCTAGACGATTGGAAACTTTAAACAATGGCTTTGTATCAAATTATCTTTCATGGTGATGTTATGACATGATTTGTAACAGATTGCATAACCAAACAGACAAACAACATGAGCAAATGATAAAATTCTGAACAGAGAAGTTGTGAACTGTATCAATTATTTTATTCTCTGCCCACAAAAACGTGTTAAAAGCAGACCCGGTTCTAGCTCTAGGTCTCTGTTAACTCTTCGCCAGATGCTGGGCGAATCATTTAACTTCTCTGCATTTAGCTGCATTGTCTGTGAAATAAGAGCACTAGATGAGGTAAGTCAGCCGCTCTTAATTTTGTGTGCTAAACCTGTGTAGGAAGATTAAGAAACGCCCATGTTCAGACTCAGATTTAAATTGATTAGCTCGAAACCCTGGTTACAGATTCCACCATGCAGCTGGACAGGTGGATCAGGCTGAATTACAGAATGAGTTCCGGGACAGCCAGGGCTACACAGAGAAACCTTGTCTCGGAAAAATCAAAAATCAAAACAACAACAACAACAAACAACAACAAAGAAAGAAAGAAAAGATCCTACAATGCTAACAGGCTATTTACTCTCTCTCTCTCTCTCTCTCTCTCTCTGTCTCTCTCTCTCTCTCTCTCTCTCTCTCTCTGTCTCTCTCTCTCTCTGTCTCTGTCTCACACACACACACAGGCACCAGGCACATGCACACACACACGCATGCACACACACACACGCACACACACACGATTCTATTGTGCAGGATTGCCAAAGGGCAGATAAATGCTCTATAGTGGCCCTTAACATGCTGATCTTACATAAAACCATTAATAGAAAATTTAATAAGTTTTTACTGAGGAAACAATGTTTGAAGTGGTTTTAACCTTTTGCATTTGGCAGATATTCTAAAGTTACAAAACAAAACCCTCTGTCAAGCTCTCTAAACCAATCTGCTCTGACATATATGCTATACTCAAATAGCACGTTATGACTCTTTACACTTTGAAAATTTTATCTGATTTTTACCTGTAAGTTCAAGTGATACTAATAGTCCAAAGATGCAACTATCATAAAATGTTTTTCAATAAAGTATGCATCCACTAGGCACCAAATGATCAAACAAAACTGGCGGAGAAGACAAGATGTTCTTTCCTGCTAAGTGTGCAACACCTGGTTTCTTCCTCTTTTATTCTCCATTTTCTTGCTACCATCTCCTCACCTTTATCAATTCAGTTTTGGAACTTTTCCTGTCAGTTTTCAGAGACTACCCATCTTTGCTGTATTAAGAGGAAGACAACTCTCAGACCCACAGTAGTAGAAACTCCTCATCTCTTCTAGCCACAAAGCACACACACGCATATACATTCTGCAAGTTTTGTATCAAAGCAAATTATTTTTAATTAAAGCCCGGTCTCTTCTGAACTATGGTGAATGGACCAGACCAAGTACTGCCACATCATTTTTCTCCTCATTATCACCTCGTTAAGATCCCAGAACATGCCTCAGAGGCAGGGGGCTGAGACATGCAGCTTAACAAGGTGATAATGGGGAGAAAATGTCTCCAGTCTATTTGGGGCACAGCCCATGCCAGGTAGGATGATGGCAAACCAGTTTGGGCTGGAGCAGAATTCACTTTAGTTTCCAAAATATTTTTCTTGCCATGGACTAAACTATTTCAAAGTAGGTCATATTTTATTTCCAATGCTATGATAAGCCTAGACTTATTTTTAAGGAGAGAGATGAGTCTAAATATTTAAAGTATAGATGAATAGACTGAAAATGGCTTTTTCATATTTATTCATCTGTTTATCCTTAGTCATGTAAACTGATGTGGAATTCTCCTCTGTATGCTGTGAATACCACTGGTTAATAAAGAAACTGTCTTGGTCTGTTGATAGAGCAGAGTAGAAATAGGTGGGGAAAACTAAACTGAATGCTGGGAGAAAGGAGGCAGAGTCAAGAGAAGCTATGGAGCCACTGCCAGAGACAGACATGCTGAAACTTTGCCAGTAAGCCACTGCCATGTGGTAATGGGTTAAATTAATGTGTAAGAGTTAGCCAATAAGAAGCTAGAGCTTAGAGTCAAGCAGTGATTCAATTAATACAGTTTCTGTGTGATTATTTTGCATCTGAGCTGCCAGGCGGCCAAGAAACAAACAAGTGGCCTCCTACTACAGTAAACCTTGGTAAACAGCCAGGGATTGGCATCCAACTAACAGACTATCTTGTCTCCCAAGTCTGTAAGTGTTGTGTCACTGTGATTGGACCAGTATTCAGCTAGAGCAACATTTTTGCTACCTCTCCAACATGTCATAGGTGAAGTTAGTTAGTTTGTTCCTCTTCTTCTATGTCTTTATGGATTGTATGTGTGATAGCTGGAGCTCAGACAGCCACCTTATATTATGAAGTAGTAAGGCAGAGCTAAAGGGAATCTGAGTTGTTTTTCCTTTTCTATGTAGATACCACAGCAGTGAGGACTGTCTGCTTGGCATTCTTAGGCTTATGATAAGTACATTCTTGGTGCCAGTAGTCCATGTTGGTGGCAATGTTGGTTATGAGCTAAATGCAGTAGTACCACAGATGTTAAAAAGGATTAGCTTCATTTTCTCTGACACATTTAAAACTCAAATCCATATTGCACTTCTTTTCATAGTCGGTTAACAGCTATGACCCAAGCTAGAACACTTGGGAGCACTGAATTTATTATATACATAGTCATCATTTGAAATTTAATTCTTTTTTTTTGGTTTCTTTTTTTTATTATTATTGTTAAAAGAAAATTTTACATTTACTCCCCTTGTTCCCGGCCCTCCCGCTCCCCCACTACACCACCACCCTCCCCCTGCTTCCTTAAGATAGGGCAGGATACC